>VACF01001596.1:0-203920 GCA_006891605.1 Pleurozium schreberi
ATTTGAAACGACTTGTGTTGCAATCATAATCAAATTCCGTTTTTCTAGAAAAATAAAAAATAAATATTTCCATGAAAGGAAATATATGAAAAAAGTTGATCAACACTTCGATGGTCCATTTCTTGACCTCCTACCTCAGTTTGTGCTAAATCTAATCGTGTTGTCCAGTGTTCGCCACGCCTGAACGCCTGACAGTCTGTCTGTAAGGGCATGGTTGTGAGCTTTTTCGAAACTAAAATATGTACTTGTTGTGTTATAACTTTTGCTCTTGGGCATTTATTGAAATAAATTTTTTTTTTGTAAATAGATAATGTGTTTTTCTATCTTCCAAAAATAAATTCAAAAAATCACAACAACTATTGGGATTTTAGGAGCTGTCTACAATCCATTTTGTCGCCCGATCTTATTTTAGCAAAAGATGGAAAGCAACAAAAAGGGTGTGTAGTATGTTGAATGGAAGTGGATGATGAAAAGACAAGACTTTGTTATTTTGCTTATCATCTTTATAAATAGGTCAATATGTATGACCAATACTCAAGTTATTTTTATAAGTGCAAGACACCCTAATTGTTTCTTTCTTGCGTGTTTCATCAAGAAAAAATCATTATCAAATGTTAATGACCTCTCTTGTAATTGCCACTCATATTATTATTGAGATATTGCATGTAAAACCTTCTTTCTAAGTTTAAGTTAGACAAAATTTTCAAAAAAGATTGAACTTCCAAAGCAAAATTAACCCAAGAAGGACACTGCAAACGTTTAGTGTTTGATGGATGATAGAATATAAAACCGTGTGGGACAAAAGTGCAACTATTCATCCTTGGAATTTTGTGCGGAAAGGGGAGAGCTTCTATAGTACTTTGACTTTGAATGAGTTCTTTTGAAATTTTTAATACAAATTGTTCCCACGGTTTCAGAAATTATCATTTCCACAAGGACCCCGCGCAGCCTTCTAGGGTTAAAGTGACTTATCTGGTTCAGTCAAAAGATAAATTTTCCTAAATTCTTGAGTTTTTTAGACTGCTTGGGGGTCCATGCTAAATGATATACTTCCTCTGTCCCAAAATGATCTTCCGGTTTTCATATATTTTGTGTCCCAAAATGATCTTCACTTGTGACGTGGAAGGAAGGATCCACACAGTTTGAACTCTTTGCACTTTTATAAGAATATGAAGAAAAACAATGCCAAAAGTCATATGCCTAAATAGAAATGTTGACAGACTTGGTGGTCTAAGGAAGGCAAGGAAGCCATTTATAAAATAAGAATTGTAGTAGATATCTTCTGAGGTCATGCCCAACAATGTCCTTGATGTTCTGGTTGACTTACAATAACACTAGAATCCACATAACTCATGATGTGGGCAATTGGAAAGTGTGGGAAGGCCATACCACAATACAAGTAGTGCTGGAACAAGGCCAAATTGGCAAAAGGAGTGGCCACTAATGTTGCTTACTTTGCCGTGTGTTTTGTTGTCTGAATTAACTATCTGGGCGATCCACTGTGATGATTATCAAAGAATATACATGTTAGACTATGGAGATGATGTAGATTTTCCATGAATAACAAAACCTTTCTGAGTGGATCATCGACAGAGCTATCCGTCTGCCTGGTCATAAAACATGCTTCATGATTCTGAACCGTAATTCCTAAATCATCAGAATCTTAATGGAATCTCATCAACGCTCTTCACAGCAGGACTGTCAACGCCTCGAATAAAGCAGTCCATGAAACCCAAAACTGAACAAAATGGTACTGTAGCTGTGATCGGCTCTTCCAATAACCTTGAAGGGTCCCAACAAAAAGTAGATCCATAATGGCATGCCACTCACTAAAAGCAGTCATATAGTACTTACTAACATGGAGGCCTAAACAAAGTCACTTTGTATGATGAGTTTACAATTAAAAAGGTGGAAGTTTCTAGAGAACTCACTAATCACACTATCACCATCACTGAAGACATTGATTGTGGTCACTAATTCAACCCAATGTAGTCCTAATTTCAAATACTCAATCATTGAAAAAAGTTTGTCATGGGTTGATGCAAGACTTTAATGGATCATTCCTTAAGTGTTTGTGATGGGTTTATTGATTATGATGAGCTAATTTACCTTGAACACATAACAGTGAAATTAAAAAGCTTTAATATTGAAATAATTAGGTTGCCCTAGGCAAAAAAAAGTTACTTTACAAGTCATCAAAGTTAGTAGGTATTTACAAATATTTTCATTTGCACACATTGAGGTTCATGAATTGCAATTACAACAATATCTAATTCAAAAGTAGTGCAATCTTGTACAATCATAGTTAATATTTATAGTGTCAAATGTTGATAAATTAGTAGGGGGCTATCTAATTTTATTATTTATTGTAGTGTACATTGGAATCCCCAATTTGTTTTAAAGCATTTTGTATTCATAACCATTACCTATGATATTGTACTGGATTCTTATGGTGTCAATATATAATCTATGTATATTTAAATGAAAATAATTGTCTACAAGGATTATGTAAATGTAGTTATGTATATACATTTATGGGACCTATAGCCAATAAGCATCTATAGTACTCGTACTTGTTTTTGAATTGGAGACTAACTCGTATATGAGCATTGAATAATAAAAGAAAATGTTTTAATTGAATATGAGAATTAGATGAATTAGATGCAGTTATAGAATAAATTGAATGTAAAAATTGGATGGACTAAATTATATTTCGAAGTCATGCATGTAGAAGAAAAGAGAGTATTGAAGTCAAAGATTTATGTTATAGAGAGTGTAGTCCTTGAACCTTCCGTTTTGAAAATCTTGATTATAATAACACGGAATTAATAGAGACTCGAGCAATAACCTGGGTGAGTGTTGTAGCATCCGCAATCACAAACGGGACATTTACAAATCTAGCCAAGGTTTTGGCCAGCAAGGTTTTGCCTGCAAAACAGAAACCAGAGACAATGAGTCTCTTCGAATCAGTGCTGTAAACACGCAACTAAGAGTAGAGAGGATGCTATTGACAAAATAATCACAAATTTTATTTTGCCAGAAAACCAATACGAAGAGATTTGTACAAACCTGACCCAGTGGGACCCATCAGAAGGACATTGCTCTTCTCCAACTCTACACCATCCTTCTCTTCACTTTCAACTTCAGAAAAACCGAAGCTGAGGCCAGAAATCCTGCGCATCCAGATCTCAGGGTTTATTTCAATTTGTGGACTTGCTCATATAGTGCAATTCTTCCTTGAATTTCAAGACAAAAAGTACAATACGACATAAACGCTCTAAGAGAATTTAAATTTGAGATATAATAGGATGAAACGAGAACTCTTAAGATATTTTAAATGCTACTCTCAGAAGTGCGGAATCGGTGTAAACCGGAACCAAAAGATGCAATCTCAAACATAAACCATTTGGCATCATAACATGCTGTCTAATAAAGACTATGACGAGGGAATCGGATCGAATGAGCATACCCTTCATCAGTAGCCTTTACATTGCCCTTTTGCAGAGACTCAAAATAGATGCGCTTGTAATGGTTGTAGACTGCCACTGACAATATCTGCAAATAAGCAAAATCGGACCACTAGCTCATTAACCCTAGCTACAGCCTTCAACATGCCGCTGCATAAGGATTGAACACATAAGAGATTACAGGTCAAACTATGACACTTGTTTCGGTWCAAATTCCACTCTATGTTAAACAAAACTGTGTGGGATTTGTCGCTCTAAATTCCAACACTAAAGCAGTGACATGATTTTGAAGCGATAGGCTAGCCAAGAGGTTGTTTGATGCACGATGGCTTATATTCTCATATCACATAGTGGATGTTTCCAAATCTTTCGTTATTGGTTGACAACAGACAGACCGTAAGCTCCGTAACAGTGTAAGACGACTGAGTAATTTAAGCAATTGTAGATACACGGTGAAAGAAAAGCACAGATCTCCACAATAAGAATCCGCATATTTGGACAACAAGACGTTCGCTCTGTGAGATCACTGAAGAGGATMCAGTAAAGGRAAGGAAAAAAAGGAAGTGAAGASAAGAGAAGAGGAGAAGAGAAGAGAAGGAAGACATGCCTTTTTGGCCCGTTCCTGGCCAACAACAAACTTATCCAGAGCTTGCGAGATTTCGCGAGGAGTGGGTAGCTCCTTCCCGAGCGAAGCACCGCCCCACGAGTCGCCGCGAGAACCATATCCCCCGCCACCTCCGGAGCCCCCTCCAGCGCCAGTATGAGCCCGGACAAGATTCGTATTCGGAGAGTAWGGAGGGCCAGGAGGCGATTGCACCGACACGGGAGGTGTAGAATTGGGCGGTGAATTTCCAGCTTGCAAAGGAACCTGCCTGCTCGATTGCCATCTCGAAACGCGCAGCAAGGTATCACGCAACTGYGCATTCTCCACCTCCGACAACGCGGAATCAGGTCTCGTCGAAGGCGGACGAACGATCACGAGCGTGTCCACGGCCCCGCAGTTGGCACATGTGATAACGGAGTCGGAGATCGGATAAATCGAGGCGACGGAGGCCGCGAATGGCGTGCCGCAGCTCGCGCAAATGGCGAGCGGCAAACCCTTTTGAGGCTCTCCCCCGCGTCGACCTCTGCCTTCGTGAAAATTCGCCCCTTGCTGCTTTCCCCACCCGACTTCGGTATCAAGACCTCGAAACGTGGTGGCAGATGGCAATGAGGCGAGGAAATTGTGGACGTGGTAGGGGATGGACGGCACGACGGAGGTGGTCGGCGGTGGAGGAGGAAGACGACCGCGCGCGCTTACAGCACTGATTCCTTGTCGTCCATGGCAATTCGCCACCACATCGCTAAACCTCCTCCATTTCACAGTRGCCATGATGTCTCGAACGAAAACCAAAACGTSGAACCCTAAATCACTCTGCTAAGCGCGAGTATCAATCACTATCATTCGAACCTCTTAAATTCGCCCGTGCAAGAACTCCAATTGAATTTCTGACACGCGGAGAGAGCCTTTTGCCAAACACTCCAACTAAAAWGTCAAACCCTAATTCACTCTGCTGATCAGGCGCGAGTATCAAACTATCATCTCAATTTCGCCCGTGCAGGAACACGATTCCACTTCTGGCACGGTGAAGTGAGACGTCCACCTTTTCCCTTTCACCAGGTCCAAAGAATGTCTGCAAAACAGTGACGCACACAAGGTCAGGAAGGAACGCTACAACCTTCCAGACAACCCCGCAATTCAGTCCCTTTGAATACATCATCGCTTCACTTCAAAGACATCCCTTATAAAAGATGCATTGGATAGCAACCAAAGATGGAAAGTTTAACTCCAMGCCGCTTCCTGCACTTCTTGATTCATCCCAAGTCCCCAACAGAAGCGTACACTTGTCTATCTAGTTCTTCGTAATAAAACATTCAGTGTAGACTCAATCTTCGATCTACATCAACTCTCAAACTCCAAAAAAGTCAGGACAACAGTGATGAACTAGCAATACTGATTTTCTGAACAGTGACRGGATTCAAAATTTAATATTTCTWTACAGCCATGAACCCTTGGAGGAAAAACAGCAACAGTTTTCTAATAGATATGAGTAGCTCACCTCAAAAGATTGCTCCTCAATGTCATGCTTAAGCTTTCCTACGTACTCCGCACTCACATCCACGTTGTTAAGAGCTGTGGAGGCTTCAATGCCCGCCTTCAGCACTGCTACACCTGCAGAAAAGATCTTCAAGAACAGACTGGGTTCCCGAATTTTTCGTTCCAATGCCTCGCTGAAATCGTCATTCAGGAGTCCAGCAGCGTGATCGATAATCTGCCGAACAGATAGAAGGTTGGTGGTGGAAATCGCTCGCCTGGTGCAGCTCTGCAGGACGTAGAAAACGTCATCTACCATAGAAGTGGTCATTCCATCCGCCACAAGCTCGTCAATCTTGATAGCCTTCTTTACGTTCTCGCTCATGAAGTACTCCTCCAGCACAATGTAGTACCCAACCAACTCCTGCACTGACAGGCCAAAGCTTCCTGCCTTAAAGGTATTTGGTTCCCTTGGGCTCAGTTTTCCACCGGTAGCCCCTGTGTCCCTCATCTTCGTGTCCATAAAATGAAAATAGTCCTCACTCGTCTGACTCAACAACATCATCTCCTCCAAATAAACTTCCATCTCTCGCGGGTCCGGTCCTTCTGGGGCACCAACAGTCAATAACGTCATATCATTCTTGTTGTGCAGAGCGATCTCTTTCGACAGCTTCGAAAGCTTTCTCTGTTCAATATAYTTCTTGACAATCAAAGAACCCCTCGCGTTGCACTCCTCTTGAAGCTCCAACATCGCCAATGCAATGCCYTCTTCTCCAGCCAAATCAAACAGAAGGTCCTCGTTCTCCTCGACCGCAAAAGCAACATCCTTAAATATGTTGTTCAAAATGCCAACAAAATCCGCTGTTCCCGTATCCCCGACTCCTAAAGACGAGACAAGGCCTTCATATTCGCTGAGTGCGCGCATTGCAACAATCTTCCGCAAGTACCCTACGAAAGAGCGAAGTCCCTCCTCCTGCAACCTCAGAGGGGGATACAGCTTCACAAACCGCACGACATTGGCGTGATCCTTCGCCTCGATGGCCGCTGCGAGCTTCTTCCGAACAATGCCCTCTAACTTCGCCTTCGATTCAAACATCAGCTTCCGTTGCTCGGCTCCAGTGTCCCCACTAAACCCTAAACCAGGTCCGGCAGAGTCGTGGAACTCCGAATCCAGCTGCAAGAACGTCTCCACGTACTTCGCGGCTGTCTCATAATCCTCGACTTCCAAAGCCTGCTTCCCTCCGTCGATGCAATTCGTCCGATCCACAATGGCATCGATCCTATTCAGCGTGGATTGCACCCGAGACTGCGCCAGATCGAGCTCCCGAACTTTGCCACTCACGTGATCCGCCAAATCACAAGTCGAAGACACGCTGCGCTGCATCTGTTCCGCATCTGAGCGAACAAACTCCAGAACCTCCGCAGATTGGTGCAGCCCCGCGAGCTTCCTCTCCAGCCCTTGCCGCTCCCCCAGCAGAGCTTCCAGCTCGTTGTCAATGCTGCGCTCGTACGCGATGCACTCATGAAATAAAAGTTGGAGACTAAGAGTTATAGTTGTAAAGTTCAAGTAACACTAATAGTTATATAACACTAAATATCATTATTAGTGTAGTTCACAATTTGAGAAAATATCATTATAAAATGCTACTTGGAAGCATATTTTGGAATTGATTTACAAATGAAAGTTGGAGACTAAGAGTTGACAGTGGTTGTAAAGTTCAAGTAACACTATTAGTAACATAACACTAAATATCATTATCAGTGTAGTTCGCAATGAAATTGCATTTCATCAGTTGTCTCTAAAGGAAAAAAAAAAAAAGAAGCAGCCTTAGCCTGACGCTAAGTGTGACTCATCCCCATCCCTGCAGCATTAAGTTAATTAACAGTTTCTGTGTAAATTAACATATGTCTGTGATTTGTAAGTTGGTCAGAATCCAACAACAACTGAAGTTATCTCTGTCAGAAACTAACTTAAGTAATAGAATTACAGAATTTGAGCTTCTACTGACGGCCATCATCAATAACTTCACTTGCTAATTGCCTTGGGTCAGAGCTTCTAATTTACTGTAGCCCAGTTGGGGGTGGTTGAATGAAATTAATTAATGAGCCCATTGTGTCAGTCTCACACAATGACAATGAGCTCAAAAGATGCAGTTTACTGCATCATCACACTATGCATACATAGGGATTGCATGATCCATTGCTTGGGAGAAAATTAGTTGGCCACGCAGGAACCATGTCGAGCACCGACAGGGGAATTCTACGAAGGTTGCAGGAGTCCAACGCGCCGATTTTCGGAAAGACGCTAACGCGCTCCATGCTGCGAAGAACTGAGCGACTGGTGAGCTCCGATTTTCCGCTTTCCGACTCGATCGCTCCTTGAATTCCAGGTTGTGTTCATGATCCCTTCATGCAGTTCCGCAATTAACTTCCCACTGGGTGTGTCTCGATGTTTTTGTACCATGTTCACGAGCGAAGGAGATTCCTTTGTCGTTCCTCCGAGAACACGGTGACCGGTTTCAAAAGGTGATCTCCTTGACGGGACCAAGTCGTGGTCCGTGCCGCTTACAGTGAGGACGTGTGCCACTCGATCCCATGAGTCGTCCAGAGTTTATCTGGGTCGAGCGTGGAAAGCTTTCGCCAAGGCGAACGGTTTTCAGGTGGGCGACGATGTCTTCTTCTGGCTGAGTGCCAATTCAACTTTTCGTGTCCTCCTCTGTAGTCCCAAATTCGTGCAGAGAGACGAAACAATTAAGCGTGACGAAGATTGCGGAAGTAGCGACGGCGCCGCCATAGCCTCAGAATTTGCACCACAGCATTCGAAACGAACTACAAACCACGAAGACGTACAAATTTTTCCTTCTGGCCATGTCGATTCCACCCCTGCCGAGGCGCATGCTCCAACGCGCTGTGTAGAAGCGGCGCCTCCTCAGAAACTGACTTCCAAAGTTCGCAAGGAAGAGTATTTCAAGTACCCAGGGCTCAATTCGGCCGTTAGTGCAAATTCCAGGTTTCCACAATTTGTGAGGAGGCTCACACCGTGCAACTTCGATAGCAAACATGCATACGGACCAGTATTTCGTCAATCCACTCCCCTGTGGGCTTTAACAGTGTGGGTGAATAATCTCGTTTGTGAATTTTCTGAAGAAGTTGACAACTTACACTGGKAACGAACAACATTAAATTCTCAAAGAATCTGGCGCTGTGATGATCAATGGTTTGCAGGAATTTCCGTTTTCTTTTGTGAAGGAGAATGGGGATAAGTTTCGGGAGCGTGTGACTCTGCTTGGTGCAAGTGATCATTTGCGAGTAGTGCATCTCCACATTACGATTTCCGCGGGATGTGACAGGGTGTATCTGGGCAGAGGGTGGAGAGATTTCTCACTTGAAAATGGGTTAAGCGAAGGTGACGTGCTGCTCTTCTCTCTCGTCGGAGTCTCCACGTTTGTCGTCAAGATGTTTCCCAGAGCCAGCTAATGCAAAACAAATTTAGCCTTGCGGGTCGCTTTTCCCTTAAATTCTGTAACTAGTATCAGTTGTAACAGAAGCTATAATTATGTGTTTGGATAGTAGTGAGGAGGCGCAAATGATGCCACTATATTAGTGGACACAGGAGCGAGGAACTAAAATAGGCCTTACTGTATGTAAGTTTGTAGCTTTCAAGAGTAACTAGTAGTACCCAGTTGTTTGTTTGTGCGTTTTTCCCTTGCCAGGACACGTGTGGCTGGTTGTATCATTTTGTTATTGGCAATGGACTTCCCTTTCATTTGTTTCAAAAAACTAAACAGAGTAGTACTCGAACCACTCAAGTTGAAACTTCTTAYCTTATTGGTTAATGTCTATGATTATTGTCATTACATGATTTGATTCTGACTTGGAGCTCCAATTATCTTTATTTGGAGGTCAAATCCGTAAACATGATAATCAAATGAATGACATATTGAGAGATTAGTACTTAGGAGCTCTTGATTGTAGCACTCGATCAAATGATCAAGGCTTGGGTTTCTATTCCCTCCCTCGCTAGCTGGTTAGATGTCCATGATTCTTCCATGATTCCTTTTGATTGTCTTTTGTTGTGTCTCTCATACAATTGCAAACAATGGTATCCACCCAAGAAATCGTTGCACAAGAGTTCTGCCATTGCAAAGAAGGTGGACCAGCCACTCAAAATAAGATATCTGAAAACATTCAAGAGTTCTCATGTTGCCGTAACGGAAGGTATCGATTACCATCATTCTTGCAGTGTGAAGTTTCTCGTCAACGAAGGAGTGATCGACGTGATTCTTTGGGATTCATGCATTCCTAGTGTAGGAATAGACCGTAGAAATTTGAGCTCTAGATCATTAATTTAGGGTACTCCTCAGTACTAAAACCCCCCAGAACCGCAAAGTGTGACAAATTAGCTAAATTCAAATTTAAATACAAAATGATTTTTAAGAAATTTTGAAAAATAATGGATTTGATTACAATCAAGTTATTCATCTCCTCTAAAATTTTGAATTTCATCGGGTTTTATATTCAAAAGTGCTAATGGAAAACAATTTTGTCACATTGAATGTGACAGAAAATAGTRCAAGTCTTTTTTGCAACTACCCTGAGACGCATCCTGGACCTATTGGGTTAGGAAGGTACTATTACAATCTTAGTTGTGATAGATATACTCTTTTAACGCATTTAAACATAGGACCAGCCAAGGAACCATCGTAAATCCTTCTTAGAATGTAATTCATGGCAAAAATACATGATCCCTTCTAATCTTAGAAGAAGTTTGAGATGTTGAGGTATCCTACAAAATAAAGTTTGACTTGAGCTTTGAGCATCCAAAGTGAATCCCGAAATTAGGCCACAACTGCCACTCAAGTTGGCTCTGTTGAAATCCTAGAAAATAAGATCTGCACCAAATGATTGTTGAGATCGCAAGAGGGTTAGGGAGGCCAGCTTCCGAAAAAATTGTAGAAGTTTTCACCATAAGGCTTACTAGATTACAATGGTAAAACGTGAATTGGAGGCTGGGGGTCCACATTTTGGATCCTCGGACGTTCACGGGTTAACTAACTACAACATATGTAAGTTAATTAGATTTTTTTGATAACATTAAGCACACTAATAATGCTAATTGCACTAATTCTATAACTATTTGAATTTTGTAAGGTGCACTAATATGGCAATTCATAGTATTTCAAATAAATTCAATATAGTGTGGTCTACACTATTTTTGTTGTATCTCGAGTATTGTGATTTTCATCCTTAATTATCCCATTTTGGTTATTTCCATCCAAATTTTCACACCAATTAAATCACATTCATCCAAAATAAATATGCAAATTATTTTGAGGAGGTTTTACACCTTTTAAAGTTTTTCACTAATTGAATTAATTTGTGTAGTTAGAGGTTGTAGTTGGAAGAAGGGCCATACTAGGTATGTATCTCTTAATGCATTGCCAATTAGGAGTATGAACTCCTATAATCACCACAATTATACTATACAATACATTTTTTAGCACTTGGTTATCTTAGGTGCACATCACCTTATGCACTTTTCCAACAAAATCAATAGTTTAGTTGTATCCCGCATAATAATGTTTAGGAGGAGCTGTTGGTTAGTTCATTGTTAGCTATCAATGCCTTAGTTTGAGAAACTAATTAGTTGCTTTAGATGAGATTCCCTAGGTATTAGCGTAAGATTTGAAGTAGCAAGTGGCTAAATCTAACAATTTCATGAAAGCACAAGCTACATATTCACCTCTTATTTTTAGACATTGGTTGGTTGTTAGTCTTATTAATTTCTTTAGTCTGGTTTTGGATCTTCCATTTATCATTCCATTAGATGTTTTATGAGGCAAGGGAAAGGCCAAATCATGCATGTTCTTCTTGTTGTACCCAATGCAATAAGGGAACGACTGACTTTTTGTCAGTGCCATAAGTGGGTATTCTTGGACAAGGTAGGTATCGCTTTAGAGTTGGTCATGTCAACCAACCCTTGTTCCATTGTTGTGTCTATCCAATGTAATGAAATTTTAGGGGTTTAGTCTCAAAATTAGTGTATTTTTGAAAGAAGAAGATTGTAGCCTTTCCAAAGTTGAATTTCAAAGAAAGTAGCTGGTAAAAATTTGATAAGGTAAGCCAATCCTTGATAGGCAAAATGGGAGCCAACCCATCACAAGCAAAATTATACAAGTAGTGTACATTCCAATTCTGAAATGTGCACCACTAGAATAATTTTGTTTGTGATGGATTAGCTCCCATTTTGAGTGTCATAGGTTGAGTTACCTTACTAGAGGAACTAAACCAGGAGATTCTAATAAAGAGAAGAGTGACACAACTGGTGCCCTAGGAAATCCTCCACCCCACCCTCAGCTTCTTTTACAATTATTAGGCAAATTGCAAGGGAAGCTTCAAAATCTTTATGAATGTTGTTGCACATGTTAAGATAGGAGGTCCATAAATCCCCCATGTAAGCCTACCCACCTCATCAATGCCAATAATAAATATTTTGAGGAGCATGTCAATCATTCCTAGATAGTGGATGCATTTAGAAAATAGTCAATTTAAGGACCTCCTAGCTTAACCCCTCAACTTCCTAATTCATCTATCAAATTGACAATTTGAGAAAATATCATTATAAAATGCTACTTGGAAGCATATTTTGGAATTGATTTACAAATAAAAGTTGGAGACTAAGAGCCGTATTTGTAAAGCTCAAGTAACACTATTAGTAACATAACACTAAATATCATTATTAATGTAGTTCGCAATGAAATTGCATTTCATCAGTTGTCTCCATCAGGCTGACGCTGAGTGTGACTCATCCCATTCGTGCAGCATTAAGTTAATTAACAGTTTCTGTGTAAGTTAACATAATTATGTCTGTGACATGTAAGTTAGTCAGAATCCAACAACAAGCTATCTCTGTCAGAAACTAACTTAAGTAGCAGAATTATAGAATTTGAGTGCTCAGGTGAAGTGAGCTTCTACTGATGGCCATCATCAATAAAACTTCACTTGCTAGTTGCCTTGCGTCAGAGCTTCAAACTTACTGTAGCCCACTTGAAGATCAATCATATAATTATCTGTAAATCCATTGAAGCTCTGACCAAAGTTACTGTAAGGTAAGGTAAGAGGCAAAGCGTTAAATCGTGCCAACGAACTAGGCCCCGCAAGCTAGATTTACCGCTGGGAAAAATGCAGGAATGTTTTATTTTTTGCAAATTTTTTTTTTTGCAATTTCTGAATTCAGATTTGCAATCAGAGACCCCAAATTAGCTATGGGGGAGTTTGAACATACCCTAGTGGCAATTCAATATAGGGGCTTTTATTTACTTTTTACCTTCAAACATTAGCATGTGGGGCCCAGTTTGTTGGTACGATTTAACACTCTACAGGTAAGAGTACCAAATTTATTTGATGTGAAATTGTGAAGCTTCTGTCCGTCCGTCTGCTAGAGTTATGGATCATTCAATCATTCATTCACATTGGAAGCCTTGTCCAACAACCGAGAATATACCTGTCCAACAGAGATCAACCAATTACGGTAACTTAGTAAAGGTAGAAACTCTCTTCCTGGAACTTCTCTTTGTGCAAAACTTGCAATAACATAATGGAGTTTGGAGGTGGACCAATTTGAAAAACATTCTCTGAAAAATAGTGTTGGAAGTTGACATCTGGAAATGGCCATTCATTGCACCTTGATTTCTGACATGCAAAACCTCCCTCAGTGCAAAGTCCCAACACTAAAATCATCTCCACTGCTCACCCAGCTAAAAGGGCGAACCGGCCTCAATTGGCGTGTCCAATGAGTGAGCCAGGCCTTCCTTTTTGGCAAGCACCCCAGGGCAACTCTGCTCAAGACATGGGAAGCAAGTCAACATGGCCTCCAAGAGCGCCACCTCATCCGCTCAAAGAATGGAGAAGCAATAAATGTCCCAAAAGTACCTCAAAATATGTGAAAAGGACAAAATCAAACCATATCAAGCCCCAGCCAAGAATCCCCATTTGGCTATGTGGTCTCTAAATTTGACTGTAGAAAGAAGGATACAAAGAAAGATTAAAGACTCACAAAAGTCTCTAAAGACTTAATGATACAAAAGCTTAACCCTTAAACGCCAAAGGGGTGACCTTGCAAATCGCCCTTTTCTATTACCGTGTGAAGCACTAGCCTCCAAAATTGAAAAACTAATCATTGCAAGTCAAACTACTGTAGAAGAACTTCCCTTTCCAAAACAAATTTCAAGGATGAATAGTTGCAATTCCGTCCTACACAATTTGATTCCGCTTCATTCATCGGACACAAAATGGCCGCCGTGGCGTTTAAGGGTTAAGCAGAGAAAGTGGTTCTCATTTGAATATTTGCTACTACCACCAAGATCTGCAATTGGCTTTGTATATGTTGAATTTGAAAGTTGATCTTTTATTGATACTTGTACCCATAATATACAATGGAAAATAATCCCCTTAATTTTTATATTTTTCAGCGATTATAGGGAAGTTCCTAATTTCCCTAACCGCTTAGTTCAATGGCCATAGGTCCTCTTCTAAAAACCCTAACTTCCTAATTACGATGCAATTAATCCCTAGCTACCACCTAGAACCTTCTATGTAATTGCTATGTACTAATTTAATTATTATATCTTTTGGTTTCCTTGTTTGTATAAAAATGCCTATCTTCCAAAATTAATAACTCCTGATTGAAAGCTCCTTTTCTTCAATGTCTTGAGCATTCTTGTATATTAAAGTATATTCTTGATATTTTTATCTGATTTTGCCAATATTTTAACAAATCATTGTGATTAATTAATTTCCAAAAGTATCTGAAATATTAGGTTAACACGGACAACTTTTTGGCTTTGCCGTTTGTGCTGTGGGGGAAATAAATGGGGCCACGCCAGGCCAATCCCCTGGTTTGCTCCTTTGGCTGTGCGCAGTGGGGATGCTCTAATAAGTTAAGAGAAGTTCTACCTCTAGTAACTTAGCCACTGTTGCCGAGCACAGTTAATTTCTCACATGGCAGGGGGAAGTCATTGCCTATGCTGCTCAACATGAGGAAACAATTCTTGTCCAACTATCCAACTTATGGATGTAGGGCCAACAATAATTTTCATTGTAAACTTATGTTTGTTTGCAGCGAGCACTCTCTTTGTGTCACGTTTTCATTATCTGGGCAAAAAAATTTCCATCATTGATACAAGTACTGCAAACCCAATCAGTCATTGAGGATTGGAATTGGGATGAAGCTAAGCTATTAATATTCCTTTGGACCCTCAAAAAGTGCACATATAGTTAGAGAGTGGAAAAAATCATGGCGAAATTGGTTTTGTCAACGCTGCCTGGGAGTCCGGGAGTCCAGGACTTGTACTGTAAGTTTGGCAGTTCCGAGAGTTTGGTGAGCGAAAAAAAAAAAAACCTATTGCCCAGGCATTGTATTTAAGGTAAGACAACCCATTGTAGTCAGAATTTGGAGTTTGGCCTCACGCTACTGTTGAAATTTTTTAATTTTTTCCTCAATTAACCCCAAAATGATCCTGGAATTTCTTGAGCTTCTAGAATTTGCTCTAAATTGAACAAAAAGCCAACATTTTGATACGTTGTATGAATTCTTTCTGAATTGTAACCCTGTAAAATCAAACTAGACATTTTAGAGTTCACATTAGAAGAAAAAACATAACAATATCTCTTACGGATTGAAAGATTATAATGTTTGATCATGAGGGTGTTAAAACTGCAAAAGTGATTTGARRTATTTCAATCCTCTTTTCACATGTCAAATCTAAAAAGTTGGTCACCAAAAAAATATGAGGTTAAAAGTAGTAACATGCATAACCCCAATCAATTTATGGCTTCTCAAAATCTACTCTACAATTTTTTTAAATGAAATTCTAATGTGATTTTTTCTCAAAGATCTAGTGTATTTGAGGCTCATTCTCAAGAGCCCTCAACACTACAACAAGTCAAGATTGCAATGGACACCTATGCACAAAATCTTGAATAGAAAAATCATAATCAATCATCTTCAAAATCAGATTTGTGAAGCTAAAACTAAACTTCAAAAAGAAATTTAAAAAAATATAAACTACTAAAAATAGTAATTTGGTAAGGTTCTGTTTAACTTAAAAAATTGGTCAAGGACACATTCAGTCCTCAAGGTCATTTAGGGGTTAAAGACAAGTGTGAGAAACAACAAGTGCAATTGAAATTATATTTTTTCTATAAAGTATGAATTTGCTAGGAAATTTTGAAGTGTTCAGTTTTCCATGGCCCAACAGGGTCTATAGACCACCCCATAGCCAACAAAATCTAAATCCATGATGGTCATCTCACTACCTAATGCAATCACAATATTTTCTAACATGAAATGCCTAAAAAGTCAATCTTTGTAATGAATTTCACACTGAAAAGTTGAAAGTGCCTTATGTGGTCACTAATCACTCCATCACTATCATGTAAGAGATTGGTTGTGGCCCAGATCTCACAAAACTAAAATAAACACAATGGGGCTACTTCATAGGTGACCACTATGGAAGAAATAACAGCAATGGGCTCTCTTACCTTATCATGTTTGTTCCGCTCACTTTTGGACCAAGGAAGCTTGATTGTGATGATTGACCAAGGCAGTGTGATTGATTGTAACTTGTTACCTGTCAATTACTTCCAGTTTTAGGTGTATAGGTATAGTGACAAACTATGCACCATGACAAAAATAAAATTAATTTTAAAATTTTTAGTTTTTAATCCCCCCTCCTAAAATTTTTTAGTTTTTTGGGGATGGGGTGAATTAAAAATTAAAAATTAAAAAATTAATTATTTTTTTCAGCCCACTCCTCCAAGCCCTCCTCCTCCCTCTTGTAATTTTCAAGGGGGGTGGGGAGATGCAAACATCATGGGATAAATTTATATTCTGCCATACACGTATTTTGACGTCCGTATATGTACATGTATTCATACATGTATTTCTTTGTATACATATCTTAATATGTATTAAGATCCAATGGCTTCTGATTTTTTGTTGAGGAGGGGTGGAAATTTTTCTCCCTCCATCCAACGGCTCCTAATTTTTGCAGTGGGGGGAGAACCAGGTATTTAAAACCTAGGGTGACAGGCAAGTCACCCTAGATAGTGATGAGGCTTTGGAGACACTCTAACTTTTATGCATTGAATCAGGTTTGCTGGTTGGGACTTTCACCAAGTTAGTAAGCCTGCACATGATACTTAACCCCTAACTGCCCAAGGCACCAAGAATTGAGTAAAGAGTCTTGGATAAAAATTTCAAAAAACAAAAATTTGATTTTGATTGTTTAAAAAATTGTTAAGTAGATGTAAGTTCAAGATTGAACAAAAAACAAAATCGTAAATAGTTCTAGCCGATGGAATTAAAACATAATAATCCCATCAGAAAGATTGTTCCATCAAGCAAACTAAACCCTATCAAACAATTTTTTTTTTTAATTTGCGAAAAATGCAGTTGGAAATAAAACTATTAGTTAGTTTTTTTTAGGAAAATGCTCAAATTGCCCAAAAAATAAGATTGTCCATAAATTTCACATAACAAATCCAAATGGAATGAATCAAAGCTCCATATCAGTATAAAATTACAATCTACAAGAAATTAATTTTTAAAATCAAAATTTCTTTTTTTGCCCACCGCACCTAAAAGAAAGACTTTTTGTGCCATAAACTTTGCTCTTGATCATCAATAACTCAAAAATTCATAACTTTCTCAATGTAAATTGGAACACCACCAAACAAAGCTTATGCATTCCTTCTCGTTGAGTGCTTTCCGACAATACCAAGAATGCACCCAAGGTTTGCACAGTCAAGGAGATCTCAACGTAACAAATAAACAAACAAAACAAACATCCTAACTTAACACAGTATGGATGGAAGAAAATTGAACATAGGTTGTATTGTATTTTTTTATTTCAATAACATTTTTATTATAGATTTTCAAAGTTGAAATCTCATGAATGTTGAAGCTAGATCACCCTTTAATTAGGCATATGTGGAGTGCGAAACATTTTTGCTTGAAAATTAATTGGTTGCTTTAACCCCTAAAGGACCATTTGTCCCTTTGAGGGACAAGGTAGATTTCGGGCATGCACCTATAGTCTCAACTTTTATCCAGAGTTTTTGAAACATTTTTTGATGATAGAAAAACTAATTAGCTTCACGAGAATATAATTTCTTTCTCAATCGGTGCTTGGGAACAAAAGTTATGGCCAAACCAAGTCAACACAAGGGAGAGGGGGGGGGGGGGGGGGACAAGGGGCAGCAAAAAAATGTTTCAAAAATTTGAAATTTTTTTTTTGAATTTTTTTTCTCATAGTTTATATTTTTTTCATTGATTCATTCCATTTGGATCTGTTATGAGAAAGTTATGGACAGTGTTGTTTTTTGGGCCATTGGAGCATCTTCTTGAAAAAATCATTAGGAATAATATAAGGTCTCCGGAAGACTATGAGTTTTTAAAGGCCGCAGTGCTAATATGAAAAAAAAAAAAAAAAAAAAAATTGAAATACTGCGTGGCACTACTAGTGCCCCGTCAGATTCTCAATAATTTAAATTAAATTTTTTTTTTATGAATTTGTAAGAAAAAAAAATTAAAAAAATTAAAAAAAAAAAAAAAAAATTTGTAATGTCACAGGGCCTTTTGGGGTTTAACCCCTCAATGCCCAAGGTCAAACCATGCTTGAAAGCATCTTCCTTATGCAAGTGTTAAAAGTCTCACTTTCAGTCCGTTATGAAGATCTCAACCGTACAATATTTTAGTGTGCATGTTGTAGATGTTGTGGAAAAAATTTGGGGTCATTTGACTGTGTAGATTGAAAGATTATAATGTTTTAGTGTTGAAAAATTGTGCTGAAATATTTTCAAAAACACATTTGGAGGTGAGATTTGATTTCTAAACCAACTCAAATGAAAAAACTTTAAACTACAAAGTGATTCAAAACCAGAATGTAAATACTTTGGTGAAAAAAAATATCATAAAAATGACTCATTGTGTCTGCAAAATGAATTTGAAATGTTAAAAAACAGTGAAAAAAGTAGCAAAAAATCACATTTGTGGCTGAACCTCCTTCTACAAAAATGCTTCTCAGTCACTCATAACATCTTAGATGGATCTTAAATTTTAACCACACAAACTAGACTAGTAAGCGCAACTTTTCCAACAAAAATTATTGAAAAAGGATCATATACGAAGAAATTATGAGCCGCCGAAGTTCACTAAAATGCAAAAATTTCTGAATTTTGAACTTTGAATTGCTCCCAAGAATTCAAAAGAACTTGGATTGGCATGAAACTTTTACCACAATAACTAGATCTTTATGGGAACAAAACCCAACAAATTTTATTGAAAAAAAACATTTGATGAAAAAGATACAATCCCCTGAAGTTGAAGCCTTCACAATGGAGTGTGATGAACCTAAATTGAACCTCAGAACATCGAATGACTTTTACAAATTCAATACGTCTTGAATTGATCTGAAAATTGTACCATAGAAACTAGACTAGTATGCGCAACTTTTCCAACAAGTTTCATTGAAATTGGACAATGGATGCAAAAGTTAGAAAGCTTCAAAGTGGACCGCCAGACTGTGTGAGGCCACTTTTGAGCCCCTTGGGCGTTGAGGGGTTAAAGACATCATTGCTTTGGAAGTGGTATGGGTCCAAATGTTACTAAGGTATAGAAATCTCAACCATACAAATTTGTAGTGTATAATGGCCTACAGAAAAGGTTGTTGCCCTCCATTTGGACCCTTCAGTTTTCTTGGCATTACTCTTAATGAAGTTCAATTTTTTTGTTTCCCTCAATCAATATTTATATCTTACACAATCCCCCTCAAGCATACCAAATTTTTGGTTTCAAAAAAACAAAACTCCGTTTTTAGTGAATTTAAAAAAAAAATCATAGTTTTACATGAAAATTCACATAAAAACATTGGTGATGAATTTTTAAATTTGATTGTGGAGATATGTAGGTAACATCCATACTCATATCTTTCCTTTAATAAGCATCTCCAAAAGAATTCGTCAATTCCCTTTATAGAGAAATCAATGGGAGCATGAATAGTGCTCAAATTTTTGAAAATTGATCTCTCTTTATTGTAATTAGATTTTGAAATTCAACCCTCATATAGTAACTAATTTTTCACATTTGAGCGTGATGGTACAATTACTTTACCATAATCTAATTACAATAAAGAGATATCAATTTTCAAAAATTTGAGCATTATTTATGCCCCCATTCATTTCTCTATAGAGGCAATTGTGGAACTCTTTTGGAGATGTTTGTTGATTGAGGGAAACAAAAAATTTCAAGTACATTGTGAGTAATGCCAAGAAAACTGAAAGGTCCAAATGGGAGGCGACAACCTTTTTGTAGGGCACTGTACATGTTGTAGATCTCATGAATTATATTTGGAGTCATTTGACCTTGTATTAGTGTTGAAAAAAGATGCTGATACAAAATTTTTTCCTAGCAACACATTTGGAGGTGAAATTTGATTTCTAAACTGCATACTCAAATGATAAAACTTCAAGCTGCAAAGTAATTGAAAATCAACATCCAAACACATTGGTGAAAGAAAATCATGCAGTTGACTCATTGCGGCCGCAAAATGGATTTGAAATGTCAAAAATAGAAGAAAAAAAAAACAGTTGCCAAAAAAATGCTYATGAAATGATGAATTTGAATTGAGCAAACTGTACTTGAAATCATTGGTAAAGTCTTCCCTTTAATGTTTTTTGGGGTGCGTGTTGACTTCAGGTGCAACTAGAGTAGTAGATCCAATCATACCTTCATCTTTTCTCACGTTTGCATTTGCCAATTATTCAAGGCTATGATGTGAGGCTGTGACAGGCAGAGTGACCGGTTTCAGGATACAGTAGAACCTCTCTAAGAGCAACCCCACCAGTGAGTTCTGTATCCCTATATTTAGGGAGAGGACCTCAAATACAGATAGGGATACGGAACCTTCACCACACCAAGCTTTTCCAAGTTCTATATCCCTATGTTTTACAAATTTCTCAAAAAGTTGCGCCCCAGTTATGTATTGCTAGCCTTGTTTGCAGGATTTGTCAGGTCTCATTTGTATATGAGGTCTCAAAAGAGAATAGGGAAAGGGTTACAGAAGACCTGGTGGGGATGCTCTAAGTCGCTCCTCTATAAGCCAATAAAACCTTTGTAAGACCGGCCCGGAGTGGGTCACATTACAAAGGTTGTGACTAAATCTGACCCTCTCTTAGCCAATAAACCTCTGTAAACCAATATATCATACCAGTTCGGGACTGAGTGAGTAAGGAAGGTTCTACTGTACTTCTTTTGACACTTTTGGGTCTTTTTCACATTTCAGGGTTAACAAAATTGACGACATTTTGCAAGGAAGTGTGATAGTGATAGTCAATGCAACACAAGAAAAGAAGAAGCACTCTCATGGAACAATGGATGCCATTGATGATGTCTTTCCGTGAATCAAAATACAAAGGTAGACCAGCCAGACCAACCATCTTTGCCTTCTACTTCTTTCTGCCATCTTATTGTTGGCCTCAATTCCGCCAAAAAACTCATCCAAATTCATTAATTTTTTTGGCAAAATCAATGCATTAATTCCAACTTGGATAACATGGCAGTCTTTGATTGGTGGATACTTAAGTGCTAATAGATATTCTCCAAGGTGGTTATGGATTGTTGATTGGCGGTGTTTATGACTCCACTCTATGGACAACTCTATAATTTTTGGGTGGGACAATCCACGTGAAAATTTCAAAAAAATTACGATATTGATTAGAAAATTATAATTCCACTTGGGTTTGATTCATGAAACAAGCACACACCTCCGAAAAATATGTGCCCTCTTGGAGTTGACCCTAAGAAAGTCTGCAGATTGCAAAACAAGGTGGTAATAGGCTTCTCTACTGTAGAACCACATTGCAATTGACTGTATGGTTTCCATCGGTCCCAATTAGAGTCGGAACCTTTTCGGCCAGGATAGACTGGCCTGGCCAAGGTGGACTAGCCTGGCTAGGGTGAACTGATTCCCTCATTGCCCTTGTTACAAGGTGAATGTAAAAATTGCCCCCTATTTTGTGCCGCATTAATTTTGTATTTCTTCATGTCCCCTAACTAATTTGGGGTCTCTGATTGCAAATATGAATTCAGAATTTGCAAATTTTTTCATACATGGTAGATAAAAGAATTCCAATGTTTTCCCCAGGGATAAGAAAAGGGGCAATGAGGGGGTCAGTTCACCCTAGCCGGACTGGCCTCCTTGCTCGGTCACTCCAAGTAATTATAGGGGTGCAAGTAAAATCGGAAAAGCCCCTTATTTTGGGCCCAAATAATTTACCTTGTGCATCCCACCTGACTAATTTGGGGACTCTGATTGCAAATGTGAATTCAGAACTTGCAAATTCTATCATGCGAGGAAAATAAAAAAATTCAGGGTTTTACCAAAGGGCCAAACGAGGGGGTCCGAACGAGGGGGTCCGAACGAGGGGGTCCGAACGAGGGGGTCGCTCTAAGGTGTAAAAGTCTCAATTGTATGATCTTGTAGTGTATGTGTAGTAGATGACGTGAGTCGAATTTGGAGTCATTTGGCTGCATAAATTGCAAGATTATAATGTTTTAGTGTTGAAAAAGAAATGCTTAAATTTTCCGAGAAACACATTTGAGGTCAAATTTAATTTCTAAACCTACTCAAGTGAAAAACTTTAAGTCCTAAAGTTCCATGACTAAGTTTTCACTGAAAATGCTGCAAAATTGCCATTTTTAGTAAAAGTAACAAATTTTGAGAATTTTTTTTGGCACATGTAACCGTAGGGTCTTGTAGTATGCTAACTTGAGAACATGTCATAAAAATTTCAGAAATTTTCACCATATGGATTGCAAGATATAAGCATTCAAATTCATTGAAATCATTTTTTTGGGCCCCGCAAAAAATAGGGCAGTTGCACTTCTCAAGCTCACTTTTCTATGAAAAATGTCCAAAATAGGAGTGCTTCTTTGAATTGTTTTTCTTAGACAAGTTGGCCACATTCTTGGAAAAATCCAAATTATTTGAAATTGTACAACATGTAGGAAAAAATAGTAAGTAGATAGTAGTAGAGAATGATTCGCAATTTTAAATTGTTAAGAATTTAATCATGGAATTGAAAAATGACAATCCCTATGGTTGCAATGTTGTAATAAACAATCTAAATCCTATGATTTTATTGTTTTCCAAAAATATTGAAAATTACATAAGATAAAAGACTTTAAAGTTTATTTTAGTGCAGAGAATCCATAACTACCTGCAAACAAAAAATCCTCATAACTTTTGACTCACTAATCAACATGGAATGATTCAATGCTTTCCACGTATGTGTAACTCTTGAAAGTCAATTTCAAATTTTTTTTTATGAAAAAAATGATTTTTTCTAATCTGCCTAGATTGCCCATTTATGAAGAAAAGTAACATATTAGGCCATAACTCGTGACTTTATATTTCCAAATGTCATGAAATTAAGTGCATGCGAAAGATATTCCTAGTAAAATCTCTAGTAAACTAAATTTGACTGTCTCCACCTTCTAGTAAAATTTGGGCCAAAAATATGGAAATCTCTAGTTTTGCCTACATGCCCAAAATTACTATGTAGCCAAAAAACACATGCTAGTCCTTTAGGGATTAAGGCGGTGATGCTGTAGCGTGTCCCTACCACTATCCACTCAAAAGATGCAGCCCTCCCTGCCATGACCCTTCCTTGAAAAAAATTCGTGTTCGTTGATTAAAAATTAAAAATAAATTGAACCTCGCGTTAATGCCGTTGATTTGATAAATATTGAATATTGAATACAAAATACCTACTAAATATTAGAGACATATTGAATACTATATGTATACAAAATGTATACATATTGGATATTGGATACGTACTAGATATGTATTGGAGACTATAATATAACCCACATTGATTGGTGTTCACAACTATTCATAAAAAATACAAATGTGTGTTTTGGAGGGGGGGCAATATAAAAAATTATGTGGGGTGTGGGGTACTACCAATTTAGAAGGCAATATCTCAAGAATATCTTATGACTCTAAATTCTTTGAATTCCTGGAGTTTGTTTTGAGTTTATGTTTAGTTTTACCCAAGAATTTTTGAAATTGATGAATGCTCTTCCTATTGTAGATAATTTTGGATTCAAAGCTGTTGATCTCTTTCAAACAATTCATTTTGATCATTGTAAGCTTGTGATTGCACTGTTGCATCTTAATGAAACTTTGTGAAGTAGTTGTGCAATCCAACACCTTCTTCAACATCTTTCTTGCACTTTACCAAATTGCATGACAACAAAAAGTTTTCAAACTCGTTTGTATGTAGGGGATTTTTTTTGGGACTTGGATGGCTAAATATTCTCAAGAACTTGAGGCTTCAGAATTCAAATCCACCATTTAAGTTCAATTATATACTTATATATTTTTTGTATTTTTCATTGTTATATTTCCATTACTAATATAATTGAGTCCAACAAGTATTGTGTTGGAAAGATTTGGCAAAAATAAGTCTTTGAATAATTCTATTAGGATTGAAGTCTCAAAAACATTGAATAGTTTTATTGTATCAAAAAAATTTGGCACTTGTATTAGAATACAATGCGGAAAATTCTAATTCTAAAAAAATAGTGCTTGCTCATAATGTTACATTCAAATTTTGATAAGAAGCACCAATTTTCATTCCATCATTATTTTTATTTGTGACAAATTTTTTCATTGGACAAATGTGATCTTAACCTTATAATGAACATATCAACTGAAGTGTTTATTTTCATAGCCTATTGAGAGTCATTGATTTTTTTATGCATAATTTTTGCCAATTGGACACAACCAAAAGATGTTAGCTTTTTTTTGTAAATTTTTCTAAAAAGAATTTTGGGTCAAAATAACAACAATGAGTAGAAATATTAAGGGAGCCCATACTAATAAATCAACATTTGACACTATATAAATATCTATCTTTTATTTACATCAATAGTTATTGAAGTATTCAAGGGTTGTGCATCATGTTTTAAACATCTACAATTTTCCAAAATAAGTCCTTTTAATTGTTTGGTCCCCTCAATAACCCTATTTAATGTAGATTACTAGTGTTTTTTAATGACCAGTAGCCAAATTTCACCTAGGTATCGCCTAATTTTGATATAGATATAACCAAATATCACATGAGTATTGAAGAAATAAATATCTTCTTTTACAAAATGAAAGATTCCTTGAGAATGACAAGAATAGTATCTTTAGAAAGTGTGAGGATCACTCTACATTACAATAACAAGACTAGCCCTGATTTTAAAATTCCAATGAAGAGTAGGTGATGTTTTTGTCCTTCGACATGATTGTCAAAGATTGCTACATGACATGGCCTATTCCAAAATTTATACACAAAAGCCTGAGTGAAGTCCAATTGATGGATCTTGGAAGCTCATATTCCTTGCTCTGATGACACCTTTGGCGCACATCCCAGCAACTTCATCGCTCTCAAGGCCAATAGGAAACTTCCAGATTGTGTTCTTCTTGAATTTTTTGAATTTTCAGAGCTAGAGCTGCAGCAGAAAATAGCCGTGCCTGCTTGGGAATGGCTGCTGACGACCGACGGAAGTGTCTGAGTGATGAGTGAGGTTCGCAGCGAGTGCTCTCAAAGCAAAAAGACGACGGTGGCGATGGAGCTCCTTTGTCCATTGCGGTCTGCGTCGTCGTCGCAATCAATCATTCAATTTCGTGACTGATGAGGGCTGTGTAGTACGTCGCTCCTCGTCGCCATCAGCTGTAGAGCCATGGAAGAAGAACCTCTGCCACATTTTCCAGGCGACAATGCAATTTCACACGAATCATCTCTGTTCCATTGCTGGATGTTCAAGCATTTGAGGTTTTCGTCAGAGCAAGTTGTCTGTCTCGTCGTAGGGGTTTCCAATAATCGCATGGCGGATTGGAGTAAGAGGGAGATCAWTAAWTTGTGAYGAGTTCTTGATCCGTGTGGAATTTGCCAGCAATCACGGGCACATTGGAGAGCCGCTGACACGCATGTCGTCTCTCCTTTTCGGCTCAGTCTGTGTACTACTCCGTCYGGCATTTGTAGACTGAAAGATTTTTATGCACGCGGCCTCAGTCTGCCAGAAACTGTCGTCTGGCCGAGCGCCTTGGGCTGTCGCGTGGGACTCAGATCTGCATACATTATGTGGAGTATTCAATGTGAGGTTCTATCACTTCATTGCGTTCCATGGCATTTGCAGTGCGTGTGAGCGAGTCGGTCCAGCTAGTACAGGGTTGCGCAGCAAGGATTCATGTCGTCTGTAGAGCGAGTTCTCTTGGAGCCGTCTGCGGATACTACGTCCCTGTCTTCAGACGCTTTAAATCTAATTTGAGTTTTTTTTGCAACAGCCTGTATTTGTGACTTAGTATGGACGTTCAATCTGCCATACGTCTGTGGTAACCTTCATTTTTTGAAGTGAGCGTCGTATTTGATTAAATGCACTTTCCTTCGCCGAAGCTTAAACAACCGCTACTTCCTACTCAGTGTCGCCTACATTCGTGCGTAGGAGGCGTTGACACAGAATTTTTTGAAACGAAGGTCACTYGTTACTGCTAATTCGCGCCGTCAGTTTCAATTCTTCCGCACCATTAATCAAAAGGTATCTTGCAAAATGACTTGATAGTGAAACTTGTACCATCCACATTGCAAGTCGCCACAAAACATACACAGCGTAGCACAGACTCAACTGATAAACCTTGAGTAAATCAAGAGGTAGCTCCCATATCCCTGAACCTTGTAGCTTCGTAGCCCTTGCATGTCTTGCTCTCTCCTGCCTGTCTTCATCGAGGTTGTAGACTGCAAGTCAACTATGAGACAACGAAAGGTTAGCGACAGTTTGAGTCGGTCTTTGATTTGTCAAAAAGAAGCCTAACTGAAGTAGCAGAAGTCGAGTATTCGGGATAGGTGAATCTTGATTGCCGATGATTTCACTTTCTTGATGATTTACTCCACTGATACATAGACTTGAGAGTGAATCAGGAGGTGTCTCGCGCCTGTAGCCTCGTAACCCTCGCTTCTTTTCGCTCTCTACGTCCCGTCTTYATAGAAATTGTAGAATATAAATCAACGAGTAGATAACGACAGGCAAGCAGCAGTCGAGTCTTTGATTTGTCAAAAAGAATCCTAACTGAAGTAGCAGATATCGAACTCTCGGGATAGGTAAATTTTGATTGCCAATGATTTTACTCTGTTTTTAGTTTTGATGATTCAATTAATGGAGGATCACCAGCTTCGATGTGATACACGTATCCTTGTACCTCCAAGTTAGTTTCCTGAAAGTGATAAGATCGAGGTGCATCATCGAAGCCATAAGTAAATATATTGTAATTAGTTTAGCCACACACTTCAAAGACCAGCTCAAATTTGTGCAATCTAAACAGTGAGAAGCTTCATATTAAGCAATAGCGTGGCGGAGTAAACGTATTTCAACTTCGCTGATTGAAAAGCTTGTTTCAATTAGAGTTTCCAGGATCTCTGTGAGGGGAGCTCAATGCAGGCCATACCCTACGATACGTCACATGTTCCCATTGACTATGACGATTCCGGTAACGTAAGCTTGAGAAATCCCTGTTCCACTCTTTCGCAATATCTCTTACATTCAATTAGAGAGCTCTAAGATTTCAAGGCTCCTCTGATTTGTTTCATTGGCATGTCCTTTGCGAAGTATCTCACCAAAATATGCCTAGAGAAGCGCAGGTCAAGGAAGTACGCAATAAGGTATCTCGTACAGATGAGAGGCGGGAGCGAAGCGAACAGCGGGCTGCTCTGGAGTGTGATGTGAGTGATTTCTCTGGCCGTACGTTACTTAGAACGTGCTTTCGGTATGACTCCCGACATGTTTTGAAATATTTGACTTCCCCAGGCCTAAACTTTTAGGTCAACTGTCTCGTTTGGCATAAGCAGGTTTTGCAGCTACAGAGGCAGCTGATAGTTGAGATGAACGTGCGCAATGCCCTCTACCGAGGAATTAGCAGGCCTCTGGGCTCTCTTCCTCGAATATATGCCGACTTACCAGTCGAGGTTTGAAGATCATCCTTGCTTTTTGTCGTTTGTTACCAAACCATAGAGTAGTTAAAGCTCAAATGTGAGATCATACCCTGCGTTGAAAGAGCAACTTGATATGGACTTGAGGTTTGAAGAGCAGTGAAATAAGAAGAATAGACTGCGTATAGGACAAGGGAGTTARAAGAGTTTACCATGGAGGAAATGAAATGGAGTTAACCATCTCATTTGAGCCATTCCCACCTGCTAAGTTGGAAACGCCGCTGCTTGTTAACTCTTCTGACTCCCCTGTGTAGAGGAAAGTACAGAGTTTTAGGTTTCAATTTCATATGAGCTCCTCTTTCATGCACCACGTGTTCTATTTGTGAGCACACATTATATATGTAAGAAAAAAAATGCCGATTGTTTTGATCTCGCAGACGAGGAATTTGTTGCTCGAGGTTGCGGTCCTCGAGGAAGAGATAGTTTCTCTTGAGAAGCAAGTCACTCACCTTGGTTGGGAAATTGAGATTGAAGGTGTCCCTGCATTGGACAAGGAGACCATCTGGGAAAGTACTGCCGTAAATCCTTCTCCAAAGAAAGTCGAGATCGTAGTTTCCCCTTTGGTATCACCTAGAACTTCTGCTAGGATCAATTCAAAGGTTACTACGTCTTCGAGGAAATCCATCGACCAGAAGAACAATCCACCGAAGCCCTCGTCTTCTGCCGGAAAGGTTTTAGAAAATAAAAGAAGYTTCATCAAAGTCTCGGTCCCAGCTCCTAGAAGCTCTTTAGACAATGGCAGCTCCATAAAACCTTCAAAGTCCCCCAGGGGTTCCTCAGAGCCGACGGATGTTTWCTCCTTAGTACCTCCTCAGAAGCCTCAAATTAGAAGAAATAGCTCTTCCCCAAAGGCAACCCCGAGTAAAATCAGAGAGCTCAAAAGTAGAAGGCTTTCGGTTGAGCAGAAGGAACCTCTAGAGCCTAGAGGTGCTATGCACACAGTTCCCTTCATCCCAATTAAACGTAGTCCTCCAAAAGAAGATGAAGAGAGTACTTCTCCTGAATCACCTGCTCTTGTTACCCCCGGAAGCAGTTATTCACAACCTCCAAAGATAATGACTGGAAACCGCGGAAATACGCCAATGATAGCAAATTCTAGATTCGGTAGAAAAGATTTGACYAATAGCAAAGTTACACCTAAGACTCGACGAGGCACCTCAAGACCGGCAGGACCAAACAAGGGCTCTTCGCCCCCTGCACGTATTCTTCGCCTTCCACTTGCGAGCGACACCATTTTGACCAGCAGGACAGTGTCATCTTCAGCTACGTCAAAACAGAGGATGACTACGAAGGAAGATGTTTCAGCATCAAATACAAATACGCCGCACGTCAATTGTGATTTATGTCTCCAGAAGCCGGTTGATGCTGAACCAGATAACAACGCCAAGAACATGGATATTCCTTCCACTTTAAGCGAGACTGCTGGAGATCGCAAACCGAATCACATTTCTCCTGACCATGCGAAGGTAGTACTTGCTGCTTTCATACACTTCAGCACTTCCAAAGTGATTATTTTTTAAAAGCAAAAGAATAGGGGGTGGTTTAAATGTTGTGATTTCTAAGCTTTATTTGTTATTCTTAAATATGAGACGAAGATAGCGGAACTGGTACGTGCAAGCTCCATGTACATCAAAGATTCTGAACTTGCTGCCTTCTACTCCTATTCTCGTCATGCTGCAGTAGGCAGTCACCCTTTAACTGTGTCTTTAATAATTTTAATGGGCACATACGTCAAACGAAATTGTTCACATTCATAATAACCTTCACAATTGCCTGTGCTTGGTACAATATTGGCTTGCATCAAGCAACCGACTTAGTATTGTTTTCATAGAAAGYGGACAAGTTTCTGAATCCATCTGTGGCAATCTGCGACAGCAGCCTCCTTTGGCAGCAGGCTCTGGTTCTTCATCCCAAGCTTCGATTTCAACAAGGCTTTCCAATGCCAGTCCTGGTAAAAGAGGAGGCGTGCACATCAACTTCCGACCGGATGACCGTTATATTGGAAGTTTCATGATGATGAGGAGTGCTAGTACAAAATATATGCGAGACTGCTACTCTGGTGAAGTTGCGGAGGCACTCAGGGATCCAAATTTCTATTTGAATAAGGAAAATATGAGCAGTGGTACAGGTTTCCATCAAGGGCTGATGTAAGTTCCCAACACCCGTGTTTCTTGTAGGAATGATGGAATCTTGTTCGTAAACTTCAAGGTACAATCATCAATGTCAGATCGAGTAAACTTTGATCATAAATATTGTGTGCATTGTCGCAGGAGCTAGAAATGTGGAATTTCAACTGGTCTCGATGGCAGCTTCATCAAGCACTTCTGAAATCTTCCCAATTCCCCGGCCGGGGTCAGTTTCCTTGGGCATGGCTCCGCCATGTCACATGTAACATATAGCTGTTCAAAGGGAGAGTTAATCTGCGCTGCCTCTTTTCAAGCTGCAAAATTCCTCTGGGAATTCATCTGAAGCAAATATCAAGCACTAGCTCCAATTGAATCCAAAAGAACCTAGGCTATGCCATYGAACATTATTAACTTGAATAGGGATGAGCTGGATTTTTCTTTACAAATAACATGCCGCAAAAATTAATCTGGAAAGGTGGTAGAGGTATGACGGAGACAGTAGGGGTAGTCATTACACCTTCTTCACATCCTAGTGATATGGTTGGTTTCCTTTGATCAATACAGAAGTTACAAGTTTCAACCTGTCGTGAGCATCTGTCTTTTTTAAGTGACAGGAACACCTGCATTAGTTAAAAATAGAGTGCTTGCCATAGAATATCTCTTGTTGTTTCCACATAATCAGTCACAAAATCAAGGCACGAAGACAACCTTGGTGGTATGACACAGGATCAGTGCTGCAGAGGTCTATACAAACAATTGCTCTACAAACAATTGCTCTCTGAGCTTGAGAAATTATTGCAACCATCCACTCACTATATAATATATGATTGACCTCATGTTTCTGCATTCCCCAGGCCACACATAATGGATTTTGGCTCCAATTTTCACACTACTTCGGATGCTTTCCAGATTCCAATGTGAGTCTCCTCGGTCGGTGAAGTCTCACAACCAGGATCCTTAGAAGCCCTGTCCCAGTTTCGAGTTGCCCCAGTTTTTAAAGCCTGAGCATACGATTGCCATGCGTATCGAGAGAAGTGTACATATATAATTAGGCACTTTGAACAGCATTTGTGTCCATACAAGTGCTCTTAACTTTGAAATTTCGGACACATAACCACCAAAGTAACTAAATACTTGAAGACCTGTCGCCTCATTCTACTAAATAATTGGAAGTTCCAATCAATTGTCCAACACGAAAGCTGGTTGTAGTAGTGACCTCGCTCCGCTTCAATCAATCTGGCGATCAATCACCTGATCGATGGAAGACAGCTCTGAAAATTTACCTCCGCCGGCCAACAGAGACCAACTCGCATCTCTTGAGTGTCAGATTTTTCACATTGACGTACCAGACGCTAGGTAGCTATTAATTGGAAATTGCAAATTAGATCTTCTGTGCCAAATGAATCAATTTCGGCAGAGGCCATCAATACAGAACAAGAACACACTTCCTTCTGGACATACGAAGCCATGGACAGTTACGAATGTTCTACAATTCATAAAAGGGGGCGGCCCAGTTTATTCACACAAAAGTGACTGAAAAGGGTGGTCATCGAGCTGGCCGAGATGATTCACGTCAGTCAGTCGTACATGGATGCCATTGCAGGCAGCTTAACAGTCAAGCCCCGTTCGAAAGAACTCTCGATCAATGAACTCCCTGATAAACCTACGCACTGACGTACAGCTATTTATTTAAGGAACACACTAGACAGTTAGCTGACTCCACGAATCCCAATCGCCATTCTCTTGATTAAAAGGGCTCCAAGGCGACCTCCATCCTGACCACCCAAGTCGGTCGATAAATCTGTGGACGGAGGTCGTCCCTGATGCCATGGCAGTTGGACGAAAACAACGAGAAAATCACACAGTGCAGCTAAAACAGCACACGGACACTGAAAGACGACGAAATCACGAGAAAATCAAAGAACACACATCACACACAACTGAACGCACACAATTCAACATACTGGTCAAACTTCACCACTCCCGCAGGCCTGTCCGCACGGACGCGCAGTAGGAAGGGGTGACCCTCGCTGCTGCTGATTCATGCATTTTCCATTCCCCCAGCCATGCCAGAAGGCAGCCCCATACATGCGTAGACATGGCTGCAGGCGCTGGAAGGGCGAGAAAATTCGATCAGCAGCCAGCGGTAGAACTGCTCGCTCACTCCATCTGGGCGTCGGCGTCGGCAGTGGTGGGGACGAAGACGAGGTCCGAGTCCACCAGCCAATGACAGGCTTCGTCGCCGCGGGGAATGTTGAGAGCGTTGAAGGCCGGGTGGGTGCTGAGCCACAGGGAAGTGTCGATGTGGCACACGCCCACGGCCTGGATGTCGACGTTGGAGGCGCTGGGCCGGAGCGTGGCGGTGATCACTTTGGTTCCCGTCACGCGGTGGCAGTAGTACAGGGTCGAAGGGAAGTTCACGACGTGGCACACCACGATCTTCTGGCCCTCGGCCACGGAGCCCTTGCGGAAGCCCTTGATGGTGACGGGTGCCTTGGCAGTCGCGGCCAGCGCCGGCGTGTTGCTGGTGGACAACACCTTCACCTTGGAGCCCAGTTCGGAGGCGACGAAGTTGGCCACGGCGTCGCTGGAGGCGGCGCAGGTCATCTTCTCTCCCGGGAGCGCACCATAGCCGCACAAGTACGCTGCGGTGGTGGTGGCCGTGGCAAGGTCGCTTTTGGGAGCCACGCCGAAGTGCCGGACGAGCGCCGCCGTGTTGGAAGAGGTGAGCGCTGGCAACTGGGCGGCGGAGGCCGCCGTGAGGAAGGCCCGCTTGTGGGCGTCATCGCGGAGGTTTGCGTCGAGCGTCATGGTTCCGCCGACCACCAAGGCGGACTCCAGGAAAAAGTCTCGTTGTAAATCATTGATGGTGCTGATGGACGGGTCTCTTTGGCTATTTCCCGTTGCCTTGGAGAGCGCTGCTAGTGGGGTGCTTTGGTAGCAGACCAGACCGTTGGAGCTGCAAATTGCCGCTATTTTAGCAGCTTCCGTTCGGTCCCCAGTGGTGACTGGCCTCGCTCCGGTCACCTGCCAGTGCATGAGAAAGAAAATCGCGATCAGTAAACTGGAACACAAAGACATTCAAATGAGTTGGCTTTGGGCGCCACAATCGATCGATAGGAGCTTTCTATTTCCTGATCCTCCACTGCTAATCAGCACGTCCAGCAATCATTGCACATGCCAGACTAGTGCGAGCAAATCGAATCATCAATATCAAATGGTCCACTGGCTCGTGAACATGCAATTGAGTTTGCTTTGGCATTCATCGATCCAGATTATTCATGGCCTGCTAGAGCTCTATATGAAATGAGAGCATATATATATGCAGCTACCTTCTGAATCCTCTAGAGCATTCAAAGTGCAGCATCAGTTACCGGGCATGCATGCATCGTAGTTAACAAGCACGAAGTCAAAAAACCAACATACATGACATTTTCAAATGGTAAGCATGGTATTCGATCGATCCAGTGAGTGCATGGAGGATCGACTACTTACAGTGGTGACCGCGGCCATGACGAAGAGGGTCTGCCAGACGACCCTCAAACTCCACTGCTCAGCCATGCTGCGGACTAATTGAAGGGCCTGGACTAGGGGGGTAACTTTGGAGCAACTGGTACCACACCGATCTGGAGAGCAAGAGGTGTGCACACGGAAGAGACGACGACTGAGTGAAGTGGAGCATACGCAAAGCTCAGTTTGGGAGGGTGATTGGGAATGCAAGGAGGCCTTGCATTTATAGGTCACCCAGTTAACCGCCCTCGAATTTTTAATCCATAATCGATTCATGATTTTCATTTTGCTTGGCTTAGTCAGCTCTAGCTAGCTTGTGAAGAGCATCTTGGCTTGAATGGGGATCCTTCATGCCCGGCTGGCCCACACTAGCGTGATGAGTCTCCTGCCTGCACGCGCTTGAATGATCGTGGATCCTTGATGATCGGTTCGTTTTGACTTACTGCTTTTGAATTGAGAACGACTTGCAGAACGATCTGGTAGCGGTGAGCTAAGCTCAGGGACCCAGTTTCATTGCTGCAGGCGATACACTTGCATCGTGGTTTAGCTAAAAAGCAATCCCCTTGCGCAGGGTTGTAGTCTACATGTTAGTGACCTCAAGTGGTTCATTGTCTCTGTTCAGGCATTGGCTTAGGCTGCCAACGTGGGTCATGGGGAGCAGCCACCCTCTTGCTTGCAATGCCACCCTCTTGCTTGCAATGCCACCTGCATTGCTGTTCCTGATGTGAGTTCTCGGCGACTTGTCTCATTTTGGAATCTTCTTGCTTGATGCTTTCATTTGGGCTTGAGTGGGCTGGGATATTATCTAAGGTATCCATCCATCCATGTGACCTGGCTGCAGTCTTACCCTTGAGTAGTTTGAATGGCACTCCTCCTGATCGACCAAGGTAGAAAATAATGGGCCCTGGCCAATCCCTCCCTGCCTAGCGAGATGCAGGCCCACAGGATTCGGTCTTGCACGGATCAGCGTGAGTGACCCTCTTTTAGTCCAAATACACAGAATGAGCCAGCAAGGGAACGCTACTACCAGACTTACGTCACTGAATCCGTCATCGAAATTCAATAATTTGATGTCGACTTACGTTTGGGATGGCCAGTGGATACATTAAACCTACGGGCACATATACTGTATGTACAATTTCCACTAGTTAGCTACACACATTTCGATCGGTTCGAAAGGCATGTCCTGGACCTGTCTACTAAGAAACAAGCCTTGGTCACCTCGATTTATCTCTGGGTACGTAATCAACTTGATTTCCCAGATCAGACTAGATCGATCGAAAACGGCTCCTGTTTCATTTCTTCGAATTGAATGTTAACCAATGGAGTGATATAATTGCTCATGATTGGATGTATGTTGCCAAATATATGCTCAGTCCGTGGCACCCTGGCCCGAGGATCGATCCCCAGGAATTTCTCGTCCTGGGGTTGCAAACATGCACTCGATCAGGCAGTACTCACTGAATGTGTATTAACAACTCGATCGACTAATTAGCAGCCGGGACTTCAAGCAAATCTCTGTTATACTCGAAATCCAATGGCTAAATATAATTGCGAAAGCGATCTAATTTAAAAATGAATGGTTAAACATATGATTGTGCATGAGGCAAAAAATGTAATGTGCTTATTGGATGATTACCTTCGAGCTAGCTTCATCGGTAATTTGGCTGGTCGAATGTAACAGCAAAGCACTTTATTCCAGTTTATAACTGTCAGTGGGCAGGCATTGTTCGACGCATCAGTACATGCACTCATGCAGTAATTATATGCTGAATTTATCATCCATTCGTCGACTTCCAGCTGATTTAGTAATTCAGGTACTAGTCCCCGGTGAGTCTTACTTGAGGCCTGAATACATTCGAAACGTGTGTGAAGGCACATCATTCTTCGCTTTTGTTTGATAAAATCTCATTCCAGTGATTACTTGTTTCCATTTTCTGCGATTGATTGAAACTTGACAGTGGCATGGTTCAAGGGTGAATTTCACTTTCAACGTTGTTGATTGGTTGCTATTGAGTTGGTCAAACAACGAGTCAACGATCGCTTACACAGTATGCCCGAATGGAATCACTCATGCAAAAACTCGGGATTTGCATTGAAAGCTTATCATCGAACGTAAACTGATTAGCGGTGATCACTGCACAAATTGCACACCATTTATCACAGGAAGACCGGCAGGGTGATACCGGGGAGGGTATTTAGTTTCCGTATGTAACTATACCCCCCAAACTTTCTATTTCTAAGAAATTTGGGGCTATAGTTACATACTGAAACTAAATACCCTCCCCGGAGTCCCCGGTAACACCCTCCCATTCTCCCAATGTTATATAATTGTAAACTTTTGAATTATTTTTATTGTTTAGCTTCCCCGAAGTTGTGTGACTCACCAACATGATTGCAAGAAACACTTGTCCTATTTTTCTCAAAATGGCCTATATCAAATTTCAATGAGTCATGTGACTTTTGGAATAAATTTTTTTTATATAAAATAAAACATTGATAATTTGTAAAACGCGCATTGTTAAAAGGATTTCTCTAGATGAAATTATTTTATCTCTAAAAATTATTTACACAAAAAATGCAATGGAATTATGGAAAATATTAAGAAAATGAAGACTTTGTTGTTTGATTTCTAGAAAATAGTAAACTAATTCAAGAAAATAAAGTAAAAATACTCATTTTTACTAACTTAAAAATGCTTCTCGTCAACCATTTTCATCTTTGGAAAAAAAAATAGTGTTATGAACACTTACGCAAATGTAGTGCACTTTCAAGAGCACATGTGGAGGGTTGACACTTTATTATTCTCATAAACCTCCAAAATTAGTAATTGACCAATGTAGACATTCAATTGGAGGCTATTTAAAAATAATAATTCTTTTTAAAAAAAAACTCAAAATCACATAATGTCTAAAACTACCACATTTACTTTCAAGTCAAATTTCATGTGAAACCAAAATACGGCCTTGAAGTTATGAGCAAAAAAAGTTAAAAAACACCTGACTCAGGCCAACGAGACAAAAAATAGGACAAGTGTTTTTTTGCACTCACCCACCATGTTTTATCAATTACCACTCTAAAATTTTCATTTCTAAATTGAAAAGAGCAATTTAACTTTCAAACATTTGTTTCTTCCATTATCAGGATTTTTAGGAGTAAACAATGTTTGTGAAGCCACAATCACTACCCAAAGCACCATCTCTCAAAAAAAAAACCATTCAACAATTAAACATTGATTCAATGTTGTCAATGTTTGTTCTCAAAAGGGTGATTGCAAGAAACACTTGTTCTATTTGTCTCAAAACGGCCTATTTCATTGAGTCCTGTGACTTTTGAAATAAACTTTTTAAAAATAAAATAAAATATGGATAATTTGTAAATCATTGAAAATAGGATTTCTATAGAAATTCAAACTCAGGAAAATTTATCTCTAAAAGTTATGTACAAAAAAAACACAATGGAGAATACTAAGAAAATGAAGACTTGGTTGTTTGATTTTTAGAAAATAGTAAAAAAATTCAAAAAAATAAAATAAAATAAAACTATTTTTATTAATTCAAATATGCTTTTCCTCAATCATTTTCATCTTTGGGAAAATAAAATTGTGTTCTGTGCACTTGCGCAAAGGTAGGGCACTTTGAGCACATGTGGAAGGTGAAAACTTTATTATTCTTAAAAAAACTCTCTTGGAATTGTGTAAATTTAGTAAAACTCCTTGTAATCCAATTTTGAGCTTCAAATTTTTATTTTTGGGTCAGAAATTGGACTAAAAACCTCCAAAATGACCAAGGTAGACATCCAATTGGGGGCTACTTAAAATAATAAAACAATTTTAAGAAATCTCAAAAAATTATATAATGTCTAAAACTACCACATATACCTTCATTTCAAATTTCATGTGAAACCAGAATACGATCTAATCCAATGAAATTTATTAATTACTAGTATTAGAATTTTTTGAAATCTAGGATCAAAGTAGATCTGAAATTTTGAAAGCTAGGAACAAAATAAATTTGAAATTTTGAAATCTAGAAAAAAAGGTAAATTTGGAATTTTAAACTAAAAAAAGAAGGTGGTTTAGAAATTCTAAAATCTATAAAGAAGGTAGATCATATGAAATTTTGAAACTTACAAACCATTAAGATTATCGTCATTGCAAGAGACACTGACTGGCCCTTTTCTCCGTCACAATGAGAGTGGCTCTCTTGTCTTTTGCTATAACTTTTGAATAATGAGTCTAATGCGAAAAACAAAAAGTTTCTTTTTAGACATTGTGAACTTGTGATTGCAATTGTAAACCTTATTTTTCAAAAAATTAAAAAAAATCATTTTATAATTGAAAGTCAATTTTGTTAATTTGTCACGTTTTTGGATTTCAGTTTTTGAATACAAAGAGTTGTTTAAACTAATGATTTTTGGCTGAAATTTTTGTGGTATATTTTTGTAGTAGCCTAGTAGGTGTTCATGTCTCTACTAAAGAGTAGCCAAAAATACACTATTCTATGTCTTCCACATTCGTGCACACAAGCCTTCCTTGCATGTGCACTTGTAAACAATAAAAAAGGTTAAGACCTTGTTTTTCTGGTCAAATCTCATCACCATCTAGTCCTCAAAAATGGACAATTTTTAGTTTCTTTGAAAATTATTTTTCCTATTTTTTACAAATTAAATCCTCAAAGTATGTATTTTTTGTGATGTATTTTTGGACATAGAATTTTGGATAGAAAAAATGTATGTTGAGGTTTTAATTTAGAATAAATCAAAAGTAGAGAAACCAAATAAACCAAAAAATTGTCATTTACTCCTTCTCAACCATTTTTGTCATTGGGAAAAAAAAATTGAGTTCTTTACACTTGCACAAAATTTAGTGCACTTCGAGCACACGTGGAGGGTGGAATGGTGGATAGATTACTATTTTTAGAAAATCTCTTTGTAGGCCTATGTAACTTTAGTAGAAGTCCGTGTATCCCAATTTTGACTTTTGAGCTTCAAATTCGGATTTTTGGGTAAGAAATTAGTACTTAAAACCTCTACAATAGCCAAGGTAGACACTTATTCGGGGGCAAGTCAAAAATAGTAAAAAATTTTTGGAAGTTTTGAAAAAAATATCTAATTTCCAAACTACCTCACGAACCTTTCTCCAAATTTTTGTTCAAAAAATCAAACAATGCAAAAGTTATGTGAAAAAAACCACTAATCCGAGGGCAAAGGGAGTAGGGGACAAAAAATAGGACAAGTGTTTCTTGCAATCACCCTTCACCAATTTAGCACGATTTGGATAGGGGTTGCTCTTGTTAGGTTTGTCAACACCGGCCACAAAGACTCATAGAGAAATCCATTCACAGTCTTTAGCGGGAGTAGACGCCGAAGAAGCTCATCCAAAATAGAAATATGCATGGACAACCACATTACCACAAGCCACAGTGAGTGCGTTCAACAAGGTATTTAAAGAGACCTTGAAAACCACTAAGCTAGAATGTCGATATTGTGAGGAAGATCTGCAACACCGCCCTCAATGCATAGAGCACAGGAGCACCTGAAAGTACAACGAGCAACGCCTTCTGCATAGACCGTCTCAACATACATGTCAATCATTCTCTGAGAGAAGGGGGAAGATCCAAACAACAAGAGACCTGATATGGTCACTAAAAATACGACTATTTATCAAAGAATGGAGTTGGATGAATAGACACTATTTCTTCTTTAATTCAAAATTGCAATGATAATTTGATATTGACATGTAGAGAATAATCAATTTAAAGTGACTTTCTATTGAAAAATCTTTTTCCATCCAAAATTTATAATTACAATAAATGTACATGGAGACTAAACCATTATGACATTTTATAATGAATAGACTTGTGTATTAAAGGCCATATTCATTACATTGAGACTTTTTGCAATCTCATTTTTATCTTCGACTTGAAGATAAACCTCTTCATCTCTTCACTAGTATTGTTTTATAAATAAGTAACAACRCCAACTTTTAGAATTTCATTATAGGATCATTATTTGAGCATTGACTATTTTTCATTTCAATTTCTCTTTTGTTAAATGAATTTTTCAATAACTAGCATTTTGTCTCAAAACTTGTGAAAAGTCTCAATTTAACAAATATAGCCTTTATTCCATGATATCTATTGTTGTTTTTAGATTGAGATCATCTTCACAATGTATTTAAAAATTGTAAGTATTTCTTTCAAAATTTTGAAGAAAAATAAATGAATAATTATTTCAATTATAATCTTGGAAAGTTTAAGTGTCACAATCTAATTACAAAATGTTGTGTATTTTACCATTCAAGTTTTCTTCTTTCAAAGAATTTGAGGATCTTTTAGAATTCATTTTAATCTCTAAATTTGAAGTTTTGAATGTGTCATTCAAATGTTTGCATTGAAGTACTTATTTGAATTTACAAGTACTCGAATGTATTGGTATACTCTTGGAAATATGTTGTTTGTAGAGTTTCCCAAATTATCCCAAATTTATTCTATTTTAAAATATTATTTTCAAAAGCTCTATTAGACTATTACTCCCAATGATAACTTAAAGAGTGCAACATAATTAGGATGTGTTTGTCACTTTCACCTAATTATACCAGCTTAGAAAAAAAAAAATAATATTGGACATCAAAACAAATCTCTAAAACATAAAACAAAAATTTCCGAATTTTTTTTTCTTAAAAATAATGTTTTTATTTACAAGAATTTTTTTGATTGATTCCAAGTATGTGGATTCATGATGTGAAAGTTATGAAGAACCTTATTTATGAGGCAATTTGGGCATCTAATTAAGTAATCAGAAAGACTTGAATTTTCAAGGATATGATTTTTTAACTCAATTTTTCAATTCCTAACAATAAATACCTACCAATAAAAAGAGGTTCATAATTATGGTTTAGATCTTCTATTTGAACAATCTCTATGTCTTTCTATTAGAATTGACATGCTTTGATTCCATTTTTCGTTAGTGTTATCAACTATTTGGGTTTTCTTTTTATCTAGCTTGTAGTTACTTATACTGAACAAGTTTTTTGAAAAATACAAGTGCAATTGAATTTTTTTGGAATAATTCAGCTAATTTTCAACTCAATTTTCCACAAAAAGTTTTATTACCTCAAAGAGTTGTACAAAATTTCAAGTTAAGAGGATTGAAAGTCTTTATGATATATTTTAGTATAAAAAGGAGAAAAAAAAGTTTTTTTTTTCACTTTAAATGACAATTTCCACTACTGATATAGTCAAAGCTTTTAAAATTTCTTCCTCACATTCTCATTTTGGTCTAGTGTAAGATCCTATGGTTGGATGTACATGCAAAACAACAACACATTTTAGAAGGTTTAGCTACTACCTAAACATTACATTCAAAACTACAAGAATCTTGAAACCCAATTTAACATACATTACTTCTAACACTGCTTTAACAAAATTAGCATTGTTTCATTGTTTGTGGGAATTGTGGCATTGGTTTTGCGATTTTTGTTCTCAACTTGTATGGAATGCTTTCAAGTTTCAATGAATATTCTATTCTTCAAGCATATTTTAATAATATCATTCATAAACAAGGTTATAACAACATATTTTATGATTATTTAATATATAAGTACCATAATTTAATACAATATTTTGCATATGATATAGAAGTTTCATATAATATTGGATTGCAAACATTTTATTGCACAATGTACTTATGTACTACATCAAATTCTATTAATGGATCAACTTTCTATTTAGAAGAGTGCATCACAATACAAGATAGTGATAGTATAAGGTAGATTGCTCTTAAAGCGACCATTTAAGAGCTGATTGCATTTTCAAGGAAGCTAAACGCTTTGAAATAATTTTCAGTAAGTTTTCACAGGAAGAAAAAAGGAATTGGCATCTAGTTCAAGTCAATTCATATTTTTTGGACCTTCAAGGAATTAGTTACAAATTTTTGAAGTTGTAATGCAGTGGTCACTAAAAATGACCACCTCCTGAATTGTACACTACTGGGACATTGATGAAAGCAAAATGTACCTCTATATCATGATCGCTTTAAGAGCAGACTCCCTTAGTACCTGGTGAATTAATTCCTGAAGTTTCCACAAGGCTTTTCAGTGCCAGTCCTGCTAAAAGAGGAGGCGTGCACAATCATCAACTTCCGGCCGGAGGACCGTGAAGGTAGAACCACCCATTACCAACCAGTGCCCCATAGCCAAGACGCCAAGTAAGCCAACAGTAGATTGACTAATTTCCAACCAAGGCTAGAATGTTTTTATTTCATCTTTTCAAGGTTGGGAGTAAAAGTTCATGATACATGTCGCACCTTAGTGTGCAAGAAAGTAGGAAGCAATCAGTGGAAAAGTAATTTTTTGAGTGATCGGAATCGGAAGAGTCTAGAGATTGGCAATGGGTCCAGTGCACTTTTTGCCTTTGAAAATTCATAATAATTTCAATTCAAGCGATAATACTACCAAAAGTTTTGCAATCCCTAGCATTTCTATCATTGCACCTCTAAAAATATTGCTTTGTGTTACACTAGATCAAATCATGTCTAAAATTGCTTAAGCGATCGGTTATGGGTGGGTCTACCTTATATGAAACCGGAAGTTTCATGATGAGGAGGAGTGCTAGCTAGCACGAAATCTATGCGAGACTGCTACTCTGGTGAAGTTGCGGAGGCACTCAGGGATCCAATAATTTCTAATTTTCTATTTGAATAAGGAAAATATGAGCAGTGGTAGTGTGGTGCAGGTTTCCATCAGACAAGGGCTGATGCGAGTTCCCAACACCCGCGTGTTAATTTCTTGGAGGATGGAATCTTAATTGTTAATCAGTGCTCTTAACTTTGGAATTTCAGACACTTTACCACCAATTGAAAGTAATTGAGTAGAGATCTTTCCCATACAAAATATTAATTGGAAATTGTTTTACAATGACTTGTGATCGAACATGGTTGCTGTAGTAGTGACCTCCGCTTCAATCAATCTGGCGGTCGAGCACCTGATCACGAAACTCAGAGAATCTTCCTCCGCCAACAGAGACCAGCTCGCATCTCTTGAGTGTCAGATTTTTCACATTGGCGAACCAGAAGCTAAGTGACTAATAAATGGAAATTGCAAATTAGATCTTCTGTGCCAAATGAATCAATTTCGTCAGAGGCCATCAATACAGAACAAAAACACACTTCCAGGTCCTGGACATTCCAGCGTTCGAAGCCATGGACAGTTACGAACAATTCATAAAACGGTCTGGCCAGTTTATTCACACAAAAAGTGACTGAAAAGGGTGGTCATCGAGCTGGCCGAGATGACTCATGTCAGTCAGTCGTACAAGGACGCCATTGCAGGCAGCTTAAGAGTCAAGCTCCGATCGAAAGAACTCTCGATCAATGAACTCCCTGATAAACCTACGCACTGACGTACACTTATTTAAGTAAAACACTAGTTAGCTGACTCTACGAATCCCAATCGCACCCATTCTCTTAATTAAAAGGGCTCCAAGGCGACCTCCATCCTGACCACCCAAGTCGGTCGATATATCTGTCGACGGAGGTCGTCCATGATGCCATGGCAGTYGGACGAAAACAAGGAATTCGCACACACAGTGCAGCTAAAACAGCACACGGACACTGAAAGACGACGAAATCACGAGAAAATCAAAGAACACACATCACACACAACTGAACGCACACAATTCAACATACTGGTCAAACTTCACCACTCCCGCAGGCCTGTCCCCACGGACGCGCAGTAGGAAGGGGCGACCCTCGCTGCTGCTGATTCATGCATTTTCCATTCCCCCAGCCATGCCAGAAGGCAGCCCCATACATGCGTAGACATGGCTGCATGCGCTGGAAGGGCGAGAAAATTCGATCAGCAGCCAGCGGTAGAACTGCTCGCTCACTCCATCTGGGCGTCGGCGTCGGCAGTGACGGGGACGAAGACCAGGTCCGAATCCACCAGCCAGTGGCAAGCCTCGTCGCCGCGGGGAATGTTGAGAGCGTTGAAGGCCGGGTGGGTGCTGAGCCACAGGGAAGTGTCGATGTGGCACACGCCCACGGCCTGGATGTCGGCGTTGGAGGCGCTGGGCCGGAGCGTGGCGGTGATCACTTTGGTTCCCGTCACGCGGTGGCAGTAGTACAGGGTCGAAGGGAAGTTCACGACGTGGCACACCACGATCTTCTGGCCCTCGGCCACGGAGCCCTTGCGGAAGCCCTTGATGGTGACGGGTGCCTTGGCAGTCGCGGCCAGCGCCGGCGTGTTGCTGGTGGACAACACCTTCACCTTGGAGCCCAGTTCGGAGGCGACGAAGTTGGCCACGGCGTCGCTGGAGGTGGCGCAAGTCATCTTCTCTCCCGGGAGCGCAYCRTAGCCGCACAARTAMGCYGCRGTGGYGGTGGCCGTGGCMAGGTCGCTKTTGGGAGCCACGCCRAAGTGCCGGACGAGCGCCRSSGYGTTGGARGAGGTGAGCGCTGGCAACTGGGCGGCGGAGGCCGCCGTGAGGAAGGCCCGCTTGTGGGCGTCATCGCGGAGGTTTGCGTCGAGCGTCATGGTTCCGCCGACCACCAAGGCGGACTCCAGGAAAAAATCGCGTTGTAAATCATTGATGGTGCTGATGGACTGGTCTCTTTCGAGATTTCCCGTTGCCTTGGAGAGCGCTGCTAGTGGGGTACTTTGGTCGCAAACCAGACCGTTGGAGCTGCAAATTGCGGCTCTTTTCGCAGCGTCCGTTCGGTCCCCGGCGGTGATGGGCCTCGCTCCTGTCACCTGCGAGTGCATGAGAACGAAAATCGCGATCAGTGAACTGGAACACAAAGACCTTCAAATAACTTGGCTTCAGGCGCCACAATCGATCGATAGGACCTTTCTATTTCCTGAATCAGCACGTCAAGCAATCATTGCACAGGCCAGACTAGTGTGAGCAAATTGAATCAGCAATATCAAAATGATCCACTGGCTCCTGAACATCCAAATGAGTATACGTTGCCATTCATCGATCTATGACATGCATGGCCTGCTAGAGCTCTATGTGAAATGAGAGCAGATAACATTTATATGCAGCTACCTCCTGAACCCTCTACATCAGTTACCGGGTATGCATGCATCGTAGTTAGCAAGCTCGAAGTCAACAAACCAACATTCATGACTTTTTCAAATGGTCAGCATGGTATTCATTCGATCCAGTGCCTGCATGGAGGATCGACTACTTACAGTGGTGACCGCGGCCATGATGAAGAGGGTCTGCCAGACGACCCTCAAGCTCCAGTGCTCAGCCATGCTGCGGACGAATTGACGGGCGAATTGAAGGGCGTGGACGAGGGGTGTAACTTTGGAGCAACTGGTACCAGGCAAGGAATGATCGAGAGCTAGCAAGGAGACTGAGAAGGCGCACACCGATCTGGAGAGCAAGAGGTGTGCACACGGAAGAGACGACGACTGAGCGAAGTGGAGCATACACAAAGCTCAGGATGGGAGGGTGATTGGGAATGCAAGGAGGCCTTGCATTTATAGGTCACCCAATTAACCGCTCTCGAATTTTTAATTCAGAATTGGTTCATGATTTTCATTTTGCTTGGCTTACTCAGCTCTACAGTAGCTAGCTATTTTGACCTACTTACTAGCTTGTGAAAAGCATCTCGGCTTGAATTGGGATCCTTCATGCCTGGCTGGCCCCCACTAGCTAGCATGCTGCGTCTTCTGCCTGCAGGCGCTTGATTGATCGTGGATCACTGATGATCGATTCTGGGCCGGCCCTGGTTCGCTTTGGCGCACTGCTTTTGAATTGAGARCGACTTGCAKAACGATCTGGTAGGGGCGAGCTGAGCTCCTGGACCCAGGTTCATTGCTGCAGGCGATAGACTTGCGTTGTGGCTTAGCTCGAAAGCAATCCCCTTGAGCAGGGTTATCGTGTGACCTCAAGTGATTTAGTGTCTCTGTTCAGGCATTGGCTTAGGCTACCAACGTGGATCATGGGGAGCAGCCTGCAGTGCGACCTGCATTGCTGTTCCTGATGTGAGTTCTGGGCGACCAGTCTCATTTTGAAATCTTCTTGCTCGATGCTTTCATTTGGGCTTGAGTGGGCTGGGATATTATCTAAGGTATCCATCCATCCATGTGACCTGGCTGCTGTACGTTGATCACAGGTGCAGTTTTACCCTTGAGCTAGTGGTGTGGTTTGAATGGCACTCCTGATCGACCAAGGGTAGAAAATAATGGGCCCTGGCCAATCCCTTCCTGTCTAGCGAGCTGCAGGCCCACACGATTCGGTCTTGCACGGATCAGCGTGAGTGACCCTTTTTTTGTTCCAAATTCACAGAATGAGCCAGCAAGTGAATGATACTACCGACCTTGTGTATATACCAAAATTAGGTCACTGGCTATGTCGCCATAATTCAATAATTTGGTGTCGGCGAACGTTTGAGATGGCCGTATATATTCAACTTACGGGATGTATAATTTTCCACTAGACAGTTAGCTACACAGTCACATTTTCGATGGGATCCAAAGGCATGCCCTGGACCGGTCTACTACTGAGCAAATTGCTGTAATCCGCAGATCGATTCAAGAGCTTGGGGTAATCGATCCATCGATCAAATTCGCAGACTGGATCAATATATGGAAACATATAGCCGGCCAGCTTCTGTTCCATATATATATTTTCGATCGATCGAATTGAATGAACATTAACTAAGTACTTAAGTATTGTATAATTATATGGCTCATGAACGTATAGTATATGCTCAGTGCGTGACACTGATCTGGCATGGCATGGCATGGCAAGTTGATCGAACCCCATGTTCCTATCCAAGAATTGAATTTCAAGTACCCGTGGGTGTTGCGAACACTGAGGCAGTATTGATATACTAACTTAAGTAGAATACGTACTGATCAACAACTCGGTCGACTAATTAATTAACAGCTAGCCCGGACTTCGAGCAAGTCTTGAATACTGAAACTCGAAATCCAATCTGAGCTAATTACATACTAGTCTAATTGCAAAAACCATCTGGTTTGAAACCGAATTCAAGAATGACTGTTCCTTAGTAAATTTCACCGGTATATGAGTATGCATGAGGCAAATATATATATATATATATATATATATATATATATATATATATATATATGATGTGTGTACCGGTATTGGACGCCTTCGAGCTAGCTTTCAAATGTTGGCAGTTTGTCTGGTCGAATGTACGTATACGCAAGCACTTCATTTCAGTGATAACTGTCAGTGGCATTGTTCGAGGCATCAATTATACAATTACATGCGGAAATTCATCATCTTCGACTTCCAGCTGATTAACTAATTCAGGCAAGTGCTGTCTTGTTCTTTGCCACATGTGGAGCCCCCGGCGAGTGTTAATTGAGGGCTGAATACATTCGAAACGTGTACGTGTAAGATCTGTGGAGGTATGCTCAAAATAATGGAACCACCCATGCAAATAATCGGAATTTGGGTTGAAAGCTTATAAAGTTATAATAATCAAACTTAATCTGATCAGTGATTACTGCACAAATTGAACACCATTTATATTGTAAGCTTTTGAATTATTTTTATTGTTTACATTTAATGATCCCCAACGGCCCAAAATTCTATGAATCACCATGTTTTATCAAACACCACGCCAAAGTTGTCATTTCAAACTAAATTTCAAAGAGCAAAACTTTCAAACATTTGTTTCTTCCATTACTAGGATTTGCAAGGGTGAACAATGTTTGTGAAGCCACAATCACTCCCTTGAGCACCATCTCACAAAGAAAATCCATTCAACAATCAAACGTTGCTTCAATGTTCTCAATGTTATTCTCAAATTTGAACTCAAGGCATCAATTGCTCTATAGTCTTAGTCATGGAGAGGAGGAGAGAAGATATAAAAGGTTTATAATGAAGTTTCAAACCAAAACCCTTGGCTAAAGTAGCAAGGTCTCTTTCTCCTCAGAAAGCGCTCTACAATGGGCTTGTTATGAGGGTGATTGCATGAAACACCGTGTGGTTTTTGTAGCATTTGGCATAGTACTCATGTTTTTTTCGGGAGTACTTTAAAATTAGAAAAAAGAAAGTTTAAATGTGAAAAATATATTTAATGTATACACTTGTCACTTGTAGGAAGAAGGTACCCTATGATGGAAAAGTGGAGGAAAATTCATTAAGTAGGAGAACTAGAAAAGTGCAAAATTTCATGAAAATAGGTGTTTTGATTTTTTAATTTGTAATAAATAGGATAAAGAATTTTTGAAGAAACTAAAAATTTCCAATTTAGGAGAACTATATGATAAAGTGATTTCACCAAAAGAATGATCCTAAAACCATCTTGAATGTTTAGAAGTACGCGCGCAAGAGAGCCCTGTTTGTACGGATGTAGAGAAAATAAAAATGTTTTTTTAAATTCCCTTTCGGAGATGCTTGTATGCCTAGTCACCCTAGTGTGGGAATAGACCACATAAATTTCAGCTCTAGATCATTAATTTTGGGTACTCCCCAGTATTAAAAACCCTATACTGCAAAGTGTGAGTGTGTGACAAATTAACTAAATTAAAATTAAAATATATAATATTTTTTGAAAATTTCTGAAAAATAAGGAATCTGATTKCTATCAAGATAGACATCTCCAATAAAAATGTCAAGTTAATTGGATTCATACTTCAAAAGTTATAGTAGATAACATCTCCDTCAATCCAAGTGTGACGCAAAATAGTACTAGTCTTTCATGCAATCACCCGTGAATTCCTTCACTTCCTTCAGTTCCTTGTGACTTGTTTTGGAGAGATTGGGGTTTTCCTTGCTTGTTTGTATCAATTTCTATTTTCTTTGTTTTCTAGTATCATAGTGAAACAATTTTTTTTGAAGATTTCATGTACAAAGGATTTTGTGGGTTTTCTTTGCATGGGACTTTTGTAAATTGTCCCCAAATCGCCTTGTGCAATCCAAATTGGTACACTTTTTCAACGCATTGGTCATTCTTTCATTTAATATTGATTTTAGTATTTCACCTTATACTTGGTAGATTTTGTAGATGTAAATTGTCTCATATCAATTGTCAAGGGTACTGTGAGATTGGACACATAAAAGTTGTATGTTGCCAAATGCCAACCTTAATGCATAGTATTCCATTTACAAAAATTTACCACTTTTGGGATTTGCATAATTTTGAAACTAATAAATTTAATAATAAATAGAATTGTAAAAGGTTTTTGGAAATGAAATCTACATAATTATTACTAATATTTTTAATTCTTGAAATCTAGAAAAAGTGTACATTAAAAATTCTAAAATGTACAAATCGGTTAGACTTGTAATTCAAAAAATCATGAAAATAGTTACTATTACTATAACTTCCGATATTAGTTTATAAAAAATAAAGATAATCAATTTCAGAAAAATTAAAAATTGTCCATTTGGGAAGTTAGAGTTGATGGTAATGAGATTTCACCAAAAGAATGATCTCAAAACCAATCATCTTCAATGTCCAAAAATTGCACACAATGGGGGTGTTGTTTGTACTCATGTGGAAGACATAAAGTAACATATTTTCATATTTTTGTTGATAGATAAATGCTTTCATTCTATTTAACCCCCAAATGCTCAAATTGCATTTTTTTGGCAACATAGCAATTAGGGGCCAGTGGGCTACTCACGACAAATGGAGTCGTTATTTTTTATTTTTCTTTGAAATTTTCACACAATATGTGCCGAAAGAGTATCTTTAAGGCCCAACAATTTTCATGACTTTCGATTACATGGTTAAAAAGTTATTGCATGATATGTAGTTTTCTTTAATTTTTAGGCAGCTCGAGTAGGTCAAAAAATTTCCTTAAAAATCACTTTTTTAAGAATAAATTTTTGTTGAAATTAGTTCATTTGATTTACATCTAAGTGGTAAGCTTTGAATCATTTTATTTTGATCAGTGAGTCAAAAGTTATGAAGAGTTTTAGGTTGGGATAGTTTGCAAGTAGTAAGTAAGTTATACACAATCTCTATTGTACAGAGAAGTTTGAAATCCATTATTTGATTCAATTTTTAATTTTTTATGGAAAAAGATAAAAATAGTAGGTATAAATTGTTCATTACAAAATCTTAGCCATTGGAATTGGCATTTTTCAATTTTATAAATAAATTGTTCACAATTTAGTATTTAGTATTAATTTTGAGTCATTTTCTACTTCTTTCTACTTACTATTTTAGTATTTTTTTCTTATATGTTGTACTATTCCAAATGATTTGCAATTTTTCAAGCATGTAAACAACTTGCCTTGAAGAATGAATCTAAAGAGTAACCACCATTTTGGATATCTTTTCATATAAATGTGACCTTGTGAAGTGCATATGCCTTGTTTATCGCAGGGTCAAAAAAATGATTTTTGTCAATTCAAACACTAATATTTTGCAATCTACATGGTGAAAATTTCTGAATTTTTTTTCACATCTTTCCAAACTAGTGTACTACAAGATCCTATGGTTACGCTTGTGAAAGAACGTTTTTTTTCTAAAATTTGGTACTTGTATTAAAAATGGCAGTTTTGGAGTGTTTTTGGTAAAAACATAGTAAGTCTAAACCATTTAGGGTTTAAATAGACCATGAAAGTTTCAGCTTAAGATAATTAAATTTGGGGACTTGTAACATAGAAAAAAATTTTAAACCTCAAAGTGTGATAAATTAAGAAAAATAACTTTTTAATACAAGATGATTTTTTTTTTAATTTTGTAGGATAAAGTATCTAATTAGCATAAAGTTAGACATGTTTAGTGAAAAATTCATGTACATTGGACTTGTGTTTCAAAAGTTATAGCAGACAACAAGGGAGTATACCTCCATTGTGACGGAAAATAGTATTACCAATTATTGCAATGACCCCATCGTGCAAAATAGAATGAAAAACCTTGATTATTTGTTGATAATTCTAACAAACGATGGCATCCAAGCATGTCAATTTTATCAAGGACATTGGGGTACAAGCATGCTTGGGGTACTCCACAAACAACGTCACACAATAAATTTCACTAAAATTCATTTTATTAATGTAGATTAAGTTTCAAATCTTGTAGAAAAATCATGATTATTTTTAATATAAATTTTCTTGCTTCATGTAAAACACAATATGAAATCATCCAAAAAAAATTTGTATTAATAGATTAAAGTTGTTAATTTGATTCTTGTAGCTCTATTCAAGAATCTCTCACATTGTCCATTTTTCATTTAAAAATAAAAAAGGAATATTAATATTTAGTAGAAAGTGTTTTCAAATCACTTTGTTGGTATACAATGTTTTGATAACCAATTGCAATGATTTATAACTTGATACATGGAATATTTTATTATTTTTTATTATTTTTCAAATCATCTAAAATAGCACAAGGAGGGGCTATGTCTAAAAAGAATTCAAAAATTGAATATTCTTGTGGATTTCATATTTGAAACTTGAAAATGAGTTGTAAACTAGTGAATAGGCAAAAAATCATGATAAAATTCTTGTACATATATTTTCTATTGATGTGATATCAGATTATTAGTTGCTAAATCCTAATAAATATGAAATAAAATAGTGTAGATTTCACAAGTTTTGATTCATGAAAATGATTTGACTACATCTATTCTAAGTTTCTAACAATAACTACTGTTTTTAAAAAACTACTTTCATTTTTATTTGTGAAATAAGCTACTTGAAAATTATTTCATTCTTGTTTCTTGGTTCCTAACTAGTGTACCCAAGCATRCTTATACCCATTGTTTTAGTAAAGAATTTTAAGCACGTGGACTGTGGRGTACAATTTTTTCTTTTGGAAAATTTAAGTATTCAACTTAGGAAATATCCTATGCAATATTTTGAAAATTAGATGCCCAAATTGCCCAATAATCAAGGTTCATCATAATTTTTACATCAATAATTCAAGTGACATATCTCAAAGATTTTCTTGTGGATAGAAACCTATTTATAAAATAAAAATTTCTATTTTAAATTTCTATTTTTCAGAGATGTTTTTACAAAAGCTTTTGAAATATAATATTTTAAAGTAGAAAATGGAGAAATAGGATTTTTCTGAAAACAATACAGTTTCAACTATTAGAACGTAAATGACAATTTGTTTTTTGTTAAAATTCCAGAAAAAAATGAAACAATTTTTTTTTTAATTTCAAAAGTAACCGGTTTTTAAGAACTTGATGCAGATTCGACTTCTTAATAAGTCAATAAGATATATAGAAGTGTAACTACCTTTGGATGTCTCAAAATGAGMTCACAAGGCCAAGCTTACGTTTTTTGCACCTATGTAGAAGTCAATAAATTTTTTGTTCTTCAAATTCCTGTGGCAGCTTTTTTCATCTTTAGAAGTTTGAGGAACCTGGTGTCAAAATTTTGAAATGAAAATCACCGTTTGGACTCATCACAATACTATAAACTCTAAAACCTAAAAAGACGACAAACTAGATAAATTGGGTAGTAACTAGTAAGTAATAAGATATTTGCAGAAAATACCCCAAAATAATGATTGACTTAGGCAATGTGTTGTTCACCTTTAATAAGACTTAAAATACAACAAGTTGATTGCCTCGGCATTATGCTCAATTTTGTATTTGATACACAACATGTATGTATAATAGTGCTAGTGTTTTGTATTTTTACCAAATTTTTGTGTTTGGTCATCATTTGAATTAAAATGTCGTTTCTATAAACCTAATAACATGTTTTTAAGACTATTCTAAGTAATGTTGCCAAATATCATACCAAAAATTTATATCTTAGGTACTTGCCCAAAGTCCTAAACTTTTAATTGTCTCTAAGACTCTAACTTGAGGGACAATGCATTAGAGAAAGTTTGGACTCTCCAGAAGGCCACTAACAAGTGCCAAAGGGGACCCTGCTTTCTTTTTATTTTGCATGAACAAGAATTTTTCTTCTATTGTTGTGGTCACCAAGTGTCATCACTCTAGTAGAGCAACCAAATATCAAAGCATTGCTAAACAAGCAATTGTGTTCTATTGGAGGAAGGATGTAGGAAACTGAAATACTCTGTGTGACAGTCAAAATATTCACACAAGTTGAAACGCACTTGCGTCCTTTCTCTAGCTCACTAGGATATAGATTGGCTTGTCAAAAGTTGGCAGCCTTCTAGAGTTCTAGGGAGTCCAAATTTTTTCTAAGGGTTTGATTATTTTCTTTAGCTAGGCGACACATATCTCATAATTAAAAAAATATGGAAAAAATGTTTAATGTATATACCTTCAAGAAAAAGGTACCCTAGGAAGGAAAAGCTTAGAAAATTTTCTAACAAGGTGAACTAGAAAAGTGCAAAATCTCATAAAAATAGGTATTTGACATTTTAATTTGTAAAAAATAGGAAAAGAACTTTTTTCAAAAATTAGAACCGGCCAATTTGGGAAGAGTTGATGGAGATGAGATTTCACCAAAAAAATGGTCTTAGAACCATCATCAATGTTTTGAAATTGCGTGCAATGGGAGTGTTGTTTGCACTCATGTGGAGGACATAAAATAATAAATTTTTAGATTCTTTTTGGTAGGTCTATGCTTTTCTACTATGTTAATAGACCATAAAAATTTCAGCTCCAAATCATTAAATTTAGTGACTCACAATGTAGTGAAAACCTTTAAACCTCAAAGTGTGACAAATTAGCAAAATTGATTTTTAAATTTAAATTTATCTTTTAATTTTTTCGAAAAATAAAACATATGATTATCATCAAGTTAGGCATCTCCAATAAAAATTTCAAGTTTACGGGATTTATGCTTCAAAAGTTATTGAAGATTAGAAGGAAGCCACACTGTTTGTGATGGAAAATAGGATCGGTGTTTTTTGCAATGACCCAAAGATTGCATGCTAAAGATTTCACTAAAGGAATGATTTATTGATCTTGAAACCATTTTCAATTTTCAGATTTGCACAAATAGGAGAACTAGAAAAGTGCAATTCTGAAATATAGAGGACATAAAATAATGTTTTCTTAAGTAGCCTTTGATAGGCGCATGCTCGCTTTCTAGGAATTCTAGCAACGTTTTTGTTGCTTCTAAGAATAGAACAATGTTTGCCTCCACATAAAGAACATTTAACAGGAGGCAATTTTCTAAGCAATGTTTAGAAAGCAACATCTAAGCAATGTTTAACCCCTAAAGTCCCATTATCCCCTCGGAGGACAATTTGGATTTCGGGCAGGTTTCTGTGACCTTGATTTTTTATGAAACTTTTTGAAACTTTCTCATAAGACAAAAAAACAAAATAGCTTTGTAGGAATATAATTCTTATTTCAATTGGTGCATGTGAGCAAAAGTTATACCACAAAAACCCCAGAACTGAACTCGGCGGGCAGCAAAAGAAATTTTGCAAAAATTCAAAATTAAATTTTTAAATATTTTTTTTCTAAAACAATATATTTTTGTCTACATGTGAAGCTTTAATTCATTCTATTTGGACTAGTAATGAGAAAGTTATGGACAATCTTGTTTTTCGAGCAATCTAAGGTTCTTCTTGAAAATAAAACTTGTAGGATTCAATTCTTAATGCAATTTTCACAATTTTTCAAAAAAAAACTGTTGGACAAGGTGAAATTTACTTTCTAGAATAATTTCACCATTGGGATTTTTGTGTTTCAATCCCATCTTAGAGCTATTAATCATTTTGTTTTTCTTTCAATCTTGGACCTATTTCTACTCAACAATTTTTAAAGATTGAAAATCAAGTGTGTTTTTTTTGAATTTTTTTTTTAGACTTTCAACTCAATTTTTTAACATAAAAAATTTTAAATTCAAAGTCTATAGTGCAAATTTTTTTGACAAATGACAGTCAAAGTCACTTGAAATTGCAAGACATTGTTTAGAAAAGCTTTCTTTTTCAACTTTGAATGCTAATATCTTCCAATCTATATGGTCAAACTTCATGAAATTTTTGCCAAGTGATCCAAGACAAGTGAATTACAAGATCCTACGGTTAGATTTTAGGAAATTTTCTTGTTTTGTTTTCTTGGATGAATGCAAAAAAAATGACAGTTTTTTGTGGTTTCTGACAAAAAAAATGGCCTTGGGACTGTAGAGGTTAATGAGAACTTCCAAGTAATATGATCTCAAAGAGTTCACATCTTCATTCTTTGTAGAGGACATTTACATTGATGTTGCATTAGTCCATAATTTCAAATATCTACGTACCCTCATTTAAATAGACAGACTATTGAGAACAAATGTACTTGAAAAGGAGGATAAATGGTGCATTTCATTAACCCCTAAAGTCCCATTGTCCCCTCAAGGGACAAATTAGATTTCGGGCAGGTTTCTATGACTTTGATTTTTTATGAAACTTTTTGAAACTTTCTCATAAGATAGAAAAACTGATTAGCTTTGTGGGAAAATAATTTTTATTCCAATTGGTGCCTGGAAGCAAAAGTTATACCACAAAAATCCTAGAACTGAACTTGGTGACTTTTTATGAAACTTTTTGAAACTTTCTCATAAGATAGAAAAACTGATTAGCTTTGTGGGAAAATAATTTTTATTCCAATTGGTGCCTGGAAGTAAAAGTCATACCACAAAAATCCTAGAACTGAACTTGGCAATAGTAATTTTTTTGCAAAAATTCAAAATTGAGTTTTTAAATTTTTTTTCTTGAAATGATACATTTTGTTTACATGTGAGGCTTTGATTCATTCTATTTGATGTTTTGATTAGTTAAAAATAATAAAAACAAGAAATTTCTCTAAATAAAAGCTATCCATTTGTGACAATTGTATGGATATGGTCATTCACCAAAAAAAAACCAAAATAATATTTTATAGGTTTCAAAATGCAAGTAGAAAGAAGCCCACTTTGTAGACTTCCACACTATGTGAAAACAACTATTTTTAAAATCCCTTTGGACGGTAGCTACAAGTCCACTAAAAGACCATCTCCTCCAAATTTTAGCTCAAAATTTGTTTATTTGGGTACTAAATAGTACTAACAACCTCCAAATTGGCAAGTGTGACATAAAATTGGGGACTATTTTTGGATAGTAAAACAATTTTGAAAATTACAAAAAAAATTAGGCAAGGTGTGTAATAGTCATGAATACTCTATTTGTGAATTTTGAGTCATTTGGAACTAAAATGAAAAAGTTATGGCCAAAAAATAGATAAGCTAAGAATGTGTGACAAAAAATAGTACAAGTGTTTCATGCAATCACCCTTCTTTTCCATCTCTAACCTTCTACTTTACAAGTTTTTAAAGGAATGATGATTAAAAAGTTTTTTTTGTTTCTTTGTTTTTTTACAACTCTTATTGAAGGATGAAATCCATCCACATTCCACCTAGGGTTTCATTCACTGTTTGTTTCATAGACTATTAGTTTACTTTCTTGTCTTTGCTATCTTAGTTCGTTTCGCAATTAGAAAGTGTCTGTGTTTGAGAAAGTGTGCGGAATGCACTTTGAGCTCTGTCAAAACACTAGAGAATTGTAATACGGCTCATTTGCATTACTGAATAAAGGATGCATAAGCTTGCACCATATCTGTACTCTGGACGAGAGATAGTATGATTTCTTTAGGTTATGGGCCTTAAGCGCCGCGCTGCGATTTTTCAGATTCTTCCCGTGGTTTCTTGATGTTTCGTCTTCTGATTTCATTTTTTTTTAAGACGTTTATGCAAACTTGAAAATGACTCCTGTAGATTTTTGGAATGCATTCTTACAAGTTCCAATTGAACTTCTTTCTTCTGAGCAACAGAGTCCAGTTTCTTTAAACCTTCCATTAGTAAGTCCAGTATTTTCTATTCCTCCTCCAGCACTTTTAGTTGATCGTTTTCGTTTCCATTTTTCCATTTCATCGTGCTCAGGAGGATTAGATCCTAAAGCAGGAGCGTGATTTCTTTGATTCTTCCTTTCCTATTGATAGCTGTAGAAGATTAGATCCTAAAATAGGAGTGTGATTTTCTTTGAATTTCTKGCTTAGATTTACAAATAGGAATATCTTTTTATTAGATTAGTTAGATTTAGATCATTCTTCTTCTTTTTAAATCATCTTGATTTTCTTGATTAGCTATGGATAAGCACGATAAAATCCCTGTGAAGATGTTTGATGGAACACAGTTTTCCGTCTGGAAATATCACATGGAAATCGTATTTGAGGCCAAGAAAGTATTACGAGTTGTCTCTGGTACCGAGAAACGTCCTATTCCTGTTAATCCACAAAGTATCACTCCCGATGAAGTCAATCAGATTGATACATGGGGCGAAAAGAATGCATGTTTATTAGCAAGTCTATCTCTCAGAGAATTCTTGGTAAGCTAACTAGATGTACCACAACAACAACGATGTGGCAAAAACTCTGTTCCTTGCATCTTAAGAAAACTCCTGAGAGTGTTTTCACGCTCCAAGGCAAATTTTTTGATTATAAGATGCAAAGTACCGATGACATATCATCGCATATTCAAAATATTACAGAGATGGCCATGATTCTTGCTGATCTAGGACATGTTATTCCTGAGAAACTGATCATTTCAAAAATCCTATACAGCCTTCCTCCTAGCTATAACAGCATTATTGTTGCGTGGTCAAATGTTTCTGAACCAAGTCAGACAGTCGACAATCTAGAGGAACGACTTATTAGACATGAGAGTTTGCTGCATTGACAAGGTGGTGGTGAATCTGAAGTAGATCAAGCTTTCTTCACTCGTTTAGCTTCTGCCTCTCACACTCGTCCACTCTCGAAGAAGGAACAGCACCAGAAAGATTTGAATTATATCCAAGATCTGAAGGCATGGACAAAGTGTTACAATTGTCATGAACTTGGACATTGGTCAGCTGATTGCCCGAAGCCAAAGAAGAAACGTCCACATGGAAAAGATCCTCACAAGATTGATGGTGGATTTAGCGAGGCAAATCTTATTGAGAGTCTCCATCTTTCTAGCGCTTCTGATGGTGATTCTAATTCTCTTTCGGATGAGGATTTTGACTTTGTAATTACTTCAACTATGTCGAGTTATGCTCTTGTAGCAGAATCTTATGCTGATACATGGTTTGCGGATAGCGGAGCGAGTGAACATATGACTGATAGAATTGAGTGGTTCTCAAATTTTCAATCGATTCCTAAAGGTATACATACCGTCCAAATCGCAGACGACACAAAGCTTTGGGTGCGAGGCAAAGGAGATATACATATTCGTTGTCTAGTGGATGGTCAATTCTTCAACGGCCTTATGCGAGATGTTTTGTATGTCCCAAAACTGAGAAGAAATCTTTTCTCTGTGGGACTTGTTTCTGAGAGGAATCTCTTTTTCGTCACTTTTCCAGGTCGTTGTGAATTTTTAACTCTTTCTGGCAAGAAAGTTTTGGAAAGAACTCGGTGTCGGAAGTTGTATCAACTTTCTATTACAGTTATTCCTTCGAAGCACACGACAACACCCTTGCATGTCGACTCTGCTCATATCGTATCGAGCTCTACAGAGGAAGCGTGTACCACAAATTCAGTGGTAGTTGATTCGGTTCTTATAGCCAGTTCTTCAAAGGCTCATGACGATCTTGTTTTATGGCATGAGAGAATGGGACACATGAACATTGATACTATTCACAAGATGAGTGCCAACGACAGTCTTTCTGATTTCAAGCTGGAGAAGCATACTGAGCTTCAACACCCGTGTGAAGGCTGCATGCTTGGTAAGCAACACAAATCCTCTTACAAGCATGATCCAAATAAGCAACGCTCTCTTGTACCTGGTCAATTGATTCATGGAGATGTCTCTGGAAAGCAAAACCAGAATCCTTCACTTAAAGGTTCCCTATATTATGTGTTATACAAGGATGATGCCACTACTTACCGATTCGTCCATTTTGCTCGACAAAAATCTGAGGCCTTCTCGTTCTTTATGCGAGTAGTCAAGATTGTTAAAAAAGAAATAGGTCAAGACGTTATTACCATTCAAACAGATCAAGGCAAGGAATTCATAAATGAAGCTTTCAACAAGTATCTAGATGACATGAATATCTCACGACAGACAAGTACGGTCTATACTCCACAGCAGAATGGATAATTATATTGAACGTGACAACAGAACTATGATGGAGATGGCACGTAGTCTTTTTCATGCTAAAGACTTGCCAAAGAAACTATGCGCTGAGGCTGTTAACACGTCGGTATACATATTGAACAGGACTATCAATCATCAACTTGGCAATACCACTCCTTACGAGAAGTGGTTTGCGGAGAAACCTTCAGTCCAAAATTTACGTGTTTTTGGCTCTTCAGCCTGAATTTTTATAAACAAAGCTGTGAGGACAAAATTAGACCCCAAAAGCATCCGAACATACTTCGTGGGGTGTTCCTCAACAAGTCAAGCATATCGATTTTGGGAGCCTGTGGCTGATAAGATTCTTGAAAGCGYTGACTACACTATTGATGAGCGATCTGGAAAGTACCATTCGGGCTTTCCCCCTGATCCTGGCCTTGAAGAATTTGTGAACATATCGATAGATCCATTACCACAACTTGAGCCTAATCCAGTTATTCAACTCCACCGTCCTATTGATATCATTGATGATATTTCTAACGGAGCTGTGGGAGATTTGAGTAGCAATGCAGGTTGGCCGCAAGTCTCATCATCAAACGACGTTCATGATTTTATACATGAGGAACCATCAACACTAGTGGGAGTTACATTGCTTCCTAATATTTTGCAGGTTAACTCCTCGATAGTGGAACTTGCTGATGCAGATGAAGAACCAAATGATCCAAGGTTCCGATCCATCCAAGAGCTTTTGAGTTGCACACCTCGTCTTCCGGATTATCCAAACTTTCCTGAGTTATCGGAAGAACCAGAGCTACTTGATTTATTACACATTGATCCAATGCATCCARATGCTATTCGTATTTCCAATGCTTTAATTGCGTCAGTGGGAGAAGCAATTCAAGAACCTTAGACATATCATGAAGCAATCTCTTCTATTCATTCTACATCGTGGCAGCAAGCAATGGATGATGAATATAATTCTCTAATCGAAAATCAGACTTGGGAGTTAGTTTCAAAACCTCCTGATCGGAAACCTRTGCGCAACAAATGGGTATACAAGGTTAAATATAAGCCAAATGGTGAGGTTGATAAATTCAAAGCGAGACTTGTTACTAAAGGGTTTACATAGAAACGTGGGATTGATTTTACAAAGACTTATTCACCAGTTATTTGCTATGATTCTATTCGAGCAATTTTTGCAACTGCAGCTGCAAGGAGGATGCACCTTCAGTAGTTCGATATAGGTACTGCATTCTTGAATGAAGACCTTTCTGAAGAGATTTATATGACACAGCCACACCGTTATATTGATCCGCAGAAGCCCAAATATTATTGTCGCCTTAAAAAGAGTATCTATGGTTTACGTCAATCTGCCAGACAATGGAACTTGAGCATTTCAATTTTTCTCAAGCAATTTTGACTAATTGCCAATGAAGCAGACTATTGCGTTTACTCGAACCATGGCAACTTGCATACTATACTCGGCATTTACGTGGACGATGGAATTATTGCATCTACAAATCCAGCTTATGTAGAAAGCATTTTGATATATTTGGAGAGTGCTTTTAAAGTCACTCGTGGTGACATGGATTATTTTGTTGGATTTCAAATTGAACGATGTCCACTTACAGGTTCTATTTTTGTCCATCAAAAAAGATATATTCAGGACGTCCTTGTTTGATTTGGATTACAGGACGCTCACGAGGTGGCAACACCAGCTGATACACATGCAAAACTTTCGAAGAACAATGATCCTAAAGATCCTCCGGTAGATGTTCAGTATCGACAAGGTGTTGGTTGTCTTATGTGCGCCACAATAATTACACGCCCGGATATAGCTTATGCGGTCAACAAAGTGTCTTGATTTCAGGAATGGCCCCAGCAAAGCCATTGGACAGTAGTCAAACGAATTATGCGTTACCTTAAACGTACCAAGCGTTTTGGCCTTTACTATAATGGTCAATCTCCTCCTCCCCGTCTAATTGGTTACAGTGACGCAGATTTTGGTGGTGATTTGGATGACCGCAAGAGCCGAACTGGTTTTGTTTATATTTTAGGTTCTACTGCGATTGCTTTGGGAAGTCACAAGCAGGGTTGCTTTGCAGATTCAACAACGATTGCAGAGCTGGTAGCTATGGCCGAATCAACGAAGGAGACCATATGGCTATGTCGGTTACTTCAAACTCTTGACTGTACACAGGAACTCCTTCTCACGATCTATTGCGATAATCAAGTAGCTATCGCTTTGGTAAAGAATCATGAATATCACAAGTGCYCAAAGCATGTGGATATGAAATATTATGCCATCCGTACATATTATGAAGATAAATTGTTGGATTTTACATATATTCATACCACAGAACAGATTGCTGACATATTCACAAAAGCATTACCTCGAGATACTTTTCAACGTCTTCGACAGCTAATGGGTGTTCGCACATTCCATGAGAATCACTGGGAGTATGAAGATAAGAATTCTGTGTAGAATGTGTATGGATTTGTGGGAGTATTGAAGGATGAAATCCATCCACATTCCACCTAGGGTTTCATTCATTGTTTGTTTCATAGACTATTAGTTTGCTTTCCTGTCTTTGCTGTCTTAGTTCGTTTCGCAATTAGAGAATGTCTGTGTTTGAGAAAGTGTGCGGAATGCACTTTGAGCTCTGTCAAAACACTAGAGAATTGTAATATGGCTCATTTGCATTACTGAATAAAGGATGCATAAGCTTGCACCATATCTGTACTCTGGACGAGAGATAGTATGGGTTCTTTAACTCTCAATTTAATTATAAGTATAATTTTTTCTAAAATAAAAATCTTGAAATAATCCTAAAATAAAAGTTTTAAAGATTCAAAATCATATAATCTAAGAAAGCAATGTCCCAATCCCAAAATTAAATTTACTTCAAATTCAAATGCTAATAGAGTTAATCATAAAGGTCATTGCCTTTTGAAAGTGGTATTAGAGGGACTTTTAAATAGGAATATTAGTAGCTAAAAGAAATAAAAGACTAACCTAGCATTGGTGGGTCATTGCAAGAAAGTCCGACCGGTTTTGGTAGCGTTTTGTACAATACTGCTGATTTTTTTGAGAGTATTGTATAATTAGAAAAAAAATTAGAAAAAAATTAGAAAAATATATTTAATGCATATTCCTTCAAGAAGAAGGTACCCTAGGAAGGAAAAGTACAGAAAATTTTTCTAAGTAGGAGAACTAGAAAAGTGAAAAATCTCATGGAAATAGGTAGTTTGATTTTTTAATTTTAAAAAATAGGGAAAACAATTTTTTTTTAAACTAAAAATTGTCAATTTGGGAAGACTTCATGGTGAAGAGATTTCACTAAAAGAATGATCTTAAAACCATCTTGTTTGTTTACAAGTGCGCGCGCAAGGGAGCCCTGTGCGCACCTATGTAGATGAAATAAAATAATGTTTTTTTAAATCCCCTTTGGTAGATACATGCATGCCTAGTGTGGGAAAAGACCACAGAAATTTTGTCTTTAGATCATTAATTTTGGATACTCCCTGGCAGTACTAAAAAACCCTAAACCGCAAAATGTGACAAATTAGCTAAATCAAAATTTAAATATAAAATGATTTTTCAAAATTTCTGAAAAATAAGGTATCTGTCTATCTGATTAATATCAAGTTAGAAATCTCCAATAAAAATTTCAAGCTGATTGGATTCATGCTCCAAAAGTTATAGCACATGACAACTTTGTCATTGCAAGTGTGACGCAAAATAGGACCGGTCTTTCTTGCATTCACCTTGGTGCTTGAAAGGATTTTGTCTTGCGCTTTTCACAACCTCTAGCTCCTAGTCCTTCATTGCATGTCTTTTACAAATTACAATTAATCCTAAAAATCCTAAAATCTTCCAATCTATGTCCTCATGTCTTTATATGATTTTTTTTTAAGATCTTGTTAATCAATATTTGAAAATTTAATGTCTTTTCTTGACTCAATGCAATAGAAATATTGAATTATAGAAATGGAAATTATGAACTCATGTTTTTTTGACAAAAAATAGGCCTTACTACTTAGGCCATGGTTGATTGGTTGAGATTCAAAACTTCATATGTCAACTTTCATATCTTCTCCCTCCCTCTACCATGACCAAGACTATTGGACAATGCATTCAAATGTGAGAAGAGCATTGAAAACATTGAATAATAATTGATTCTTGAACGGGGGTTTTCAAGGAGACGTTGGTCAAGGGAGTGATTGTAGCTTCACAAACATTGTTTGTCCCTGTAAATCCTACTAACATTTGGAAGAAACAAATTTTTTGTAAATCGCTCTTTTCAATTTAGAAATGACAATTTTAAAGTGGTGTTTGATAAAATATGGTGAGTAAGAGGACTTTGGGAATCATGAATAAAATGTAAACAATAAAAATGATTCAAAAGTTTACTATGTAAATGGTGTGCAATTTGTGCACTAATCTCACTAATCAGTAAGTTTAAGTTTGATTAATATAAGCTTTCAACCCAAATTCCTAATTTTTTGCATGGGTGATTTGAGCCAGCCGTGTAAGCGATTGTCGTTTGACCAAATCAGTGGCAATCAATCAACAACGTTGAAAGTGAAGTTCACCCTTGAACCCCGCCACTTTCAAGTTTCAAACTTTCATTCACAGAAAATGGAAACAAATAATCACTGGAATGAGTTTTTATCAGAAAAAAAAAGGGGGGGGGGAAGATGTGCCCTCATACACGTTTCAAATGTATTCCGCCCCCAATACTCACCGGAGGCTCCATGGCAAAGAACTAGGCTGTGCCTGAATTAGTTAATCGTCTGGAAGTTATTGTATGGATGCCTCGAACAATGCCACTGACAGTTATCGATCATTGAAATGAAGTGCTTGCGTATACATTCGCCCAGACAAATTGTTTACCAATGAAGGTGTCCAATACACACATCACATTAATTTGCCTCATGCATAACAGCATAACTATATAGCACATACCACTATACCAGTGACAACAAGAAATGCTCAATCACTTAGTTGCAAATCAAATGGTTTTTGCAATTTTATATTATTAATTCGCTCTAGGAGTCTTGCATTTTGAGTTTTCATAAAAANTGATTTTTTTGAGAGTATTGTATAATTAGAAAAAAAATTAGAAAAAAATTAGAAAAATATATTTAATGCATATTCCTTCAAGAAGAAGGTACCCTAGGAAGGAAAAGTACAGAAAATTTTTCTAAGTAGGAGAACTAGAAAAGTGAAAAATCTCATGGAAATAGGTAGTTTGATTTTTTAATTTTAAAAAATAGGGAAAACAATTTTTTTTTAAACTAAAAATTGTCAATTTGGGAAGACTTCATGGTGAAGAGATTTCACTAAAAGAATGATCTTAAAACCATCTTGTTTGTTTACAAGTGCGCGCGCAAGGGAGCCCTGTGCGCACCTATGTAGATGAAATAAAATAATGTTTTTTTAAATCCCCTTTGGTAGATACATGCATGCCTAGTGTGGGAAAAGACCACAGAAATTTTGTCTTTAGATCATTAATTTTGGATACTCCCTGGCAGTACTAAAAAACCCTAAACCGCAAAATGTGACAAATTAGCTAAATCAAAATTTAAATATAAAATGATTTTTCAAAATTTCTGAAAAATAAGGTATCTGTCTATCTGATTAATATCAAGTTAGAAATCTCCAATAAAAATTTCAAGCTGATTGGATTCATGCTCCAAAAGTTATAGCACATGACAACTTTGTCATTGCAAGTGTGACGCAAAATAGGACCGGTCTTTCTTGCATTCACCTTGGTGCTTGAAAGGATTTTGTCTTGCGCTTTTCACAACCTCTAGCTCCTAGTCCTTCATTGCATGTCTTTTACAAATTACAATTAATCCTAAAAATCCTAAAATCTTCCAATCTATGTCCTCATGTCTTTATATGATTTTTTTTTAAGATCTTGTTAATCAATATTTGAAAATTTAATGTCTTTTCTTGACTCAATGCAATAGAAATATTGAATTATAGAAATGGAAATTATGAACTCATGTTTTTTTGACAAAAAATAGGCCTTACTACTTAGGCCATGGTTGATTGGTTGAGATTCAAAACTTCATATGTCAACTTTCATATCTTCTCCCTCCCTCTACCATGACCAAGACTATTGGACAATGCATTCAAATGTGAGAAGAGCATTGAAAACATTGAATAATAATTGATTCTTGAACGGGGGTTTTCAAGGAGACGTTGGTCAAGGGAGTGATTGTAGCTTCACAAACATTGTTTGTCCCTGTAAATCCTACTAACATTTGGAAGAAACAAATTTTTTGTAAATCGCTCTTTTCAATTTAGAAATGACAATTTTAAAGTGGTGTTTGATAAAATATGGTGAGTAAGAGGACTTTGGGAATCATGAATAAAATGTAAACAATAAAAATGATTCAAAAGTTTACTATGTAAATGGTGTGCAATTTGTGCACTAATCTCACTAATCAGTAAGTTTAAGTTTGATTAATATAAGCTTTCAACCCAAATTCCTAATTTTTTGCATGGGTGATTTGAGCCAGCCGTGTAAGCGATTGTCGTTTGACCAAATCAGTGGCAATCAATCAACAACGTTGAAAGTGAAGTTCACCCTTGAACCCCGCCACTTTCAAGTTTCAAACTTTCATTCACAGAAAATGGAAACAAATAATCACTGGAATGAGTTTTTATCAGAAAAAAAAAGGGGGGGGGGAAGATGTGCCCTCATACACGTTTCAAATGTATTCCGCCCCCAATACTCACCGGAGGCTCCATGGCAAAGAACTAGGCTGTGCCTGAATTAGTTAATCGTCTGGAAGTTATTGTATGGATGCCTCGAACAATGCCACTGACAGTTATCGATCATTGAAATGAAGTGCTTGCGTATACATTCGCCCAGACAAATTGTTTACCAATGAAGGACCTGGTGTCCACTACACACATCACATTAATTTGCCTCATGCATAACTATATACCAGTGACATTAAGAAATGCTCAACCACTTAGTTGTAAATAAGATGTTTTTTGCAATTCTATATAATTGGCTCTAGGAGTCTTGGATTTGACGTTTTCATAAAAGTTTGCTTGAAGTCGGGGCTGTTACAATAGTCGTTAGATCGAGTCGTGAATTAGTACATAACAGAATACAGCCCAAGTGTTTGCAACACCCGTACGCACAAGGGTCTCATATGCAGTTCCCGGTGTTAAAATTCCCTGTGAGTCTCACTTTTGCCGGTGTGTATACACTGGGAACACTTGGGAAAGTGAGACTCACCGGGTATTTTAAGTTTTTAACACCCGGAACTGCATATGAGACCCCTGTATAACTTACTTGGGTAACATTCGAGGAATTGAGTAAAATAGGAGCTGGAAATGTGTTCCGATCGATCCAGTCTGACCTGGCACTGGGAAAACGGGAGGGTGTTACCGGGGTGGGTATTTAGTTTCAGTATGTAACTATACCCCCAAAACTTACTAGAAATAGAAAGTTTGGGGGGTACAGTTACATACTGAAACTAAATACCCTCCCCGGTATCACCCTCCCGGTCTTCATGTGTGGGAATTTGATCGATTACCCAACGATCAGTTAGCTGACCGAGGTATTGATCTAACTTAGTAGATCGACCAGTACAGAGCATGCCTTTCGATCCCATCGAAGTGTGTACAGTAACTAGTGGAAATTATACATGATTGTATGCCCGGCAGTACGTTCAATATGGCCATCTCAACGTTGGTCGACATCCAATTGAACTTTGACGTCGTAGACAGTGACGTAACTTATTTACACAAAGTCTGGTAGTAGCGTTCACTTCCCTTGCTGGCTCATTCTGTGTATTTGGACTGAAAGAGGGTCACTCACTCTGATCCGTGCAAGACCGAATCGTGTGGGCCTGCATCTCGCTAGGCAGGGAGGGATTGGCGAGGGCCCCATTATTTTCTACCCTTGGTCGATCAGGAGGAGTGCCATTCAAACTACTAGCAGGCTCAAGGGTAAAACTGGACCTGTGATCAACGTACAGCTAGCAGCCAGGTCAAATGGATGGATGGAATCCTTAGATAATATCCCAGCCCATTCAAGCCCAAGTGAAAGCATCGAGCAAGAAGATTCCAAAATGAGACAGGTCGCTCACAACTCACATCAGGAACAGCAATGCAGGTGGCACTGCAGGAGGGTGGCTGCTCCCCATTACCCACGTTGGCAGCTTAAGCCAATGCCTGAACAGAGACAATGAATCACTGGAGGTAACTAACAAGCAGACGACAACCCTGGGTAAGGAGATTGCTTTCGAGCTAAGCCTCGATGCAAGTCTATCGCCTGCAACAATTAAACTGGGTCCAGGACCTCAGCTGACCGCTAGATACAGATCGTTCTGCAAGACGTTGTCATTTCAGAAGCAGTACGTCAAAGCGTGCCACGGCCCTGCCCAAAGGGATTGATTTTTAGCTAATTCACTAAACGATGCAATTCTATCTCCTGGCCTTTCGGCAATGAAACTGGGTCCGTGAGCTCAGATGGCCGCCAACAGAGCGTTCTGCAAGTCGTTGTGAATTCTGAAGAAATACGTCAAAGCGAGCATCGGGCCGGCCCGGAACCGATCATCAATGCCAGCCGGACATGAAGGATCCCCACTCAAGCCAAGATGCTTTTCACAAGCTAGCTAGAGCTGAGTAAGSGAAGCAAAATGAAAATCGTCAATCAATTYTGAATTAAAAATTCGAGGGCGGTTAMGTGSATGACCTAYAAATGCAAGGCCTCCCGGCATTCCCAATCACCCTCCCATCCTGAACTTACTTATGCTCCACTTCGCTCACTAGTCGTCTCTTCCGTGTRCRCACCTCCTGCTCTCGAGATCTGGGTGCGCCTCCCAGTTGCAACAGAGTTACCCCCCTCGTCCACGCCCTTCAATTCGTCCRCAGCATGGCTGAGCAGTGGAGCTTGAGGGTCGTCTGGCAGACCCTCTTCGTCATGGCCGCGGTCACCACTGTAMGTATTAATTCGATCCTCCATGCACTCACTGGATCGATCGAATACCATGCTTACCATTTGAAAATGTCATGYATGTTGRTTTGTTGACTTCGAGCTTGCTAACTACGATAGTACGATGCATGCATGCCCGGTAACTGATGCTCCACTTTGCATGCTCTGGAGGATTCAGAAGGTAGCTGCATATACATATATGCTCTCTTTTCACGTAGAGCTCTAGCAAGCCATGCATGTCCTGGTCCGATGAATTGCAAACGAAACTACTGTAAATTAGATGTTTACTAGCCAGTCGATTGATTTTGTTGATTCAATTTGCTCGCACTAGTCTCGCATGTGCAATGATTGCTTGACGTGCTGATTACTGGAGATTCAGGAAATAGAAAACTCCTATCGATCGATCGCCCGAAGCCAACTCATTTGAATGTCCGGCGAGTGTTCCACTTCATTTCACTGATCGCAATTTTTGTTCTCATGCACTCGCAGGGGACCGGAGCTAGGCCCGTCACCACCGGGGACCGAACGGACGCTGCGAAAATAGCGGCTATCTGCAGCTCCAACGGTCTGGTCTGCGACCACAGTACCCCCCAAGCAGCGCTCTCCAAGGCAACGGGAATCAACAGAGACCAGTCCATCAGCACCATCAATGATATACAAAAGGACTTCTTCCTCGAGTCCGCGCTGGTTGTGGGCGGAACCATGACACTGGACGCAAACCTCCGCGATGACGCCCCAAAGGGAGCCTTCCTTACAGCGGCCTCCGCCGCCCAGTTGCCCGCTCTCACCTCCTCCAACACCGCGGCGCTCGTCCGACACTTCGGCGTGGCTCCCGACAGTGACCTGGCCACAGCTACAGCCACCGCGGCTTACTTGTGCGGCTATGGTGCGCTCCCGGGAGAGAAGATGACCTGCGCCACCTCCAGCGACGCCGTCGCCACGTTCGTGGCCTCCGAACTGGGCTCCAAGGTGAAGGCGCTGTCCACCAGCAACACGCCGGCGCTGGCCGCCACTGCCAAGGCTCCCGTCACCATCAAGGGCTTCCGCAAGGGCTCCGTGTCCGAGGGCCAGAAGATCGTGGTGTGCCACGTCGTGAACTTTCCTTCGACCCTGTACTACTGCCACCGAGTGACTGGCACCAAAGTGATCACCGCCACGCTCCGGCCCAGCGCCTCCAACGCCAACATCCAGGCCGTGGGCGTCTGCCACATCGACACTTCCCTGTGGCTCAGCACGCACCCGGCCTTCAATGCTCTCAACATTCCCCGCGGCGACGAGGCCTGTCACTGGCTGGTGGACTCGGACCTCGTCTTCGTCCCCGCCACTGGCGACGCCGACGCCCAGATGGAGTGAGCGAGCAGTTCTACCGCTGGCTGCTGATCGAATTTACTCCCTTCCGTGCCTGCAGCCATATCCATGTATGAGGCTGTCTTGTGGCATGCATGGCTGGGGGAATGGAAAATGGATGAATCAGCAGCAGCGAGGGTCGCCGCTTCCTACAGCTCGTGCGTGCGTTCGGGTGTGCGGGAGTGGTGAAGTTTGACAATTGTGTTAAATTGTGTGTGACTGTTCAGTGTGTGTGATGTGTGTTCTTTGATTTTCTCGTGATTTTGTCGTCATTCAGTGTCTGTGTGGTATTTTAGCTGCACTGTGTGTGTGAATCCATTGTTTTCGTCCAACTGCCATGGCATCATGGACGATCTCCTCGCCTCCGTCGACAGATATATCGACCAACTTGGGTGGTCAGGATGGAGGTCGCCTCGGAGCCCTTTTAATTAAGAGAATGGCGATTGGGATTCGTGGACTCAGCTAACTAGTGTGTTACTTAAATAACTGTACGTCAGTTTGTAGGTTTACCAGCCAGGGAGTTCATTGATCGAGAGGACAGTCTTGGCCAGAAGAAAGTTTGGATAGTGGCAGGGATTGTTTTTCGATCGGAGCTTGACTCTAAAGCCTGCAATGGCATACATGTACCACTGACGTGAGTCATCTCGGCCAGCTCGATGACCACCTTTTCAGTKACTTTTGTGTGAATAAACTGGCCGGCTCCGTTCATAAATTTTTCGGAACTGTCAATGGCTTCGCTTGGAAGGAAATGTGCTCTTGTTCTGTATTGATTGCCTCTGACAAAATTGATCCTTTGACACAGAACATATAATTTGCAATTTCCAAATAATATCTAGCTAGCTTCTGATAGAGTAGTAGGCTAATTGTGAAAAATCACTCCAAGATGCGAGTTGGTCTGTGTTGGCGGAGGAAAATTCTCAGAGTTTCGTGAACAGGCCTGTGCTCGATCGCCAGATTGATTGAAGCGGGGGTCACTACTACGGCAACCATGTTCGACAAGTCATAGTAAAACAATTTCCAATTATTTTGTAGAATGATGCGAAAGATCTCTAGTCAGTTACTTTGGTGGTAAAAGGCCCAAAATTGTAGAGTTAAGAGCACTGATTAATATGAATGCATTGAAGTGCCTGTACATATGAGCAGAGCTCTCGAAACGCATGGCAATCATTTGCACCAGAAGGCTCCACAGGGGAAACTCGAAACTCGAAACTGGGATAGGGCTTCTAAGGACCCTGGTTGTGAGCCTTCACCCGAGGAGACTCACATCCGAAAGCATCCGAAGTAGTGTGAAAACTGGAGCCGCCAAAATCCATTCTTTGCGCGTAGCCTGGTGATTGCAGAAACATGACATCAATMATATAGCGAGTGAATGGTTGCAACAATTTCTCAAGCTCCGAGAGCGATTGTTCGTAGAGACCTCTGCAGCACTGATCTTGTGTCATACTACCAGTGTTTTCTTCGTGCCTTGATTCTGTGACTGAGGTGGAAATAACAAGAGATGTTAGCACTGACTATCTTTAAGTAATGTAGGTGTTCCTGTCACTTACTAACCAAGATAGATGCTCACGACAGGTTCAAACTTGTAACTTCTGTATTGATCAAGGGAAACCAACCATATCACTACCTCTACCACCTTTCCAGATTAGTTTTCGCGGCATGTTATTTGTAAAGAAAAATCCAGCTCATCCCTATTCAAGTTCATAATACTGTTCAATGGCAAAGCCTAGGTTCTTTTGGATTCAATTGGAGCTAGTGCTTGATATTTGCTTCAGATCAATTCCCAGAGGAATTTTGCAGCTTGAAAAGAGGCATCACAGATTCCCTCTCCCTTTGAACAGCTATATGTTACAGGTGACATGTCGGAGTCATGCCCAAGGAAACTGGCCCCCTCCGGGAAAATTGGAAGAATTGAGAAGTGCTCGATGAAGCTGCCATCGAGACCAGTTGAAATTCCACATTTCTAGCTCCTGCGACAATGCACACAATATTGATGTTGATCTGACATTGATGATTGTACATTGAAGTTTTCGAACAAGATTCCATCCTACAAGAAATTAACACGTGGGTGTTGGGAACTCACATCAGCCCTTGTCTGATGGAAACCTGTACCACTGCTCATATTTTCCTTATCGAATAAAAATGATTGGATCCCTGAGTGCCTCCGCAACTTCACCAGAGTAGCAGTCTGGCAGAGATTTCGTGCTAGCTAGCACTCCTCCTCATCATGAAACTTCCGGTTTCATATAATGGTCCTCGCTCCGGCCGGAAGTTGATGATTGTGCGCGCCTCCTCTTTCAGCAGGACAGGCACTGGAAAGCCTTGTGGAAACTTTAGGAATTAATTCACCAGGTACTATACTCTCTTGTACTGTAATGCACTCTTCTATATAGAGAGTTGATGTATTAATAGACTGATTTGATGTAGCACATTGTACAGTACAATACATTGTTAGCAATACAATATCATATGAAGCTTCTATATCATATGCAAAATATTGTATTAAATTGTGATACTTATATATTGAATAATCATAAAATATATTGTTGTAATCTTGTTTATGAAAAATGTTATGAAAATATCTTGATTCTTGAGAAGTAGAATATTCATTGAAACTTGAAAGCATTCCATACAAGCTGAGAACAAAGATTGCAAAAGCTATGTCGCTATTCCCACAACAAGGCTAATTTGGTACAAATGTTGAAGCAATGTTATATAAGCAATGTTTGTTAAGTTGGGTTTTGAGATTCTTGTAGTGTTGAATGTAATGTTTAAGTAGTGGCTAAACCTTCTAAAATATGGTGTTGTTTTGCATATCCAACAATAGAATCTTATACTAAACTAATATGAGAATGTGGGGAAGAAATTTTAAAAGCTTTCACTATACAGTCAATCGTAGATATTGTTGTTTAAAATGGAAAAAACAATTTTTTTTCTCCTTTCTATACTAGAATACACTATTTAGACTTTCAATCCTCTTAATTTGAAATTTTTTCATCATTGAGGTAATAAAATTTGTGGTGGAAAATTGAGTTGAAAATTTCGTGAATTATTCCCAAAAATCCAACCAAATTTGCATTCTTTTAAAAATTGTTAAATAGAAGTAAGTACAAGCTAGATGGAAAGAAAAYCCAAATAGTTAATAATACTAATAAAAAATGGAATCCAAGGATGTCAATTCTAAAAGAGAGACATAGAAATAGAGAGATTGTTTAAGACTTAGAAGATCTAAACCGTATGAACCTCATTTTATTGGAAAGTTTTGATAAATTGAGWTAAAAAACATATCTTAGTATATTGTGTAATTAGATTGTGACACTTGGACTTTCTAAGAATGTGATTGCACTAATTATTTCATTTGTTTATTTTCAAAATTTTGAAAGAGAAACTTGGGTGATTGCAAGAAACGGTGTGCAAAAAGCATAGCATTTTTTTATAGTACTCATTTTTTTCTTTGGGAGTACTTTAAAATTAGAAAAATAATTTTTAAAAATAATGAAAAATATGTTTCATATATACACCTTTACAAAGAAGGTACCCTAAGAAGGAAAACCATAGAAAAATTCTCTAAGTAGGAGAACTATAAAAGTGAAAAATTTCATGAAACTAATTGTTGTCATTGTAATTTCACATTTTAATTTATGAAGAATAAGAAAATAAATTTTTATTAAAAAACAAAAATTGGCCATTTGGGAAGAGTTGATGGTGATGAGATTTCACCAAAAAAATGATCTAAGATTCATCTTCAATGTTCAAAAATGGCGCGCAACGGGAGTGTTGTTTGTACTCATGTGGAGGACATAAAGTAACATACTTTCAAATTTCCTTTGGTAGATACAATTTTTCCTACTATCCAAATTGATCATGAAAGTTTCAACTCGAGATCATTAACTTTGGGGACTTGTAACATAGTGAAAACCCCTAAACCTCAAAGTGTGACAAATTAACAAAAATATTTTTTAAATATAAAGTGATTTTTTTGTAATTTCTATAAAATAAGGGATCTGATTACCATAAATTTAGACATGTTCAATAAAAATTTCATGTTCATTGGACTTGTGCTTCAAAAGTTACAATAAACAATAAGATAGTATACCTCCATAATTGTGACGGGAAATAGTACCACCCTTTCTTGCAATTTTTCAATAGATTGAAAATATGATCTCAATCTAAAAACAACAATAGAAACCATAGAATAAACACTATTCACAATAAAATGTCACAAAGGTTGAGTCTCAATGTACATTTATTCTGATTATAGATTGTGAATGGAATAAGACTTTCCAATAAGAAATCACTTTGATTTGGTTATTCTCAAAATGTCAATATCAGTGCAATTTTGATCTAAAGAAGAAAATAGTGCCCATTCATTCAACTCTATTTTTTAGTGAATAGTCATATTTTCAATGACCATATCAAAACTAAGTATTGCAATGGACGACTCACCATGCTTTAAGAGATTGAACTCTTGAATTGCATTGTTTTGTAAGCTATTTAGCAAATAAAAATATGACAAATCTAAAAGATGGAATATTATTTAGATTTATTTAGCTCGTTTGAATGGAAAATTTGTGACTACGTGCTCATTTGGGAATTTACAATTTGTATAAACAAGTCGTTATTGGATTTGTAGGTGTAGAAGACAATAGGATTGTCTTGAGGGATTTCTTTTTTATTCTCTATGAAGTGCCAAAGTGGCACTATAAAATGCTATAGTGGTGCTCCAAATTTCAACATTCATCCACATATTTGATAGAAATATTTCTTGGCAAATAACTTCACTGGTTGTTGCCAATTTTGAGCCAACTATTTATTCTAGTACAATTTGTCACCAGAAGCCCCCAAAAGACCTCATTGTTTATTGTTTGATTGTCTAGTTGGAACTTCGTTGCTGTATTCTTTTGACATAATAGCTTGTRTGACATTCKTTRCYACATARATTTTATAGAATTCTAGATTTTGAAATTCTAATTTCAATGATTTGCAATTTCAAAATTTCAAATCTAGTTTTTTTAGATTTCAAAAATTCAGGTATTGATATTTAATAGGTTTTATCTGTTTAAAAAACATCATAATTTCTTAGATTTTGATATTTTAGATTTTAATAGATTATAGACCTCTATAGATTGTACAAATCTTAGAATTCTATTAACAAAATTCATTACATACAAGTACAACTTACAAGTTTTATATGTCCAAACTAATACTAACTACATAATATTTATAACAATTGATATGGAACAATTGATAAAAGACAATTGGAAAAACCATAATCATTATATAAACTTTGTGTAGTTATTTTCTAATTGAATTTTGTTTTTATGCAATTATTTTTTCTAGTTCAATTTAAATTATTGGCAACTACAAATGAACATGGTGGACAGTGGACTCCACGGAGCGTACATGTAGACTTGACCACATCAAAATTTGTCATGTATATTGAATGGTGAACAGATTGAATAACTTACATTCATTTTAAATTTGAACTTTGTTATATTCTTGAGTGTAATCTTACACAAAATGAAAAATTTCCGTTACTTTGGTACTTTTAACAATTCAAACCATGTAGTCTAAATCCTAAACCTATGATGGACGTTTGAGATTTATATCTGTTCTAAATGCTTGAAAATTGTACCAGACCTAAATGTTTCAAGTTGTGCCGTTTGAAATCTATAAATTTTTGGCATCATAACTTTTAGATGTCTAAAATCAATATCTTTCTTAGATGTCACTTTCAGCGTTTAAATTGCACGGTCTACAATTGGCACATAGAATACCGCCACATAGAATATCTAATGAAATTTGCCATATTTCATCTAACAAATACTTTGTGACTATCTAGCGTGACTTGCCTGTCACCCCAAGTTTTAAATACTTGGTTCTCCCCCCACCATCTAAAAATCAGGAGCCGTTGGATGGAAGGAAAAAAAATTCTCCTCCCCCCCAACAATAAAAAATCAGGAGCCATTGGATCTTAATACAAATATGTATACGGACTTCAGAATACATATATGGCAGATATATATATATATACAGACGCTAGAATACATATATGGCAGATACGTATACGTAAATTTATCCCATAATGTTTGCATCTCCCCACCCCCCTTGAAAATTACAAGAGGGGAGGGGGAGGGCTTGGGGGATGGGCTGATTTTAAAATTTGTAATTTTTAATTCACCCCATCCCCCCAAAATTAAAATTTTTTGGGAGAGGGGGGAGATTAAAAACTAAAAATTTTAAAATTAAGTTTTTTTTTGTCAGGGTGCATAGTTTGTCACTATACCTATACACCTAAAACTGGCAATAACAGACACAAACACAAAACTATATTTTGTGACTAAACTTCAATTATATGCAACTAAGATTTGGTGCTAATAACAAAGGCTAAAATTGCTCTTCAATTATATAAAGTGTCTATTTGGTCATTCTTTAACTATGGCCATATTCGTTAAATTGAGACTTTGAGACAGAGTGCTAGTTATTGAAAATACTTTAAAAAAAATAGTAATTGAAACTAAAAATAAATAATGCTCAAATAGTGATCCTATAATGAAATTCTAAAAGTTGATGTCATTACCTATTTATAAAAAAATACTAGTACATAGAGATAAAGCGGTTTATTTTCGAGGCAAAGATAAAAATGAGAATGCGAAAAGTATCAAAATAATGAATATCACCTTAACTGATTTTGGTTGACAGTAATCTTTTCTAGTGCTTGTGGCCAGTTAAATACACATATGTGACCCCTAGCTAAAAAAAATACACTAATAGAAAATTGCATTTTACTTGTCAAAAATTGCGTTTTACTTGTCAAAACTGCATTTAACTTAAAAAAACAGCATTGTACACAACAAAAAGTATGAAATCGATTATGTTGAGTTCTCCCTTCATAAAGCAGAATTGTGTGTTCCAATGTTTCAACACAGAATTTGACAAGTAAAATGCAGAATTGAAACGTTGGAATGCAAAATTTTGCATTACAAAGGGAAAAGTCAACATAATCAACTTCATACTTTTGGTTTGAGTACAATGCAGTTTTGTCAAGTTAAACGCAGGTTTCTTCTAGTGATAATTAAATATTGTCCTTCAAGAGACAATTGGAAATTTGGGCAAGTACCTAAGATATAAATTTTTGGCATAATATTTGGAATCATTATTTAGAGTAGTCTTGAGCACATGTTATTAGGTTTATAGAAATGACATTTTAGTTCGAATGATGACCAAACACTGAAATTTGATAAAAGTATAAAACACTAGCACTATTGTGCATACATATATGTTGTGTATAAAATAGAGAGTTGAGCATAATTTTTAGGGATTCTATTTGTTGTACTTGAAGTTCTTAATCTTCTTACCAAAGTTGAACAACACATTGCCTAAGTCAATCAATATTTAGGATATTTTCTAAAAATAACTTATTACTGACTACCCAATTTTTTTAGTTTGTCATGCTTTTAGGTTTTAGAGATTATAATATTGTGATGAGTCCAAATGGTGATTTTCACTTCAAAATTTTGATACCAAGTTCCTCAATCTTCTAAAGATGAAAAAACTTGCTAGAGGAATGTCAAAAAAATTATTGTCTTCTATATAGGTGCAAAAAAGGCTTGGCCTTGTGAGCTCATTTTTAGACATCCAAAGGTAATTATATTGCTATATATCTTATTGTAAAGTCTTATCTCCATCAATTTTAAACAAAATAAAATTATCTTTTAGGTTCTAATACATAAAACTATAATGTTTTCAAAAAAATTCTAATTAATTTATTTTCTATTTAAAATTTTATTTTTCAAAAGTTTTTGTAAAAATATCTCTAAAGCACAGAACAAACTTTTAAAAAAAAGTATTTTTTATAAAATAGGTTTTTGTTTACAAAWAAATCTTTGATTTATTTTATTCAAATTACTCATGTAAAAATCATGATAAACCTTGATTTTTTGTCAATTTGGGCATTTAATTTTCATAATATCGTATAGGATATTTTTCAAACTCAATAAGTCAATATACAAAATTTTCCAATAAAAAAATTGTATTCCATAGTCCACGTGCTTAAAATGCTATACTAAAATAATTTCCTTGTTAAAATTGACATGCTTGCATTCCATCGTTTCATAGTCATAGTCATAGTCATAGTGTTATCAACAATTAACTAAAGGTTTTTCTTTCTATCTTGCACAATGGGGTCATTGCAATAATTGGTAGTATTATTTTTTGTCACAATGAAGATACACTCTCTTGTTGCTTGTTATAACTTTGAAGCACAAGTCCAATGAACATGAAATCTTTATGGTGATCAGATCCCTTATTTTATAGAAATTTGAAAAAATCATTTTGTATTTAAAGTTATTTTTGTTAATTTATCACACTTTGAGGTTTAGGATTTTTTTCTACGTTACAAGTCCCCAAATTTGATGATCTTGAGATGAAACTTTCATGGTCTATTTGAATGATAGGAAAGCATGTACCTACCAATGAAAATCTGAAAACATGTTATTTTATGTCTTCCACATGAGTACAACTGTACAAGTAATACTTTATTGCACCAAAAGATTTGCACTTTTTTAGTTCTCTTACTTACGGAATGTTTCTATGCTTCCCAAGGTACCTTCTTCTTAACATAAAAGGTGTACATATATTTTTTACTTTTAAAATTTTAAAGTACTCATGATGACAAAAAATGAGTATTGTAAAAAACACCATGCTTTTTACAAACCCTTTTTTGCAAAAACTCAGTGCCTACTTCTATTTTAAAATAATTCAAAGAATGCAAATCAAGTTTCAATTTTGGAAATTTTTTCTTTCAAAATCTAAAGTCTAGACTCTATTATTCTCCACCATAAATTCTTATACCTCAAAACATTATAGTACAAAATAACAAGTTAAGGCAATTCAACTTTTATTACAAGTTTTAGTATGAGAAAGCAAAAGCAAAAGTGTTTTATCACTACAAAAATAAATTTCTTGAAATTCATATGGTCAATGCTTTCAAGATTTCTTTTAGGTAATATTCTCTTCCAACTCCCAAGGTCCAAGTTTATAAGGCTAAGAAAGCTTATAATTCATTAATTGGAGCAATATCGAAAGAAAATTCTTTAATTCAAAACTTCAAATGTTGATATCATTCAATCTAATGAAAATTTTCGATCTTGATTTTATATAAGTTGATTGGAAGATCCCATAATTCAATATTTGGGCAATGGTCTGCATGGGCCTTGGGGTATCACTTTTTGGACATACTCATTAGGTGATTTTTGTTGAAGACCTCCTAAGTTTGTCTAATTTGTTCATTACTTCATTTTGATCAAGGATGAAGACCCTAAAATGATAAAAAAAAAATTCTTGCAACTCAATGAGATCAAGATGTACATTACTACATTCCTGATTAGTTGATTTTAAAAAAACTTAAATTTTAAAATCTATTGATAGATGTGAAAAAAATTGATAAATTTTGGAATTTGCAGGCATCATAGTGAACAATTTATTAAATTTTTATTGATAAAATTAAATATTTTATGTAATGGTCCACTAAATGTAAGTCATACCAAAAAAGGTATTAAAATAAAATTATTTGACACTCCAAATGCTTGTTCTTGAGGGTTTTATGTACATGTGACAGAACTTACTTTTTCAACTATAAAATTTATTTAAAATTCTTAAAATTCTTTGACTGTGATGAAATTTTTTTTCTTAATACATCATAAGTATAGGTATTTAAAACTAGATCTCATGAAATCATACTTTATTTTATTTAAAAGACGAATTTGATTGACATTGTATAAAGGACTAACTTTGGAGCTCAGACTGCATTTTTGGGCACCCCAAGATGATCTTTGCCTATAATTTAAATGGTTTTTTTTTTTACCTAGTGCAACAGAAGTGTAGATAAGGCAATCATCAGTGCTTTTTGATGAGAAAGAGGCCTCACTACTTCAACCAAGGATTCCAGTTCAAAACTTCATACAACTAAATTATATCTTCTCTCCCCCTTTGACATGAATCATGACTGAGAGTCTGAGACTCTCAGACAATGCCTTCAAATGTGAGATCGACATTGAGAACATTCAAGCAACGTTTGATTCTTGAATTGTTTTTGTTTGTGAGGCGAGTGATTGTGCCTTGACAAATCACAAACAGTCAAACATTGTTTACCCCTGCTGAAATCTTAGTAATGGAAGAAACAAATGTTCGAAAGTYAAACTGCTCTTTTCAATTTAGAAATGACAATTTTGGAGTGTTGTTTGATAAAACATGGTGAGTCATAGATTTTTGGGGATCATAAAATGTAGACAATAAAAATAATTCAAATTTTGTGGTTTACAATATAAATAGTGTGCAATTTGTGCAGTAATCACTGATCAGTTGAAGTTTGATGACAAGCTTTCAACCCAAATTCAGAGTTYTTGCATGGGTGATTCCAATTTGAGCACTCTGTGTAAGCGATCGTTTGACCAATTCCATAGCAACCAATCAACATTGTTGAAAGTGAAATTCACCCTTGCACCTCGCCACTTTCAAGTTCAATCACTAGTTAGAAACGAAAACAAATAATCACTGGAATGAGGTTTTATCAAACAAAAGGAAAGAATGATGTGCCTTCACACACGTTTCGAATGTATTTCAGCCCTCAAAGACTCACCGCGACACCGCCTCACCGGAGGCTCCACGGCAAAGAACTAGTGCCTCAATTAATTAATCCGCTGGAAGTCGAAGATGATGTATTTCCGCCTATAATTGTATTGATGCCTCGAACAATGCCACTGACAGTTATCACTGAAATGAAGTGCTTGCGTATATATTCGCCCGGACAAGTCACCCATGAAGCTAGTTCAAAGGCAATTATATATTCAATACACACATGACATTTAATTTGCCTCATGCATAATTATATACCACTGAGATTAAGGAACAATCATTCAGGTTTAAATCGGATGCTTTTGGCAATTCTAGATTTAATTAGCTCTTGGATTTCGAGTTTTAATAGAGATTTGCTTGAAGTCCCCGTCTGTTAGTCGATCCATCGAGTATTCGAGTTGTTAATTTGTACATAAGCTAGAACTGCCCAAGTGTTTCCAACACCCGTACGTGAAATTCTTGGAGGAGGAATTCTTGAAACCCACCCAGAGTGTAGTCACTCACTGACTGAGCATACATGTGGCAACATACAAACATGTACATTCATGAGCCATAGCTTACTTAGGTCACATTCGACGAAAAATGTGAAATTAATAGGAGCTGCCTGGCTAATTATGTGTTTCGATCGCTCGATGCAGTCTGAGATATCTGTGGGTTTGATCGATTACCCAACGTCGATAAATCGACCTGACCAATGCCTTGAAATGATGTTACTTAATTAGTAGATCGACCGGTCCACAGCATGCCTTTCGATCCCATCGAAAGGTGCACAGCTAGCTAGTGGAAACTACATTGATACATACATGTGTGCCCGTACCAAAGTTTAATATGGCCATCTCAAACATTAGTCGACATCAAATTATTGAATTTCGACGACTTAGTCCCTAGTCAGTGACATAACATACACAAAGTCTGGTAGTAGCGTTCACTTCACTTGCTGGCTCATTCTGTGTATTTGGACTGAAAGAGGGTCACTCACGCTGCTGATCCGTGCAAGACCGAATCGTGTGGGCCTGCAGCTTGCTAGACAGGAAGGGATTGGCGAGGGCCCCATTATTTTCTACCCTTGGTCGATCAGGACTTAGGAGGAGTGCCATTCAAACTACTAGCAGGCTCAAGGGTAAAACTGCACCTGTGATCAACGTACAGCTAGCAGTCAGGTCACATGGATGGATGGATACCTTAGATAATATCCCAGCCCATTCAAGCCCAAATGAAAGCATCAAGCAAGAAGATTCCAAAATGAGACAAGTAGCCCACAACTCACATCAGGAACAGCAATGCAGGTGGCACTGCAGGCAAGAGGTTGTCTGCTCCCCATGACCCACGTTTGCAGCCCAAACAAATGCCTGCACAGAGACAATGAATCCAGGTAACTATCTTACAGACCACAGCCCTGATCAAAGGGAATGCTTCTGAGCTAATTCACTRTGCGATGCAATTCTATCGCCTTGCAGAAATTAAACTGGGTCCCCGTGCTGACCTAGCCCCTACCAGATCGCTCAGGAAGTCGTTGTCAATTCTGAAGCAGAAGCAGTACGTCAAAGAGAGTCAAAGAGAGTCAAAGAGAGCCAGGGCCAGTCAGGAATCCATCATCCATGATCCACGATACGGGAACCAGGCAGGGGACGCAGCACGCTAGTGGGGGCCAGCCGGGCATGAAGGATCCCCATTCAAGCCAAGATGCTCTTCACAAGCTAGCTAGAGCTGACTAAGCCAAGCAAAATGAAAATCATAAACCAATTATGGATTAAAAATTCGAGGGCGGTTAATTGGGTGACCTATAAATGCAAGGCCTCCCCGCATTCTTAATCACCCTCCCATCCTGAGCTTTGAGTACGCTCCACTTCGCTCAGTCGTCGTCTCTTCCGTGTGCACACCTCTTGCTCTCCAGATCGGTGTGCGCCTCCTCAGTCTCCTTGCTAGCTCTCGATCATTCCTTGCCTGGTACCAGTTGCTCCAAAGTTACMCCCCTCGTCCACGCCCTTCAATTCGCCCGTCAACTCGTCCGCAGCATGGCTGAGCAGTGGAGCTTGAGGGTCGTCTGGCAGACCCTCTTCGTCATGGCCGCGGTCACCACTGTAAATWCTCGATCCTGCATGCACTCACTGGATCAGTCGAATACCATGCTTACGATTTGAAAATATCATGTATGTTGATTTGTATGTTGATTTGTCTTATTGATTGACTTCGAGCTTCTTAACTACGATAGTAGTATTGTACGATGCATGCATGCCCGGTAACGTACTGATGCTCTACTTTGCATGCTCTAAAGGATTCAGAAGGTAGCTGCATATATATATATGCTCTCTTTTCTCGTAGAGCTTTAGCAAGCCATACATGTTCTGGATCGATCAATGACAAAGGAAACTCAATCGGATTCATGTTCACGAGCCAGTGGGTCATATGATTTTGCTGATTTAATTTGCTCGCAGTATTCTTACATGTGCAATGAATGAGTGAACTGCTGATTAGCAGTGGAGATTCAGGAAATAGAAAGCTATTATAGACGGAGTGAGGACCGAAGCTAGCCAACTCATTTGAATGTCCTTGTGTTCCAGTTCACTGATAGCTATTTTCGTTCTCATGAACTCGCAGGTAACCGGAGCGAGGCCCGTCACCACCGGGGACCGTACGGACGCTGCGAAAATAGCCGCAATTTGCAGCTCCAACGGTTTGGTCTGCGCCCAAAGCACCCTCCAAGCAGCGTTCTCCAAGGCAACGGGTATCAACAGAGACCAGTCCATCAGCACCATCAATGATATACAGAAGGACTTTTTCCTCGAGTCCGCGCTGGTTGTGGGCGGAACCATGACGCTCGACGCAAACCTCCGCGATGACGCCCACAAGCGGGCCTTCCTCACGGCGGCCTCCGCCGCCCAGTTACCCGCGCTCACCTCATTCAACGCGGCGGCGCTCGTCCGGCACTTCGGCGTGGCTCCTAACAGCGATCTGGCCACGGCTACAGCCACTGCGGCTTACTTGTGTGGCTATGGTGCGCTCCCGGGAGAGAAGATGACTTGCGCCACCTCCAGCGACGCAGTGGCCAATTTCGTGGCCTCCGAACTGGGCTCCAAGGTGAAGGTGCTGTCCACCAGCAACACGCCGGCGTTGGCCGCGACTGCCAAGGCACCCGTCACCATCAAGGGCTTCCGCAAAGGCTCCGTGGCCGAGGGCCAGAAGATCGTGGTGTGCCACGTCGTGAAATTTCCTTCGACCCTTTACTACTGCCACCGCGTGACGGGAACCAAAGTGATCACCGCCACGCTCCGGCCCAGCGCCTCCAACGCTGACATCCAGGCCGTGGGCGTGTGCCACATCGACACTTCCCTGTGGCTCAGCACCCACCCGGCCTTCAACGCTCTCAACATTCCCCGCGGAGACGAGGCCTGCCACTGGCTGGTGGACTCGGACCTAGTCTTCGTCCCCACCACTGCCGACGCGGACGCCCAGATGGAGTGAGCGAGCAGTTCTTCCGCTGGCTGCTGATCGAATACTACCCTCTTCCAACGCTTCTGGCATGGCTGGGGGAATGGAAAATGCGCGAATCAGCAGCAGMGGGGGTCGCCACTTCCTATAGTGCGAGCGTGCGTACGGGCGGGTGGGAGTGGTTAAGTTTGACAATGATGTTGAATTCTGTGGTTTCAGTGTGTGCATTGTGTTTTCTTTGATTTTCTCGTCATTTCGTAGTCTTTCAGTGTCCGTGTGGTGTTTTAGCTGCACTGTGTGTGCGAATCCGTTGTTTTCATCCAACTACCATGGCATCATGGACGACCTCCGTCGACAGATATATGGAACGACTCGGGTGGTCAGGATGGAGGTCGCCTCGAAGCCCTTCTAATTCAGAGAATGGGTGCGATTGGGATTCGTGGAGTCAGCTAACTAGTGTGTTACTTGAATAACTGTACGGCAGTGCGTAGGCTTACGGGAGTTCTAAGTTCATCGAGATGATAGTCCTGGCGAGAAGAAAGTTTGGATAGCGGCAGGGATTATCTTTGGATCGGAACTTGACTCTTAAGCTGCCTGCTATGGCATCCATGTACGACTGACGTGAGTCATCTCGGCCAGATCGATGACCACCCTTTTCAGTCACTTTTGTGTGAATAAACTGGCCGGCCCTTTTTATGAATAGAACATTCGTAACTGTCCATGGCTTCGCATGTCCAGAAGGAAGTGTATTCTTGTTCTGTATATTTGATGGCCTCTGACGAAATTGATTCATTTAACACATAAGATTAAAAAGTTTTGCATTTAACAATAGCTACCTGCAGGAGCTTCTGGTACGTCAATGTGAAAAAAAGTCACACTCGAGTCTAGGTGCGAGTTGGTCTGTGTTGGCCAGCGGAGGTAAATTTTCAGAGCTGCCTTTCAGCAGGTGCTTGATCACCAGATTGATTGAAGCGGAGTGGAGCGCRGTCACTACTACAACAAGATTTCATGTTCGACAAGTGATTGGAAATTTCCAATTATGTAATTGAATGAGGCGAAATATCTTCTATTCTGTTACTTTGTTGCTCAAGTGTCCGAAATTTCAAAGTTAAGAGCACTGATATGGACACATTGTTCAAAGTGCCTGTATATATGTATGCTCTTGGCGTTCTTATCTGGTTCAGAATCAACCGGCTTCTGGAGACATAAATCACAATCGATTTGAATTGTACGTGTAATTATTTGATGCTGATGGTCCGTTCGCACCTGGCGCGGAGGGAGGACTTAGAGGGCTCCACACCAGCGGTGATGGAGCTGACACTTTGGAGGTTTCCACACCAGCGCTCGTTTGCAAATGGCTAACCGGCGTGGAGTCCTTTGAGGCAGTTTGAAATAGCGTTCTTGACTTCCAAGCTGATTGGAGGCCTTCAAGCAACATTGAAATCAGGCGAAACCGAAGATTTCATGAATGAAGGAGTGGAAATAGTTAAATGGCAGGCTTCTTGGAGGTCGATTAAGCTACGACGCCCGTCGCCGAAGTCCTGATCGCCAACACTTCCACCGGCAGCGTCTCCGGCAGCTGCGTCGTACCGGCTGCCCGCTCACAAGCCCCGCCGCAGACCCTGTGCACAGGGAAACCATGTTCACTTCTGGCTCACAACCCTCGTTCCATCGAAGAATATTCCTCGCCTCCTTCACTGCGCTTGAAAGCAGCGTTCAACGTTGACGTTGATCCCACCCTCCAAATTGCAACGGACACAACAATTCGCCCAACTGGCAATCAAGCTTGATGGGGCTYACCCCACCTCGCGGTCCCTGCGTCGCACAATTCTAAGACCGTCACCAGCTTCTTGTTCCACCGTAACAATCTCCCGGCAAGTAAGAAACCCCGGGTAGCACTGCAGAGCTCCTAAGAGCTCCTAAGAGCAACCCCACCAGTGAGTTCCCTATCCCTAAAAATTTAGGGAGAGGACCTGAAATAGAGATAGGGATACAGAACCTTCACTGCACCAAGGTTTTTCAAGTTCTGTATCCCTAAGAACTCACAAAAAGTTGCGCCCCAATTCTGTATTACAACTTTACTAGCCTCATTTGGAGAACTCGCCAAGTCTCATTTAGTCATTTGTATATGAGGTCTCAACCTCAAATAGAGAAAGGGATACGGAACACTTGGTAGGGATGCTCTAAGTATGCTATAGCCAATTCTCTAACTCCACTAGCGGGAGCAACTAATGTGAAGAACACGTTCAGGGCTCCACGCCGCAGAAATTATAACAAGAATGGTGCAATCGTGAGGCTCTGTCAAAGGTTGATTCATTCCCTAGTTGGACCTCACATCTCCACTCCAATCCTAACCTTGTTGTGCAGTGTGAATGCAGTTGTAGATAGGATTTGGAAACTCAAATTTCAAAATAAGAGTTGATGCCATAGTCTTTGTCCTTTAGAGAGAGCCAATTATTTTGATTGAGTATTGTTAGCTTCTTACTTGTAGAGTGTAAGATGGGCATACCTGTATTTAGATATGTAATTTTAGGGTACAATATTTTATAGGTTTTGATTTGTAATTGAAAATTTGAAATGAAATCAATTGCTTGAGGAAAATATGACTTTCACAAACAAAAGATTTGGAAGCTAGTATTTTTGATAATCCAAATTTATGGAAAGTTATCATGGACACATTAGAGGAAGTTCTCAACACTATAAGAGAAAACTTAAAGGTGTTTTAAGTATAGTTCTAATAGTATAGTCTTTTAAATAATGACATATAATAGGTCTTTTAAGCAAAATTTTACTTAAAATACATAAACAATTTTTAACAGTTGTCATTGCTTTGACTACTATACCCTCTAAAGAACAATTGTCTGTTTGAAAGGACAATTGAAAATCAAGGTAGGTCCTATAAAGTCAATTTTGATTTTCACAAATTTATGGCATAGGTGTAAACGCTTATCCTCCTAGTGGAAATATGATTTTTCCCAATTAAATGCCTAAATTAAAAGTTATGTTAACTTGAATTTTTTTGAGAACTCACGCAATTGGAGCATCTTTTGCAAAGATGCTCATCAATTTTTGAAATTTGGCATTCATACAAATAATAAAATATAGAATATGATTGTTAAGAAAATTTAGTTCTCAAATCACATTCTAAGTTTCTAACTTTCTAAGAGGAGTCAAACTTTGTTAGGTATGTGGAGGTGGCTTCAAAAGAAAACGTAATCTTTTAACTTCAAGTCCTATGAACTTGCAATCTATAAAGTCAAATTTCTTGAAATTTTTCCCACATATTTCAAATGTTTGTCTCTAATTTTTAACCATTTGAATTTCAAATATAAAATTTCCTCATTGCACAAGAAATCATCATATAATGACTAGAATATTACCAACGCACTTAACTTCCTTGCATTGCAAATTGATGTATAATATGCTAGACTCCATATTTGCTTTTGAATTTTTTCATGAGTGAACCTAGCATCATATACTTATAAATGGTTGAAATTCTCCTTTTTGCACAGTAGAAATTTTTTATCCCAAGAGGAATTAGGGTTTGTTGACCCTATTTTGTAGGAATGAAGAGTTTTATTTTTTTCACTTCAAAGTTCAAACGTTATAATCTGATTTTCAATCCACATGGTCAAATGGGCTAAAACAAATTCCTTGCATTTCTGTACTTGTTTAATAAACTTTTTTTCAATTGAAACTTAAAGCAATTGGAACTGAAAAAGGAATTATTTTAGACAATGCATCAAAAATTGGCAATTTTGGACTTTTTCTCTTCCGAAACACCCTCCAACCTTCATGGGTGAGTAAGAAGTATACCATTGAACAATTTAAAATCCCTATTGAAATTATCCTATGAACATTTTATTCAATGTGAGTGTGTTGAACACATGATACAACTTCACAAGTTGAAGTTAAATGGACTTATGGACTATAAACTCTATCCTCATATGGTACAATTTTTAATTTGTTGAATTCACTCAGATGAACTTTTCTACGAGCCGCCCTATTTGTAAATGTCCCACTTGTGTCAATGTCTTACATTTATGCATAGTTTCTTTTTATAAACACTACTTGTACAATGGCACAATTTTGATCAACTACTCTTCATCATAGACCTTTTTTTATTTTATTTATTTTATCATCCACTTAAATTATTTGTCTACATCTATAATTACTCATCATACTAGTTATGAAAATTTTGCATAGTCCTTGTCTGCCAAGGCTAACTTATTAATAAAAATTCCTATTACATAGTGATTTAATACACCCTAATTTATAAATAATAGAGTGTATTATTTCATGGACCCTATATTAGCCCTACATATTGTGTAAAATCTTTCCCCTTTGAATTAAATTCACCCTATCTTTTAACTCACGTAGTTTTCTAAAAGTTGAGAGTGATCTCCCCGGGTGTCCACATCAACATTTGTCATATATATTCAATGGTGAACAGATTGAATAGCTTACATACATTCAAAATTTGAACTTTGTTACACTTCACTTGACGATTACTTTGTGACTAAAAGTTAACAACATAAACATAAGATTTGGTGATAATAACAAAGGCTACAATTGCAAGACAATTGTATGGGGGTGAAGTGCATGAAAGACCGACCGGTTTTGGTAGCGTTCACTAGTACTGGCCAGTACTAGCGACTTTTTGGAAAAAAATATTTAAAAACATTTAAAAATATGGATAATTAGAGTAATACTATAAATAGCATGTCACCAAAATTTGAGACCCAAAAAAATTTAGGTCAAAAGTTATTCACAAAATAGAGTAACACATTTTTTGAAGAAAATAGACACTTTGATGTTTTAATTTGTAAAAAATAGGAAAAGAAATTTAAAAAAAAAAAAAAAGATTTTGATTTGAAAGAACTTTATGATAAAGATATTTCACCAAAAGAATGATTTTAAAACCATTTTGAATGTTCAGAAGTGCATGCGCAAAGGAACCCTATTACCACGCATGTAGAGGACATAAAATAATGTTTTTTTTAATTTCCTTTGGTGGATGCATGCCTTCCTAGTGTAGAAATAGATCACAAAATTTCAGCTCTAGATCATAAATTTTGGATACTCCCCAGTACTAAAAAACCCTAAACTGCAAAGTGTGACAAATGAGCTAAATTTAAATTTAAATATAAAATGATTTTTTAAAATTTCTAAAAAATAAGGAACATGATTGCTATGAAGCTAGACATCTCCAATTAAAATCTCAAGTTAATTCAGTTCATACTTCAAAAGTTATAGTGGATAACAACTCCGCCATTGCAAGTGTGATACAAAAAACGGTCGGTCTTTCATGCATTCACCCTGGGATGTCCAATTGGTCGTTCCTTAACACCTTTTGGTTGACCTTTTTTATTTCTAGTGCTTGCGGCCAATCAACTACATATGTGATCCCAAAATAAAGAAATGAAACATTGTTCCTTGGAAGACAATTGAAAGTTTGAGCAAGTACCTAAGACGCTAAGATATAAATTTTTAGCATGATTTTTGGAAACAATTTTTTGAATATTAGTCCTTAACATATATTATTAGGTTTATAGTAATGATATTTTATTTTACATGATGACAAAAAACAAAAATTTGGTAAAAGTGTAAAACACTAGCACTATTGTACATACATGTATATCAAATACAAAATTGAGCATAACTTTTAGGGATTCGACTTGTACTTCAAATTCTTATTTAAGGTGAACAACACATTGCCTAAATAAATCATATTTTTTTTGTATATTTTCTAATAATAATTTCACAAAGTAAAAATTGGTCATTTGTAACAACTCTATAAAAATGGTGATCCACCAAAAAATATACCAACATAATTATTTTATAGGTTTCAAAATGCAAGCAGAAAGAAGCTCATTTTGTGGACTTCCACAGTACATAAAAACAACTATTTTTAAAATCCCTTTGGGTACTAGCTACAAGCCCACTAGAACTTCTAGAAGACCATCTCCTCCATATTTTAGCTCAAAATTTGTTTATTTGGGTACTAAATAGTACTAAAAAACTCCAAATTAGCAAGGGTGACATAAAATTGGGGACTATTTTTGGATAGTAAACTAGTTTTGAAAATTATGAAAAAATTAGGCAAAGTCTATGATAGTCATGAATACTTTGCCTATGAATTTTGAGTCATTTAGAACTAAAACGCAAAAGGTATGGCCAAAAAACACATCAACTTAAGACGTGTGACAGAAAACAGTGCATGTGTTTCATGCAATCACCCATCTCAAGGTAATTACACTTCTATATATCATATTGTGAAGTCTTATCTCCATCAAGTTGCTAAAGAGCAATTACTATTGAAATTTTTTTGAAATCGATTTCATTATTTTCTTTGAATTTAAACAAAAAAAATTCTCATTTAGGTTCTAATAGTTATTTAGTTAGAACTTAGAACTATTTTACTTTTAAGAGAATACCAATTAACCATTTTCTATTTTATAATATTATTTTTCAATAAATTTTGTAAATTTAACATCCCTAGAAAATAAAACAAACATTTTAGAATTTTTTTTTTTATAAAACGGTTTTTGTCTACAAAAAAATCTTTCATTTATTTCATTTAAAGTATTGATGTAAAAATAATGATGAACTTTGATTTTTGGGGCAATTTTGAGCATCTAATTATCAAAATATTGTGTAGGATAYATCTTAAACTCGATATTCAAAACTTTCCATTAAAAAATTTGTATTCAACAATCCACCTTCCAAAAATTCTTTACTGAGCCTTTGCCCTTGTTATAATCATCATGCTTGGATTCCATCACTTGTCTATGATGTCTACAATTAAGGGTTTTTTTCATCTTGGATAGTGCCTACTTTTATTTATAAATAATTTCAAGAATGCAAAATAAGTTTTAGTTTTGGAATTTTTTTCTTCTAAACTCCAGATTTTATTATTCACCACCATGAAATTTTGTACTTCAAAACATTATAGTGCAAAATAACAAGTTAAGATGATCCCCGGATAGACAACTCCCATATAATATGGCCTTGATTATAATCACTTATAATGCGTTTTAATCCAATCTTGGGTAGTTGCAAGAAAGACTGGCCGTTTTGCGGAGCGTTTTGGAAAAAACAGAGTTTCTGCCGCCCAGTACTGTGAGTACTACGACTACTAGGAAAACAGAAACTGCATGCACTGTGTGCACCGTTGATTATACTGTAGATTCAACTTGATGCTGCCAGTTGTCCTGTTTCTATTGCAAAGTACCATGCAGTACGTAGTACTACTACAAAGGCCCAAAGTTCCATTTTCCACAGAAAAGACCTCTGTCCCTTTTTTCTTTTTATAAAATTAACCAAAGCAAAATTAAAAAATCTAAAAATTGTCATTTTGTGTCAACTGAATGCTAATCACATGCCACCACAAGATTGATTTAGAAACCATGTTCACCATTCAGAATGATGTGCGCAAGGGATCCTTATTTGCTCGCATGTGCAAAACATGAAATCATGTTTTTGTAAATTTCCTTTGGTGGATTTAGTACTGGGGAGTATCCAAAACTAATGATCAAGAGCTGAAATTTTTGTGGTCTATTCCTACACTAGGAATGCATGAATCCACTGAAGGAAATTTGCAAAAACATTATTTTATGTCCTCCATGTTCATGCAAACAGGGCTCCCTTGTGCGCACAGTTTTGAACAGAAAATAGTTTGAAGATCATTCTTTTGGTATATTGTCTTCACCAAGAAGTTTTTCCGAATGGCCAATTTTTAGTTTCTTTGAATTTTTTTTCCTATTTTTGACAAATTAAAACGTCAAAACACTAATTTTCATGAAATTTTGCACTTTTCTAGTTCTCCTACTTAGAAAAATTTTCTACACTTTTCCTTCGTAGGGTACCTTCTTCTTAAAGGTTTATACATTAAATGTATTTTTAAAATTTTTAAAATTTTTTTTTCTAATTATATAGTACTCCCGAAAGAATTATGAGTACTGTGGAAAACGCTACAAAAACAAGTGAGTCTTTCTTGCAATCACCCTAGTGTAGAAGTAGACCGCAGAAATTTGAGCTCTAGATCATTAATTTAGGATACTCCCCAGTACTAAAAAACCCTAAACTACAAAGTGTGACAAATTAGCTAAATTCAAATTTAAATACAAAATGATTTTTAAGAAATTTTGAAAATTAATGGATTTGATTACAATCAAGTTATCCATCTCCGCTAAAATTTTGAATTTCATCGGGTTCTATATTCAAAAGTTCTAATGGAAAACAACTTTGTAGTGCAGTAATAATCACTGATCAGTTTAAGTTTGATTACTATAAGCTTTCAACCCAAATTCCGGTTATTTGCATGGGTGATTCCATTTCAGCATCGTCGATTGACCAATTCCATAGCAACCAATCAACCCGCCAATCAACAATGTTCAAAATGAAATTCACCCAACTTACCAAGCCACTTTCAAGGCTCAATCATTCACAGAAAATGGAAATAAGTAATCAATGGAATGAGGTTTTATCAAACAAAAGGAGGCCGCAATTAGATGTGCCTTCGCACACGTTTCGAATGTATGTTCAACCCTCAAAGACTCACCGAGTCACCGGGGGCTCCACATGTGGCAAAGAACTAGAGAGTACGTGCCTGAATTAATTGATCAGCTGGAAGTCGACGATGATGAATTCAAGCCTATAACTATTGAATGTATGGATGCCTCGAACAATGCCTGACCACAGTTATCATTGAAATGAAGTGCTTGCGTAACTATACATTAGCATGGACGAATTAATTGCCAAATGAAGCTCGAATTGAAGGTATCATATTTGCACATCATATTTGCAGGCGTCATGCATAATAAAAATATTGTATGTGTACCAGTGAAATTAATTAAGGATCATCCATTCAGTTCTAAGTCAGATGGTTTTGGCAATTATATATAAATGATTGGTCTTGGATTTCTCGAGAGTTTTGATAAAGAGTGATTTGCTTGAAGTCCCAGGCTGTTAGTCGATCCATCATCGAATTGTTAATTCGTACTCACGGGAGGCTCCATGGCAAAGAACTAGAGAGTGCCTGAATTAATTGATCAGCTGGAAGTCGAAGATGATGAATTCAGCAGATAATTGTACGTATGGATGCCTCGAACAATGCCTGCCCACAGTATCATTGAAATGAAGTGCTTGCGTAACAATACATTCGGCCGACAAATCAACCATGAAGATCTATAGTTCGAAGGCAATTATCCATTACACACATGACATTTAATTTGCCTCATGTATAATTATATACCACTGAGATTAAGGAACAATCATTCAGGTTCAAATCGGATACTTTTTGCAATTCCAGATAAATAGCTCTTGAATTTCGTGTTTTAACAGAGATTTGCTTGAAGTCCCCGGCTGTTAGTCGATCCATCATCGAGTTGTTAATTTGTACGTAAGTTAGTATATACTGCCCAAGTGTTTGCAACACGTACCCGTGCTTGAAATTCAATTCTTGGAGGGGGCCGGGAAAATGGGGTTCGATCAACGTGACTGCCCAGAGTGGCAGAGTGTCGTCACTCACTGACTGAGCATATAATTATGTGGCAACATACATACAGTCCTGTACATTCATGAGCCATAGCCCACTTAGGTCACATTCGTCTACAAAATGTGAAATTAATAGGAGCTGCCTGGCTAATTATGCGTTTCGATCGATCGATGCAGTCTGAGATATCTGTGGGTTTGATCGATTACCCAAAGTCGATAACTGGAGCTGACCAAGGCCTTGATGTACGTTACTTAATTAGTAGATCGACAGGTCCACAGCATGCCTTCGATCCCATCGAAAGGTGCACAGATAGCTAGTGGAAACTACATACATACATGTGTGCCCACGGTACCAAAGTTTAATATGGCCATCTCCAACATTAGTCGACATCAAATTATTGAATTTCGACGACGGAGCCAGTGACGTAACATACACAAAGTCTGGTAGTAGCGTTCCCTTCCCTTGCTGGCTCATTCTGTGTATTTGGACAGAAAGAGGGTCACTCACTCTGATCCGTGCAAGACCGAATCGTGTGGGCCTGCAGCTCGCTTGACAGGAAGGGATTGACCAGGGCCCCATTATTTTCTACCTTGGTCCGATCAGGAGGAGTGCCATTCAAACTACTAGCAGGCTCAAGGGTAAAACTGCACCTGTGATCAACGTGCAGCAGCCAGGTCAAATAAATGGATGGAATCCTTAGATAATATCCCAGCCCACTCAAGCCCAAATGAAAGAATCAAGCAAGAAGATTCCAAAATGAGACCGGTCGCTCAGAACTCACATCAGGAACAGCAATGCAGGTGGCACTGCAGGCAAGAGGGTGGCTGCTCCCCATGACCCACGTTGGCAGTCCAAGCCAATGGCTGCTCAAAGCCAATGAATCCAAGTAACTATCTTGCAGACCACAGCCCTGCTCAAAGGGATTGCTTCTAAGCTAATTCACTATGCGATGCAATTCTATCGCCTTGCAGCAATATAACTGGGTCCCCGTGCTCAGCTAGCCCCTAATAGATGGCTACGGAAGTCGTTGTCAATTCTGAAGCAGTACGGCAAAGAGAGCCCGAGCCAGTCCGGAATCTATCATCCATGATCCACGATAGGGGAAGCAGGCAAGAGGCAAGGGACTCAGCACGCTAGTGGGGACCAGCCGGGCATGAAGGATCCCCGTTCAAGCCAAGATGCTTTTCACAAGCTACCTAGAGCTGAGTATGCCAAGCAAAATGAAAATCATAAACCAATTATGAATTAAAAAATCGAGGGCGGTTAATTGGGTGACCTATAAATGCAAGGCCTCCTTGCATTCCCAATCACCCTACCATCCTGAGCTTTGCGTATGCTCCACTTCGCTCACTCGTCGTCTCTTCAGTGTGCACACCTCTTGCTCTCGAGATCGGTGTGCGCCTTCTCAGTCTCCTTGCTAGCTCTCGATCATTCCTTGCCTGGTACCAGTTGCTCCAAAATTACCCCCCTCGTCCACGCCCTTCAATTCGTCCGCAGCATGGCTGAGCAGTGGAGCTTGAGGGTCGTCTGGCAGACCCTCTTCGTCATGGCCGCTGTCACCACTGTAAGTATTAATTCGATCCTCCATGCACTCACTGGATCGATCGAATACCATGCTTACCATTTGAAAATGTCATGTATGTTGGTTTGTTGACTTTGAGCTTGCTAACTATGATGCATGCATGCCCGGTAACTGATGCTGCACTTTGAATGCTCTAGAGGATTCAGAAGGTAGCTGCATATATATATACTCTCATTTCATATAGAGCTCTAGCAGGCACGGCCCTGCATATTCTGGATCAATGAATGCCAAAGCAAACTCAATTGCATGTTCACTAGCCAGTGGACCATTTGATAATGCTGATTCAATTTGCTCGCAGTATTCTTACATGTGCAATCAGTGAGTGAACTGCTGATTAGCAGTGGAGATTCAGGAAATAGAAAGCTCCTATCGACTGAGTGAGGCCCGAAGCCAACTCATTTGAATGTCCGTTTGTTCCAGTTTGCTGATCGCGATTTTCGTTCTCATGCACTCGCAGGTGACCGGAGCGAGGCCCGTCACCACCGGGGACCGAACGGACGCTGCTAAAATAGCCGCAATTTGCAGCTCCAACGGTTTGGTCTGCGCCCAAAGCACCCTCCAAGCAGCGTTCTCCAAGGCCTCGGAAGGCCAGAGAGACCCGTCCATCAGCACCATCAATGATTTACAACGAGATTTCTTCCTCGAGTCCGCGCTGGTGGTGGGCGGAACCATGACACTGGATGCAAACCTCCGCGATGACGCCCCCAAGCGGGCCTTCCTCACGGCGGCCTCCGCCGCCCAGTTACCTACGCTCACCTCCTCCAACGCCGCGGTGCTCGTCCGGCACTTCGGAGTGGCTCCCAGCAGCGACCTGGCCACGGCCACGGCCACTGCGGCTTACTTGTGCGGCTACGGTGCGCTCCCGGGAGAGAAGATGACTTGCGCCACCTCCAGCGACGCCGTGGCGAAGTTTGTGGCTTCCGAACTGGGCTCCAAGGTGAAGGTGCTGTCCACCAGCAACACGCCGGCGCTGGCCGCGACTGCCAAGGCTCCCGTCACCATCACGGGCTTCCGCAAAGGCTCCGCGGCCGAGGGCCAGAAGATCGTGGTGTGCCACGTCGTGGACTTCCCTTCGACCCTTTTCTATTGCCACCGCGTGACTGGCACCAAAGTGATCACCGCCACACTCCGGCCAGGCGCCTCCAACGCCGACATCCAGGCCGTGGGTGTGTGCCACATCGACACTTCCCTGTGGCTCAGCACCCACCCGGCCTTCAACGCACTCAACATTCCCCACGGCGACGAAGCTTGTCATTGGCTGGTGGATTCGGACCTGGTCTTCGTCCCCGCCACTGGCGACACCGACGCCCAGATGGAGTGAGCGAGCAGTACTACCGCTGATTGCTGATCGGATTTACTCGCCCTTCCAGCGCCTGCAGCCATATCTACTGTGTGCATGTAAGGGGCTGCCTTGTGGCATGGTTTGGTGATGGGAAATGCATGAATCAGTCGTACATTCGTTTTATGAATAGAACATTGAACATTTCGTAACTGTCAATGCGTATGTACAAATGTCCAGGACCTGAAATTGTGTTCTTGTTATGAATTGATGAAACTACCATCGTGACTGAAATTCCACATTTGTAGTTCCTGCAACAATGCACAAAATATTTGTGATCAGAGTTTACTCGATCCGACATTGATGCTTTACCTTGAAGTACTAGATCAAGATTTAATCTAATAAGAAATACGGATGTTGGGAACTTAAATCAGCCCTTGATGGAAACCTGTTACACTGCTCAGTGTGTGAAAGGAGAAAGTACTACCTTCGCATAGTCAGGAGAAGGGTGATTCGGTTAGCAATCTCCAGTCTCGCTTCAAGTGAAAGAAAGGTTCATGTTGTTACTGGCGTTGTTATCTGGTTCAGCACCAACCGGCATTTCGAGACATAAATCACAATTTATTTGCGGTGCACTTGTAGTTATTTGATGCTGAAGCAGATTTCTTCGTGTGCAACGACTTTGCAGTAGCATTGTCAAGGCTTCGAACTCCCAAAGGTTAAATATTACATGTGATAAATCCAGASAACGGAGAAGAAGTACCTTGAGAAGATCCACATTATTCGGGATGCCCGTCAGTTTGTACTTATCGATGGTGGCCTTGGTTTTATCAATGACCCGAGTCTGTTCTCGCCATGCCCGAACTGCCCGGTCAAGATTTGTCAGCCCCCCTACGACGTAGTTTTTGCCGAGSACTAGRCCTCGTGTTGTGCCYCCCTTGTAAGCTTTCCAGAAGTTCTGAGACTTGGTGGTATTCCAGGTCGGGGCTGTCATCCATTTCGACAGGTAGATGCTTCCATCCTCGCCCATGGCGTTCTGCCCAAGCCCTTGAGGCTCTTCCTCTGCCCCATTAGATGCGTTCAGTTCCTTCGCCCTCGAGTCCAAGCGGCCCGCCCAGCACATCACTGCCAAGGACTCGAACACTAACTCCACACTTGGAGCATCCCTGATAGAGTATAACTGCAGTAGACCTCTGGGATCGCCTGGCGCATGGCCAAACATGTGTTGAACAGCCTGTTTCAGTTTCACAGAACATTGTCATGTAACAACCGCGCAAACTTGTGTTGGAAAGCACTAAGGCAAATGAACTAATTTGAGAGCGTAACTTTCCACACCCAGCCATGAAAAAGAGATACTAATGTCATACCTGTGTACCTTTCTACATACAATAGAATATGTAAAGACTTGTTAGTCATACTGTGCATCTACCAACGGCTTAGCCTTCTAAGGTTTAGACATTTAGGGCTTAMAGTTACAGTTACAGTTTAAAGGTAAAGAGTTTAGGGTTTAGCCAATATTTATCATATTCTGCACCTTTGTCCTACGATGCTCTAGCTACCTTAKAGTCCACACATAACATTCTGGAGCAGCTCCTTCAATACTTTTGGAACTATCCGTGAAAACAAATCTAGATTCCTTTTGGACACTCATCTTGAGCTCACGRTAGACACTGTAATGCCAGATTATCTACTCCTTGGAATTATCTTAGCTCTATGTTCCAAATCCTTGCAGTTTTGAGGATGTTCTTCAATAATATTCTACAACGATCTGACGGTTCTCTACAGTGAAGGGATGCACATTGGCAACTACTCTAAGATATACTGTAAGCTCCTGGTAGATTAAAGTAGAGTAACGCAATTTCAATAACTATGCGGTGAGTGCGTTGATAGAAAGTGGGAAAGAGGGGTAGAAGAGCAGAAGACACACCTGCAGCCTAGCAATGCTGTTTGAAGCAGATGTAATCGTTCGCTTGGGCCCCTGTTTTGACCCCTCCATGTAATTCAACGAAGGATCRTTCTCTTTCGGCCCATACTCTCTGATAAACCAGTATGCTGTCTGTATCTCTTTGATGAATGCCAGCCAGGTGTCACGACGTTTCTCGTTTCCAAAATCCACAAATTCCAGTATCCACGGCTCTGAGCTGATGGGAAGAGGGGATGAAGGAGACGTGTCAGGCAAGCAAAATGATAATTGCAGAGTCTGCAAATCAAACAAACTGTGGAAAACAATCTTAAAGTATAAGCAGGGACTGAAAAATGGCATTGAATGAAATATGAGTAGCTTACTCTGGGCTAGAGGCTACGGAGATAGCAGAGTCAAACACTTCCGCACCAAATGGTCCAACTTTCTTGGTATTTATAACAAGATCCCTGCTTGTCAGGTCCAATCTGATAGGAGCCTTGTGCGAAGTGAAGCTATTGGACTGCAAATCATTAAAAACTAACCTCAGACACTAGCGAAAGCCTAAGAACATTCTAGAGCAGTGTAGACCACCCACTCTTTTCACTGAAGCTGCACATGGCTATAATAATTGACTAARTACCAACGCTTTCATTCTTGAACTTAAAATGTGAGAATTTGTGCACAAGAAAAAAGATGTCAGAWATCAGAACATTTTTGATACCCTAACTCTTCCTTAAATGAGTATTTGGGTCCAAGGTGTTCGACACTCCTTTCAACAACGYSTTGCAAGTGCAACTTCGTTGGGAACATAAGAAAAAAAGATCGCAGAAAACTGAGRCCACAAGCCCACCCAAAGATTGGCGATCAGAGTTTCCAATAGTTTTCAAGCTTACAATGAAGTTGCCATTTCAACCGTAAATATAGATACCGGAGAAAGCATGCTTACCTCAAAATACAGTGCGCGATCGGTGAGCGTAAGTCGGCCAGGCCACACCAATGTTCCAGACCACTTTTGCACTGGTTGACGTTTATTATTGCCAACACTGAGGATAACCTCACCCGGTTGCAGGTCGAGGGTCGAAGCCTCCGTCTCCTGATAGTGCTTACGCTCTTCCAACACTCTGTGCATACATTAAACATCAGTATGAAATTCCACAAGCAGGCACAGTGCAGAGTGAAAAGAGAAAGGCACAGCAATCGAATCGAATCGAATCGAATCGAATCGAATAGAGATAAGAACATGTATTTAATCTCCAAAAGACCATCTTCAAGGCAACTAAGAAAGTCATGAGACCTCAGTAGCTGTGTTTTGACAATGTACTCACCCACATAACTCTTTTATGTATGAGTCCCAGGTTTCAAATGATAGCCCATTCAATTCACCAGTAAGGACCCGATACAAATAGTGGGCTGTCACTCGATCCGCCGCCCCAGGAATTGAGGAGGCTATTCTAACGAACGCTTCTTCTCCGACTAATCCTCTTCTCTGCAAGGCACTCCAAAGGCAAAACTTATTCAAGGCCATCTCCAATCTCAACACAAAACCACGAACAATTTKAAGTCAAAGAACATGCAGATCTCACTAGGACAGGACTAATAATACACACTAATGAAGCCAACATTTCCTGGTTGTTTTCAATGTCTCGAAGCATATTATTCTCAAAGCATTCTCAAAGCACGTAAGTGGTAAGGGTGGGCTRCTACTATTCTTTGTGTCGGGCTTCGTTCAGAGATGATGAGAGTTCTTAGAGTACTCACAGGCTTTGTATGGTCAGTCGCGTCAATGCTCTTAAGATCACCTTGATATGGCCGCTGCCATGCCAACATCGCAGTGAAAGTCGACCGCCGGAACGCTGCATCCTGGTAAGGCATAGATATATTCAGTTAAAGAGGTCGTACACATGGTTGCCATCGCCCAACCTGTAATCAAATCAATCCCTTGWATAGAAATTGGGACATTCAGAATATATGAAGACTAGCGTCTTTCGTCACAATAAAGTGGGGCACGAGGGGGGGCTTTACCCAGAGTGCAGGATGAAAGTCAGCACCGGAGCGTGCCAAATATCGAAACACGCAGAACTCTATAAGATTTTGAGCCTCATTCTGAACGGATACAGATGCAGTTGCTTCAAAGTTTGTCCTCATTTTCTTTCCAGTCATTCCATTTAATCTGAACCAACACAAGAACAAAGTCTAAGTTATTAATAAGCTGCTACACTTCCTCTACAACGGCAAAATGAGCCCTTCCAAAAAAATTTAAAAATTAAACACTGAGGACTTCCTGGATGTATGAAGCTAATAAAAMAAACCACCATCATGCTACTTCAGATATGAAATTYCCTTCTCAAGTCAGGAAGCAAACTTGCATCCAAAGAAATTTTGTACAGAGGGACATAAATAGATGACTCRGCAACAAACCTGCTAAATTGTTCGATGGTGTTTATGGCCGCTGGAGAGAGAACCCCTGTTGGCGTTTGAGCATCTACTGTGTGGTCTTTAAACAAAATATCCCCTTCAAAATCCGAATATTCTCTCTCCCGTGCCACCTCTGGGTTTCCGTTCGAGGCTGAARCCTCGTCTCTCTTCCGTTGTTCATTTGCTTCCCAAAATCGCAGTTGTTTAGGAATTTCAATTTGAGCGGGGATCCATGGATTTGAATTAGCAGGCTTAGGTTCAGCAGATTTAGCTTCTGTAGAACATTAATCCGTTAGTTCCAACCCAATCTAAAGTTGCGGAACCTAATTCCAAAGCAAACTGCGTTACGAAAAGGGCAAGAAGGTTTCATGACCAACAAATGCAGTGTTCTTCGCTGATTCTGAAGGTAAAGAATTTGACTCCATCTAAATCAACTTCCACAATACAATCAATAAATGGACACGAATCCTTGGTTTTATAGGGGTTTAAAATGACTAAAATTGGCGCTTAAACCCAACCAAAACCCCTCAGGTGAATCTATTTGRAACATCGTATCACTGCACATTTTCAAGTTTCACTTGGTGGACTTTCTTTATCTTTCTAGAAAGCAAAGATTGCAAGCCGTTTATAATTTACTAAGGATGGCCATTATAATGAGTCTATCAGCAAGAATATATATTCCGCGCAGTATTGATACAACAATTTTCGACGAAGCTAGGGTTATTAGGGGGATACCTGCTCGAATACAGTATCCCGAATGTCCATTTGATTGCTCAGCTGCATACTCCCTATTGATGCTTGACCACAAACCGTTTCGAAATCYGATTGATTGACCGCGAAATCCAGAACTCTGAAGCTTAGAAAATTGTAACATTCTAACACCCGCTCTAGGAGATTCTGGCCAACTACCAACACGTATACTTCCGTGACAATTTCYATTTCTAATTTGAACTTCCATCCTAGAGTTCGTAACTAATCCTCTACAAATTCTATCGTACATTGATGGAGAAGAAACTRCTGMACATTTCGCGGTTGCCATCTTCTAATCTCCTTCTAAAAAAATTTCTTCTAACGACGAAAGCAACAACAACACGATCCTACAGAACTBGAAAAMACTCCGCATTTGCTATGGAAACTCGCACCCAGGGACACCTAGTCTCCTGGAATTCATTAACTTAAAGTACACGAGATAAGAGATCCGTGTTCACCATGGCGAGCCCTACTACGGACTTCGAAATGGAGGCCAGGAGAGACGACACCTGGAGGAATGGCGCAACTGGGTAGCTCCCGACCAAGGACATAACGACACGTGTTCTCGCGAGGGACCTGCATTACCGGACGTAAGTAACTGCCCAGCTGGGAATGCTACCGACCATTAGATTCATTTGAATGTACGGTTGGTTGTCCGGCTTCGCCTGTGGTCGTTCGATGGCTAGGATGGCTACACTAAATAGTGAAATTAGGTTGCCCCTGACTAATTTCTCCTCACTAATTTCTCGACATTCCACATTTTTCACTCTACAAAAATTCTTCAAAGATTGAGAGAAACAAGGAGCCAATCGGGAGCCTAAATTTGTGAAGAARTTCCAATTTATATTGAGAAGAACCAAGTTTCAGACATGGCTAACCTTGAAATTAATTATTTTTCAAATCACAACTAATTTTTTCTTCAAACTTCCATGGTCATGTGTAATATGTTGTACACTAAATTTTTGTATATGTRTACATTTGGACTTTGTCCATTAATGCTCACAATATGGTTGTTTGAATGAAAACATTTCAGATTTGTACTCAGTTTTGTTAGTGGCTATAGACAAGGATGCTTTTAAAAACTATAGTATTATTCAATTGTAGACAACAAGAACTTCAAAATTAATTCGTGAAATTATCTAAATTGTGAGATAATAGAAAAACAAATACTAAATGATATACAAAATATCCAATYACCTAGAAAGCAAGATATCCTTGTTTTCTATGAATTAATGGAGTTTGAAATTCAATATTTTTTTTATGTACTTGCCTCTCATGTGCATACCTTCACTATTGTTCTGAAAAATGCCTAATGATTGCCTTTCGTCTTTTCCAATAGTCTCTTTTTTTAAAGTTACATGATTAAATGCAAATACAATATTGAAATACTGCAAATTCTAGAAAACAAGTCTAAAGAAGCAAATCTTGAAGGCTAGCCGTATATTCTAAATGGTTATATGCCAATTGGCTTTTGTCAAGACTTCAAAAAACTATCATTTTATAATTCTTCCATACATTGTTTGTATACTAAATTTCTATTTCATGAGCATTTTATAAGCTTTTGAGTCATGAAATAATGAACCCCATGTATTCCAAAGTTAATTGAATTTGAAATTTAAACATTCAAAATGCTTGATTTTTTAAAGTCTATTGTTCTTGAAACTTATCAATGAAAGTACGCCATCTACTGATCTACATGTTATGTGTTGATATTTTTTGTATAATGGATGCAATAAACTCACTTTTTTAGTTTTGTGTGTACTTTTAATTCTAAAAATTGTGTACAAAATAGATGATTTTATCTAAATAATTTTACAAAAGGTTAATATGATTATTTGTTTTGAGTAAATTATTTGTTTATTTGTAACCTTTAACCCCTATATATCCAAGACAAAATTTTATAGCCAGTGCCCAACTTTGAAGCTTAAAAAATGCTTTCAAAATTTCTTTCACAATAATTTCTTTCCCATACTGTTTGTAGAGTTGTTTTCTCATAGGTGAAAAAATTCTTGAGAAAATACCTCCACCCTGGGTGTTTTTTAGAGTCAATCACTCTGAAAAATGCTCACTAAGTTTTGTCTTTGGAGAGAGTTCTATGCATTCAAAGCACCCAATTGCATCATCCATGAATTATAATCATTCTTCAGTCATTGGATTTCAACTAATCGCAAGGTTATAAAACAAATCTTCCATTTTTTCAATCCTTCTGAAAATTGATATACATGTTTTCAATTTCATAAAATTGCATTTGGTTAAAAAGAAAAGCAGAATTATCTTTTGTAAAAATTTGAAATATGGTCCACACAAGTAGTTATGCCTAGAGAAAAAATCATATGATTTTTTTAGAATTTGAACTTTGAATGTAAATATCTTAAAATCCATATATTTAAATTATTTGAATAGACTAATTTGATAGTAATGAGCAATCTTTTAGTTTTTTAGTTTTGAAAAAGTGCTAGGATGGCAAACATTGAAAATTTGGTGAAGCATCGTATTTCTACATCCATCCACCTTTTGGACCAAAAAACACATTTCATTCATATTCATGTACTTTTACATCCAAATTTGGCAATTTCATTCATATTTCTAGTACAAGTGAAAAAATTCTAACAAAAAATGATTACTTTTATTTGGTGAGAAGTAGACATTTATTTTGAAGAGGTGCAATCTAGCACCAAGGTTCTCAAAAAAGGGGTGGTAGTGGAGTAAGATTTTGTAGTTAGATTTTAAGAACTATCCAAAAAAAACTTATAGATTAATTTCAAAAATGACAATTTGGAGGTATTTTTAGAACCATTGGGCTTTTAGGGTTTAGAAGACCAAGACCATGTGTAATTAGAAACTACCATTTTCTCTTGTCTTACCCGTATTATGCTAAATTGACCTTTATATTACCAAATTAGTCAATTTTGTACTTAATTTTTGTATTTGAAAAAAAAGGTCTTATTGTGATTATTGACTTATGATTGTTTATAGATGGGAAAAAAATAGTGTGATTTTTTTATGTATAATGTATAGTACCAAATAAATCATTTGCGATGTTTCTACAATAATTTGAATTTGTCTCCACAACCGTCCATAGGAATGAGAAAAAATTATTTGAAATTTCATTTTCAAATTTATTTTGAAAATGGAAATTAGAAACAAGAACACTGTAATGTTGTGAAATTGAGTTTTAAAATTTATTGAAAGTAGGTTTAGGTGCACTCTTAGCGCCCTAGAAACTTTGAGTTTTGGAGCCTTTTTAAAGTGCAATTTTGGAGTATTGAAAAGTAGAATTTTGGAGGCAGTTTCAAAGCACCACTATACAATTAATTTTTTAATGTGAGGTCATCATTTTATGTACATTTAGTATGAGCCAAAGACCATGTATGGACCTTTGTTTCACCTCCAAAAGCTTCATCTCCTTCAATTGGCCAATAGAAAGATCATTATGGGATGGAGGGAGTATTTCAAATACTAAATTTGCAATAGGCAACTTTCAATTAGACTATTGTTGGAGTACTATAAACCATCTTGTTAGATTAACCCCTGAGCGCAGTACAATCAAAGGACATGTCCCTTTCTAGCTCTAAATTTGTCTCCACTACCAATCAGTACAGTCATTTTATGTGGATCTCTTTTTAGATGATAGTTTGATTGGAATGAATTGGGAAAGGTGTGGATTTTAGTGAACATGAGTTGGGTGCTAAGGGTTAACGCTCACTGCAAGAGAAAACGGGTGTTTTAAGTGAGTTTTTAAGTACAGTTCTAAACATAAGATCATAAGTAATGATTTTTGAGGAGATTTATAATAAAAATGTGCTTAAAATATGTGTATTTTTAGTAAAATTTTACTTAAAATCTCCTTATAAGGTCATTACTTATAATCTTATGTGTAGGACTATACTTAAAAACTCACTAAAAACACCCCTTTCTCTTGTAGTGGCTTAAATGTCAACAAGAACGTTTGGTGTCTGACAACCGATGGATGACGAAGAGTCTCTTTTTGTGTAGGACTAAAGTGCAACTATTCATCCTCTGAATTTTGAGTAAAGAAGGGGATGTTTTCTTTAGTACTTTGACTTCCAATGAGTGATTTTGGATTTCTCTTAAACCAAAGATTCCCACAATATCAAAATGGATGATTTCCATGGTCAACAATCGTTCTTTTAACCCCTAAAGGACCATTTGTCCCTTTGGGAGACAAGGTAGATTTTGGGCATGTACCTACCGTCTCAATTTTTGTCCTAATTTTTTGAAACTTTTTTTGGTGATAGAAAAACTAATTAGCTTCATACGATATTATTTTTTTCTCAATTGGTCCCGAGGAACAAAAGTTATGCCCAAAACAAGTCAACACAAGGGAGAAGGGGGGAGAGGAGGCAGCAAAAAATAGTTTAAAAAATTTGAAATTTTTTTTTTGAATTTTTTTCTCCTAGATTATATTTTTGTCTACATGGAAAGCATTGATTCATTCCAATTGAATTTGTTATGAGAAAGTTATGGACAATCTTGTTTTTGGGGCAATTGGAGCATCTTCTTGAAAAAATAGCTTGTAGGATTCATTTTTGAATGCGATTTTTACAATTTTAAGAAAAAAAATGTTCCACATAGTTTAGTTTTCTTGCTAGAAAAATCTCACCATTAAGATTAGTGCATTTTAATTCCACCTTAGAGATATTAATAATTTAGATTTTCCTTCTATTTTGTACCTACTCCTATTTAACAATTTTTTAAAGAATAAATATTAAGTTTTTTTTGAAATTTTTTTCTCCCTTAGATTCTCAATTCAATTCTCCACGAGAAAGATTTAAAGCTCAAAATTCTATAGTGCAAAAAATTAAAGTTAAGAAGGTTTCAACTTTCAAGTCAAATAATCTAGTCCCGCAATGTGCTACAAAACTTGTTTTTTTCACTTTGAATGCAAATATCTTGCAATCTATGCAGTCAAAAAACTTGAAATTTTTTCCACACATCTTCATACTAGTTAGGTGTATGATCCTACAGTTAGATTTGCAAAAGAAACAATTTCCGATTTTTTTTACTCTTTACTATAGAAATGGCAATTTTGAGTGTTTTTTCATAGAAAAAAAGGCTTTGGTCCCGTAGAGGTTAAGGATTAACAAGTATTGCAACTAAGMCAATTGTTGCAATATTGCAACATTACCACAAAATTTAGCATTGAGTAAGCATATATTTTCAGTGCTCCATCAATATTAGCATATTGAAACAATTGATACTTTCTTGATGAAAACTTGAGTGAAGTAAACCATCCATCCAAAGCACCCAACTCGAGGGCACATTTCCAAGGCCACTTGGCCAGGATGAATTGCTCCCCTCCAATTTCTCTACGATTTACCTATTTACCTTCAGTGAAGACACTTGAATTTTTTATTTGCAACACATGACAAAACTTGGAATTTTGAGTTCATATTTGCAATCACGGGCCTCAATTCCGGTGGAAGAGGTGAAGCAGTAGAAATAGACCCAACAGAAAATATAGGGGCAATTTTTTACATTTACCCTTGCTTGGGGGCAATGAGGGGTCAATCCTCCCTTGCCCATTTCCATACCTAGGGCTCAATTCAGGCACCTAAATTATACAAGTGGTGCGTTGTAAAAGTGCTAGTCTCCTCACTTGGTGCAAAAATGATGTTTTCTGCTCTAGCTGCTTTAATAGCCCTAGATGGCAACTCTCTTTTAGTCTACTCTTAGGTAGTTTTGTCCACTTGAGCCGAAATGAGTGTTCTTTTTTCCTTGCTTTTAATTTCATTGTTCTTTGGGGAAAAAATAAGCACCCATCTCCTTAAAATTGCCCTTGTAAATAGTTGGAGAATGAATATGAGGTGATCCTCAAATGAATCACATTAACCATTAAGTGAATCAAGAAAAAAAAAAAAATTATTGCAAGAACCAACCATTGTCTTTCATTTCCTCACATCGTTGCAAGTGGATGAATTTCGAGAGACCTATGGTCAAAAATAGGTGCCTATATCCAAATCTTTAAAAATTAATTGGTAATTCACAAATGCTTGAAAAATATGAAACCACTTGTGTTAAGTTCCACATCCATTTTTCTTTCTGCAAAAAATGAGCTAAAAATATTTCTACCCACAGAAACCTGTGAAAAGGCGGACCAGACCTTAAATGGTCGCTTTTAGAGCATAGAACCTTAGCAGTAGTCAGGCACCTAAATTAGTCACGCAGTGCAGTGAACCTGGACTACTAGCCTGACTACATGATGAACAATCGTGGCCATCAAATGGAACGGCTGCGATCGCAGAGCACAACCCGCCTTAAACATTCCTCGTCCCGCTCATTTCTAGCTTACACTGACCGCTTGTGTCTCTCTCACTGATCATCACAATATTCTGCACACTTCGCCTTGGGAAATCCTTCTTGCATGTATAGCAGGGGCTTGCTTCCTGAATTACGGATTCATGTTTTGCAGAGTCTCACTTCATGTACGTCGTAAGGGTGTACTTCATGTTTTGTTAGAGTCGGTCGATTGATTTATTGATCAACATCCGCAAATGCTTCGTAAGTCCTTCAGCTGGGTATAAGTTATCCAACTACCTGTGCTATTTCCAGATCGAGCAAGCGTGTTTATATTGGCCGGCCTTGCACTCCTTCCCACAAGCACCGCAGTGATTGATGTCATCGATCGCACTGTCTTTTTCAGTGAGAAATTAATCATATCACTTGGGTGCTTGGGGGAAGAAGTACATTGCGACCGGGTCGGATTGAAATCCATGTCCATGGCGCAGCGACAGGCGAGTTTGATCGTTATTGAAGTGACAATTCTAGTACCGTACGTRACAGGTATCTGCGGAGCATGAAGGCTATCGGCGGGGATTAGTTGTTAGAAATGGGACCTTGACGCCTTCTCAATTARCATACTTTTGAGATTCATGATTTATTTGGGGTTGTGGCGACAAGAAGGTGAGTCAAGAAGCAACAGTTTCTTGGCCACCACATGTGTTTGAAGTGCCTGGTGACAGAACTCGTGCAGATACTATCCCTATGTCCTGCATTTTGATTTCATCCACCTTATTCGTGCACTTTTAGGCTTCAATTTCAGWAATTTTAAAATGGTTTCACGTCATCAGTTGCTACTTTGCATGTCATTTAGTAAAGAGGATAATCACAGGATTGTTTCAGTGCGGCAAATGTCCCAACTCCGCAATTTTTTTTTGTTTCAACGCTCAAATTGATGCTCAACGCAGTGTATTATCTAGCTTACAGTATGTTATTACAATGTGTATGCTGGTTCGATGAGGGCTGGGGTTGATAATGAGTTGCGAGTGGTGAGTGGTCTTCCCGTATTACTGAGCCAGTTCCCAAGTTATCGGAACACAAGTTGTAGAAAGTTGCTAGAGTCGTTTCCAATTTGTACATCCAACCATTACTTCTAAAATAATGCAAAATTTTGTTGCACACCGCATGCAAGACGCAATCTAGCGCAGCTTACTAAGAAAACAACAACTTGTGTATACCAGCGTGCCACGGGTTTTATTCAATGAGTGCAAAGCAAATGAAGGTGTGTTGCTTATGCTCCTTGTAACGCGTCCTTGGCTACCGAGATAATACATACTACTGTAATGCTTAGTGAATTACATGGTTTTTTCTCCAAGGGTATTGAATCAGAAAGGATTGTCATTTTGTGCCATTTAAAAGCATGAGTGAGTTGAAAAAGTTGGCCTTGCAATTCTTTCCACAAACTCTACAGAAAATGATGTCACTCTGCTCGTCCAGACCGTCCCTAGAGTACTATGACATGGGCACAATATTGACTTTAGATCGGACTCTTATTTACCAACTCAATATTGCGACCCGGTTGTTCTTGAAAGGGCGAAATTTTAAAGCAAATTGGAAGTAGCAGGATTGCTGAAGTCCATAGCCATAGTCAAGTACAGCACTAAACTATAGTTGAGCAATTTCAGCGCTCACAGGTTGTCTTGTGGTGAATTCGGAGCAGTATCCGCTTACAGGATTTGGCAAATATCGTAAGTCCTGTGCTGGTAGCGCCGCAGTTGATGGCTTGTGACAGCTAAGGTAGGAATACCATGAACGGATAAAAGAAGCGATTCATTCAACATTCAAGGATATGGGAAATTCACTAAGGAATTGAGCTCAATGCATAAAAAAGTACGTAAGTGGAAGAATACAAAGGACTAAGGAATTTTTTTTCTTCAAGAATGAATATTTTCTTCAATATAAATGTGGATTCTTCATCTAGACCTTATTCTTGTTTCATAGTTTCACCTAAAACAACTACCTTTGGAACTTGTTCATAATCAAGTGTGAGCCAATCAAGTTAGAGCCAATCATTTTTATTCAAATCAACAATAGAATGAGCTATTGTCAGTTTTAGAACACCTGGTTGTGCCATTAGAGGGGGGGTGTTGTTTTTGGTATTCCTAAGAGCAGACCTCTTCAACAATATAATAAACAAGCCCACCTTTGTATTTTAGGGATAGAAAAGTGCAACAAATTGGACCATTTTGGCATAACAAAGATTTTAATTTTGCCAAGAACAACAATTCCACCAAAACTTTTTTTTTTTCTACAAATAGTTCATTGGATAAGCAATAATGAAGATTCCTTTTGCTTTGGGTCACTAAGAGTCTTGTGATTGGTTGAAAATCAAAATAGTGAGTTGCACTAGAGGGATAATTAAGAAATTGTTGCAACAAACTATGTCCCTATATTGTAACAAGATGAATTTTTTCAATACTATTGGCAAAGCTCTAAAGTATGTACACTTATAACCAACAGTACCAAAAATGACACCTACATTTTGGCTAAAAAGGTGGTATAGGGTCATTGCAAGAAAGGCCTACCGTTTTGTGGACACTTTGCTACAGTACTCATGATTTTTCGGGAGTACTTTAAAATTAGAATTTTTTTTTTAAAAACATATGAAAAATATGCTTAATGTATATACATTTAAGAAGAAGGTACCCTAGGAAGGAAAAGCATAGAAAAATTTTCTAACTAGGTGAACTAGAAAAGTGCAAAATCTCRTGAAAATAGGTACTTTGACATTTTAATTTGTAAAAAATAGGAAAATCATTTTTTTTACTTCACAATCATTGTCAAGTCTATGAACACTATTGGCTAAGTTTCCACAAACAAATCCTCATTCAACACGGACAGATGCTCATGTTATTAATTACAACGTGCCTCCAACATCCTATTACAACCTCCAAGCGGAGCACATGCAAGTGCAAAGCTAAAGATACAGCTAGTGATTCACATCTGACATTCAAAAACAGAGCCACAATTCTACAACTCGATCATTTCCTCTTCAAATCTCCTTCACGTACCGAAGCTGCACATACAAACAACGGTACCGGTACCACGGAAACCTAGCCTCCACGCGTAACGTAACACGTACTCGATCGATAATCACGTTGTGCAACCATCCTCACAGTCTCGCAAAGGAGATCGACAGAGAAGCTAGAAGTAGAATTAATGTTAGCAACATATAATACCACCAAGACCCAATCAGCTCTAACGGCACTACATCAACACTTCAATCTCAGTATCCTTCAACAAATCAAAGGCACTACATCGGCCCTTCAATCTCAGCTAGCATCCTTCAACAAAGGCAGCTAGTACAATGGTCGACGCCGCCGCGCAAACAGAAAAGTAGRCTGGAGCAAGCCAGTACGTTGTCCATGGAGACAGGTCTACAGATGTTCTCGAACATGAGCTCAGCCTCAAAGACCTCCCCCGGCTCGCTCCAAATCCGTGCTCGCCCAAGAGATAGCTRGAGCTMGGTGGAGAAGGAGATGGAGATGGAGCGGGCAGACGGAGATCTTTGGGGTTGCGCTCAGGCTCTACCAAAGCCGCCAGTGATCAAGTGTGAGAGGAGGAGAGAGCGCCATGCTCAACTTATTACGGCGATTCCGCAGCGCGCAATGTTCCTGAAGCTTCTCCTCGTCCCCCTCAATAGGAACACGCCTCAATAAAGCTTCTGTAGCAATGGCGCTCGGTAGCGTAATGTGTTGGAGGGACGTACGTTACGGTAGGTGCGTAATTATCAACGGCGGTAACTTATTCATACAGACTATAGTTGGGGCTTCGATTCATAAGTCCTGTACTGCTACTCTGGTAGGTAGCAGCACCTAAAAGTGGTCCTTTTTTCTGGTCCCACAATTGGAAAGGTTGAAAAATTTGATGAGATTGTCCATGAACTCACCCGAAATAAGTTACAACCCATGTGCTTTTGTGATTTCCCAACGTTACTTCTCTAGAGCGATTTTGTTACTTTTTAAAGTTGGCAATGTAGGTTATCCTACACAATAATAGTCTCCCCTAGCTTGCATGGACACTCTTTGAGTTGGCAATTGTCTTGTTTGTGTGCATGCGAAAGCAGTGATCTACCTAAAATAAGTCAAATTAAGGAAAAAAGTGATTTTCATAAGAGTTTAGGTTCTAAAGGAATTAGTTAATAGAACATTTGGTACATATTATCAAATGGGCTGAGAGTCCGTCACTTTGCAATCCAAAAATATAGGAGGATAAGGTGAGGTGGCCATGAATGATTGATCCACAAAGGAAATAATTCCTTCTTACAGAGATGTATTCTCAGGATTGGCTATGTTCTGTTCATGGGGCCTTAAAATTCAAAAGATGTCATTCAGTATGCAACGGTGAACCCTTCAAGAGCCATTGCGAATCTTATTTGGTAAAGTCCTTATAAGCATTCATTGAACACCTTAGATAAAATGCTTAGGATAGCATGCATATTTTACAAAAAGACACACATTTTTTATGACTTTTATGGCTTTTCAAAGTAAACTCTGTTGGGAAGTGATTATATTTGACCGTATGTAAAGTCCTTGAGCATGCCCTCAAGAGTCAATATAAGCTTTAAGAGTATAAGGTAGACTGCTCTTATAGCGTCCATGCTCTACAAGCGATCATGATGCAGAGGTACATTTTGCTTTCTTCAATGTACCATCAGTGTACATTTTAGGAGGTGGTCGCTTTTAGTGACCACTACATTACAACTTCAAAAATTTGTAACTAATTCTTGGAAGGTCCAAAAAATATGAAACGACTTGGGTTAGATGTCAATTCCTTTTTCCTTCCTATGAAAATTTACTGAAAGTTGTTTCAAGGAGTTCAGCTTCCCTGAAAACGCAATCAGCTCTTAAATGGTCGCTTTAAGAGCAGTCTACCTTAGCCAGTTGTTCTCATTCTCAAATTCAGTCCATCGCAAACTACGAACACACAATGCGGTTCGCAAATTGAACCGCAGATTCATCAGTCAAATGGCAACAACTCTCAACACTATAATAATTATAATGAATTGAAATACAATCGCTACAATGCGGACTACACATCGCGGACGCACTCTCTGCTAAGTCAGTCCTTTCTCAAGTCCAAGGGAATAATCCCCCTCGCTCTGGAGTCGCTACTCTACTCACACAAAATTGCTTCAATTGATGGATGGTAAAATTCGAAAAGGGCATTGATTGGCATGTTACTGTTTGGCAAGCGCCCAGTCTCTGAATGTGACACAGGAAGAACGGGGGGTAACGAACGCGCCTCCCCCGTTCTTCCTGTGTGCTTGAAGATTTTCAAATGCAACTAGAGATGATGATCAATGCGCGCCCTGATCAATGCTGCATTCTTAAACGCCAAAATCAGCACATGAGAATTTCAATTCCTACTGCCGGTTGCGAGCGAACATCTTCAAGAACGCGCGACCCGTCGAGCTTAATTGGGACGCATGCAACTTGTGGATTTCCATTTCCACTGAGGTGAGTCGCGATCGATCCGGCCAACCATGGAATTGCGAAGGCAGTCCTGCAATGGAGTGAGTGATCGAATGGGAYATGTCGATCGTGTTTTGGTACAAAGACTTCGTGTCCGCCGTGTCCACCCACATTCAATCTCTGTAACCATCCAAGCACTGCTGAGCCTGGATCAAGTGCTAGTGAGTAACAGTCTCTTCTGTCACCACTCACCACAGGGTTATCTTTTAGGCAATTAAATGCCCAATTTCTTCAAAAAAAAATGGCTAGCTTCAAGCCAATAGAAAAAAAAAAAAAAAAAAAAAAAGGGTAAATAAGATAAAAAAATGCCAGACAGAAATCATGGCCATGTACACTAATGTCACAATGCTTCCTAAACCTCATTTCATTTGCCATACAAAGCCAATACATACAAAAATTGCATACAAAAATTACATGCTCAAAATTACATATTCTAAATTGGCCTCTTTTGGTTAAAGCCCTACAAGTGAGGGGGCCACACAACTTAAAAGCTCTTGAAAGGAAGGCCACCTAACCATTTGTCCGAAAACCAAAAAGAAAACCATGCTCACCAGTATTGTAGCGTTACTTCGGCTACTTCGAATCGAGCAAATACCTACATAGAATAGGGGTATTGACCCTTAAGCTCCCAAGCGCCTCAAATTTGGCCTCTCCAAATTGAAAGATTTCTTTGTTTGACTATTATAATCTTTTCAATGGTACTGTCAAAGGACTTGTCCCTTTCACTTTAGCTCTTCAATTGGTACATTCAATTTATGTGGATCTCTTTTTAGATGATAGTTTGATGGGAAAAAATTGAGGAGGGTCTTGATTTTAGTAATCATGAGTTGGGCACTCAACGGTGAAGGGGACCCATACTAATTGACATTTCACACCATATAAATATCTACCTTTGTTGTATAGTACATAAATAGTTAAGGAAGTGTCTACGGGTTGTACTCTACATCATGTTTCAAACATCTATAGATTTCAAGGTGATTGCAAGAAAGGCCGGTCCTATTCTCCGTCACAAATGAAGTGATGGTGTTCTTTTGTGTTATAACTTTTGCATACAAGATCCAACGAACTTGAAATTTTAATTGGAGATGCCTAACTTGATGCTCATGAGATCCCCCTTTTTGTGAAAAAAAAAAAAAAAAAAAAAAAATTCTATTTAAAAGATCATCCTAGACGACATAGGATGGACTCCCACACGTGCTTGTAAGTTCCAAGCATGTCTTCTGAACTCTTCTAACAATRTCAATGGCTTTATGATTCTGTATTCAACGCTTTTGTACATGGCTAACCATTTAAAATTCAGCCTAATAGCGGTTATTACACTCCTGCAGAGTCAATTATATGATCGATTCATTGCTGCGCATCCGGAGTGCATCTTTATGAATTGCTCTTTCTATGGTTTGCGCCCTTTCTTCGTCATCAAATGCAAAGACCGTAACGTATACTGCTGCCGATATCATGTGCAGGTAATGTTCCTTTTAGAGGCGCTGAATGCATTCTGTGATCCACGGAATGCACCACATTTTCTATTCTAATGTGACTGCGCGTGTGTGCTATGCAATGCCATGAACGGCGAGGAATGTCGCCTTGGACATTGTTGGTTTTCAGGTGTCACAGCACTGTGGGAGTCCATCATATGTCCCAAGGGGGATGATAGTGAATTCCATCGCCCCCAATGCTTGCTTGGTGAATGTGCAACATGTGGCGTAGCATTCTTCAAGGTATGCCCAAAAGAAATGGAGAATGTTCCCGGGGTGAACGTACAGTGGAAGCAATTTCAGTATGAGACCATTGGCTCTTCAGCAGATGGCCGGCCAAAGAAACGCATTACGTAGGTCTCTCGCTCAACATCCTTTTCTGAGTTCCTTGACTTCTTCAAACCAACTCTGAAACGTTTCATACGCCACAATTTCGAGGCTAGATGGCAGACTGATCAAGCAAAGCTACTGCGGGAATCACTGCAGAGGCATACTGTTCTTACCCACATTGACTTTGCTGAGAACTATACATTTGAGGTGCAGAATGAGATTCAGTCTATGTACTTTACCTCCACACAAGTTACCATTCTTGTACAAGTCACTTTCCATGCGGCTTCCAGGTTTGGCGATGCGGATGGTGATGCTGACCTCATCCGGGAGACACATTACTACACCTCGGATGACAGGAGTCACGACACACTGTTTGTTCAACATTGTCTAATGCAACATTGGCGTTGGTTTGTGGCGAATGAATTCACACCAGAGAAGCATGTTGTCTACAGCGATGGTTGTGTAGGTCAATTTAAAGGGGCCTGAGCTCTGTACTTTGCTTCCAGGTTTGACACCTCCTTCCTCTCCCGGCACACCTATTATTACTGCAGTTTGACTATTGAAATGCTGTTGCTTCAGTCCAGCACCTTTTTATGTGCTATCTCTACGGCAATACATGCATGTTCAGGGAAGAAAACGAATGTCCCTTCCCTGACTAATGACTATGACTTATTGCTGAATCACTTACGCAGGTATCCTTCACTCACTGGAGGCTGCAAAATGCTTTGGAATTTTTATGGATCTGGACATGGCAAAGGAGAATGGGATGGGGCCGGCGCTGTGGTCAAGCAAACGCTTAGATCTGAGCAACTATTGAATCCACACCAAAGACTAAGGAATGCTCGCGATTGTGTCACGTTCTTGGATGCGACTTTGGCTGGACAAGTGCCCAACACATGAGACCGACTCAGGTGATTTTCTAGTTCATACAATCTTCTGTTGATAGTTCATAGTGGAGCAACAATGTCAGCAGAACCTACGGTGTGTGTCCGAAGGTGATGTGTTCATTTCAATTTCCCTTCAGCTTCTATCTAGTGCCTTATATAGTACAAATGTATTTGGAAAGAAACTCATTGTACAGATTGTTTTTTTCAGGTCGTACCGCTACTTCCACTACGTAGGCACTGACGATGTTGACCGCAGCAACCTACATTCATGTGATGGTATTTCCGGATCATCAAAATTCCACTCTGTCTTTGCCAATGACTATTTTGACCCTACGAAGCTTCTGGTGAGAGAATTGTCATGCTTCTGTGGCCCGTGCTCGGAGGAAGATTTCAGCCACTGTGAAAACAAAGAATACGTTAAACCGTGGAGAGCAATCAAAATTCAAGCACGTAATGTGGAATTGGGAAATCCCCAAGACGTCCTAGAGGAAGGGGAAGACATTTGGGATTGGGAGTACAATGATGATGGAATGGCTGATTTAGTACAACCGGGGGATAATTTCGCCGTTCCTGCTGCTGCAGACAATGTTGAAGGGGTTCCTTTCTATATTTTGCAGTGTCAAACTTCTAAGCGTGTCTTGGAAGAAAACTTACAATGCACCTGGGGAGGACATTTTCAAGTTGGGGACTCGGTCATTTCTGGGACGTACTATCAGAAATGGGGGCGCAGTGACTTGCAGAACTATGTCTACTTCAGCAATTCTCAAGTCGCTCATGTCGATGCGACCACTGTTCTATTGTGCAAGTTCCAGATGATTCCAAAAGAGCACCAAGTTAAAGGTGGTCACCGTATATACACACTGCCACATGAAACTGAGGATGTTGTGAATAGTGCACTTGATGCCTTCTGAAATGCTGGCTTTCTTTGTTCAGAAAAAAGAAATGGTAGATTTTCACTAGGAATCCTGAAGCGCAGTGCTTGTCCAAAACATTTCACAACTTCTGAGATGTATAGACGTGAGGATAGTATCCATGAATACTCTTGAACACAATTTCACAACATTCTTTCACTGACTCATACAAACACAGATCTGCATAATATTTGCTAGAAACAATTTCATTCCCCAACACTTTACTCACTGAAATGTGGGATGGCAATACTCATAGGTGATCGCCTTACTGCAGAGGTTGAATGTCACCTTACACTTATTCTAAGAAATATTTCACAGTACTCGTTAGTAGTGCATAGTACTATAAGCTGCATGATAGGTACTATTTCTGAACTACTACATAGTACGTATGCTTAGTACTATTAGACACCCTATACTACTACAAAGTATTACGTGGTATTATAATCAGAGACTACGTAATACTAGGTAGTACTATACAACATTATTAGAAGTACTATGAAAGAARTTGGTACAATGTTTGCACCACTACAGTAGCTTCTTCAATTTAGACATTATTCAGACATACCTACTATATAATTATACTGCATACTCAGTCACTGTACATTGGGCGTACTACCCACTTTGTCCTCATAAGTATGCATGATTTGAGCTTATTTACATCTTTCTACAAGAAGTCACAGGCACTTTTGCGAAAGCGTTAACCCGCATGAGGCACAGTTTTTAGAAGACAACAACAGAGAATGACAAGTTATTCTCCTCTGCAGTACTTGCTACCACAGTGGCCCACAAATTCTGAGTTGTCTTCACTGAAGATGAGGCCGTAGTTCCATGTTAGCTCCTCTCCTGGAAATATAATCCGATTTGCAAAGAAAGCAACCTACAACATGTTTGATAAAGATCGTGAGCAATTTCTGCAGCACCATGGTCTATCCTGAACCCCAACATTTACAAAAAGCAACAAGGGATGTCCTGGAGGGTTGGGCTCATTACATGATACAACACGAGACTGTTGTTGTCCACCCACACAGCCATATCCATCAAATTGGCGTCGCCACATCTGCGTCCACATTGAAGACACATGAAATAAACAACCATGTACATTGAACCCCGAAAAAGTACAACCCCACTACACATGGCTAGCGTCAGAAGTTTTACCTGTGATTCAACCACCTTGCCACATTTGTAACAACTGTAGAATCTATATAGAGGAGGGAGTCATCGTCCTCAACTGCCTTGGTTTGCCAGTCAGTGGTGAGAGAAAGGGCGAATTTTGTTCGGTCACCTCGTCTCAACAATTCTGCATTAGTCACCACTTCCCTGGCATATTCGAACACAAAGCAGCCAGGCTTCAAATATTGCAATGTCCGAATGCCCCAGCCTTTGTGCTTGTCAATGAAAAAGACCTGCATGGAAATGATATTTATATCGGATGAGTGGTTGTGTCTATCTCAGAGGCATGAAAAAGAAAAATACGAAGTGATGCTTTGCTCTCACCTCTAGTTTTGTTGTCAGTCCTCTTTGCACCACCCTATTTGGGCAACCCGGTGCACAATGGCATTTCCTGTTGCACTCTCTTATATACTGGAATGGAATATGGCCACCACAATGTCCATCCATGGGGTCAGGGCAATTAGACGGGTCGATGCAATACGTAAATCCTTTTGTACATCCATTCCGTCGCCTTAGAAACTGCGCAATCCCACATTTAGTATCCAATTCCTAGTAAATTACTACAATTCACATAGCCGCATTTAATGTACAAGGTTTCATGCTGTACACAGGAAGACGTTCAGATTATACCACTTTTATATATCGAGGCTGCAGAAGTCCTGTACTCAGGTAAGGCATGTCATTTACTCCCAAGTCACATTGACATTTAGGCTCCACATGAGTGCAACTGTTGTCAAACTCATCAGCAACTGCCGAGCTCTGTAGGCGTAGTGGAGGAAGTGTTTCCACCGTGACTGAGGCATGGATTCCGGGTGAATGAACATACGTGTAAGACTGATAAAAGGCCGGAGCGTTGCCTGAGGAGTCACCATCATGGACGATGACGGCTACGCTTTCTAGACCTTTGGACAAGTGAATGTCCAGCACACCCGGATGCCCCTATTCATAGCACCTTATCATAAAGAGGGCAGTAAAAAACTTTCAGAAGTAGGGAATATAAGAATGAAAGGAAATTGCAGTGCTCGAATCTCTGCTTACCTTGTCGTCTGAGTCATCCGCATTCCGCCATTGTGAAGGTCTCAGTGCACTTACAGAATGAGAACATMCCATRTCCAAGAAAGTTTGTATTCAACTTCGGATTCATGAACTCCGATTACACAGCCAAAAYCGTCTCTTGTGACGCCCGAGCAACATCGACTTAGTGGAACCGCATGGCTAGTTGAGGCGTACGCTTGTGCGACCAAATGACTACATGAGGTCTGCGTTCCTGCCTTCGGCCCACAGTCATTGTGTGGGCCATCAACCACTCCATGGGCCCAGTCATGTGCATTGAAAATTCAGTGCCATTGCTCTGCCAAGGACACCAGTACTGACTCAGGCCCACAGAACTGCTATTAGCTCTCAAACATCCTCCCTCATGCATACATGGATGACGGCGTCCCACTGAGACGCCATTCACTTCTTCATACCCACCTTTTTTTTTTTTTGACTTAAAGGAACTGTAGCACTTGGTGAGATAACTTCTCCTCCCGCTGTTGAAGTCGTTTGCCGAGCGCGCAGGACTCGCGAAGGGGTCTCTTCTGGCCCGGTCACATCCAGTTGCGTTCCTTTTCCTACAGAAACGACAATGACTGTCATGTATGAGCACCTTCAACTGAGTGGAAGCAACGTACTAGGAGGTAGTCATTCACAGTCCAAGCAAAAAGATTTTCAGAATTGCAGTACCCATACACAAATCCTACGTACTGCAAAACAATCCTACGTACTGCAAAACAATCCTACGTACTGCAAAACACGACCCAGCATTAGAAATACATGATTTTGAAAATACCCAGGCCCTGCGGAAAGGCAAGTGACGATAATCACCTATCTTTGATTCAGACATGCCCTTCTGATCACTGTGGCCTGGGCTGCATTCTGTTGTAGCTGCATTGTTGCCCTCTTGGCTGTCAACCTTCACAACTGCTGGGGATTCAGTTTGTGCCATTGAGTTGTCAATGGCCTTCTTCAAACGCTTTCCTGGCCATGCAAATGTCATGGCGTAAGGGTCATCAACAGTGCCCTCCTGGACTTTTGCACGAGGAGATTTCGTCATTCCCTCCAATGACACAGTGATGGGAGAACTTCGTCGCTATACAAGAAATGTCAATTGAGAAATCATTCCACAACCACAGATTTGGAGACGGAAGACAATCTGAGCCCATAGGGATTCTCCTTGTTGGCTCAAAAACATCTAAAAGTGCCATATATAGTACAAACATGGAAATGGGTCAAGACTAATGGAGAAATAAATAAAAAGAGAACTACATTCACGGAGAATTACCTCAGGTGAATTGACAACGTCCATGTCATCTCCAAAGTCGCATTGCAATAATGTTGTAGGTCGACGACGCGTTGGCAGCTGCAGGAGTGGATCATCGGGGTCGATTTCAAAAAATGGCTCCACTGGGTTGATGCGCCAGTTTTCCCCAAGAGGACGTGTTACATCCGCCACAGGTGAATCCGCTTTCACGGACTCGGGGGTGCCACTTGCTGGCCACTCATTTGCAGCTGGGCTTCCGCTAGAAAGCTGCACAGCTTTTTCAGGTGTGCCCACCAGAGACGTCACGGTAGAGCTTTCGTGAGCCTTGTTTGACAGTGTTGAGAGCTGTGATCCAAAGGGATTCTTGGAGGCTTGAATTTCGGTATGCGAGGCCAGTGGACTGAAGTCAGTCTTCTCTCCCGAAAGCTTCATTTGTGTTGCAAGCAGGTTCTGCTTCAGACCCCCGAAGGACTTAGACAAGGTGCTGTCTGAGGCAGACATACTTGGCGCACCTTCACCGACGGTGGACATAGCTGTACATGTAACAAAAACTGTAGTCGGGAAAGGAAAACAATATTTGTGACATGCAGTGTTCACGTAGCTCCTTGATCCCTTCAAGAGGCCATCCAAATACCTTATTAAATATTGACTGCATAGAAAAGGAAAAGGTGCATGTACAGTCATGTGGCTATGCACTGCTAATTAACTGATGAATGCTGTTTTCAGGAGGAAAAATTCAAAGCGGGCATGTGTAATTGAGAGCCATCCATTCATTGCATTTACATTACCCGGAGTTGTCTTCAATGGGTAAGTTTCGGATATAGTAGGGCTGGCCTGGTCTGCCGCTTCAGTACTAACACCGACCTCTTCTGCATGAAGAACTTGGTCATATTGCCCAAATCCCCAACTATTGTACCATGCCTGCGGAACAGCTCCACATGCTGGCACACCACATACGACACTGCTCTTGAACCAATGTGCTGCGCACCATGGATGGTATAAATGTTGGCAAGCGCAGATAATGATGTCCCAAAATGGAAAGGCTTCACAACAAATGCAGCATAGAAGAACAACTGGGAGGACCACTTTCTCCTTGCTCCCGCCCACTACTTCCTCAGTGTTGCATGATGGCCGCGGCCGCATGAAAACATCGTCCTTTCCTACAGACAGCTCCAGAAGATACGCTTGTAGTGTGGACAACCGTTTCGTGTTTGTTTTCTGGGCAGCATATGCTTTACCTAGTGCAGTTTCAGATCCCGACTTCATAGTGTCATACAAGGAGAGCTTCTTGACGTTTGAGTAGAACATCTTAAATATAGGCCCAAGTCCCACCTGGTGAGTGGCAGCAAGAATTTCATCTTCTCCAGCAGAGACACTGCATTCTTGTCTTGCCTCCAGCAGAGAAGATTTAATTTCTTCAATGAGCTGAGCACAAGATTCCCACTGCCGTACAGACTGTGCAACTGTCAGCGTCAAGTCTTCAATTTCCTTGTGTAAGGATTTTGAACGAGCCTCCAGGGAAACAATGAGGTTCTTTACTTCCATTTGTCTGTATCAGAAAATCGGGCCAACATGTTAGGAGTCATGTGAAAAATAATATGCACCATATGTGCATTTTAAGAAAGTACTAAAGCACTACACATGACTACATGTAATTTGAAGCAAGCACACAAAGTCTTCACGAAAGCACAACATGTATTATAAGGTATATGTAGTACTAGTATATACTGCTCAAAATACATCTTAGTACTAGGTGCATACAATTGAGGACTGAACTTCAGTACTACTTGTATTACTGGTAAGAAGTAAGACTATTACTTTGGATAGGCCAGCACAAGTTTTGTTGTTCTACAAATTGAAAGCAAGACGGGCAAGGCAAGTGTACAACAAAATAGTAGCAGTACTAGGATTTAGGATGCCTAGTACACTAGAAGTGAGTATGTATACAAGCAAAGTCAGAAACATAGATTTGAAGAGTACTATAACTATGAAGGAGGGCTTTCTAAGAGTGAACACATGAAACTAAGGGGTAAGGCTAACACCCTACAGCAGTACTGATTCCTACTAAGAAACTACAGTACTTTTTATTACACACAATCTACAGCAGTAAGTGTTTACAGTGGTGGACAACTCAGTCGTTGATATCAAGAACAACAAGGGAAGTCAAAATAAGACTAGTACAAGGAGTATGACTAAAAAAAAAGAAATGAACCTCTAAAAGCATTGAAGAGTATTATAACTATGAAGGAGGGCTTTATAAGAGAAAACACATGAAACTAAGGGGTAAGGCGAACACCCTACAGCAGTACTGAGTCCTACCAAGAAACTACAGTATTTTTTATTACACACAATGTACAGCAGTAAGAGTTTACAGTGGTGGACAACTGGGTCGTTGATAGCAAGAACAACAAAGGAAGTCAAAATAAGACTAGTATAAGGAGTATGACTGAAAAGAAAGAAATGAATCTCTAAAAGCATTGAAGAGTACTATAACTGTGAAGAAGGGCTTTGTAAGAGAAAACACATGAAACTAAGGGGTAAGGCGAACACCCTACAGCAGTACTAAGTCCTACCAAGAGACTACAGTACTTTTTATTACACACAATGTACAACAGTAAGAGTTTATAGTGGTGGACAACTCGGTCGTTGATAGCAAGAACAACAAAGGAAGTCAAAATGAGACTAGTACAAGGAGTATGACTGAAAAGAAAGAAATGAACACCTAAAAGCAGAGCATCGGAAGAGTGAAGAGTCATTGTAATAGAATGACAGACTCCAAAAAGTAAGACTACAACTAACAAACAATAGGGAAATCAGAAAGCACGAGAGGAGCATGGAGGGTAGTAGWTACAGGAAGGTGAGGAAGACAGTACCTTCTCTGYAGTACTTGAAGGTCATGGGAAGGGGTGGAAAGCGAAGGAAGATTCGTCTTTGTGCCCTCTGTCAATGCAATGTCTAAACCGCCATCAAATGGGACATTGCCCATTCCGAACATGTCAGCCTGGATGTTGGCGTACTCACTGAAGCCCTCTGATTCGTACACATCTTGCATTGGCACACTTTGCACGGTAGCTAAGGCTTCAATCCAGCCCTTCAGTCGTCGGTGGTAGGATTTCCGCTGTGCAACATTGGTCTCCCTCGCGAATTCTGCCCAGTTCATGTCCTTATGTTGAACTTTATCCAATACAATCCCTATGACAAACTCCTTCGCCACATGAGATGGTGCTTGCTTCCTGTAATAGCAAACGCAATACAACTGCTCTGCATACATCCTCATTTCATTTGACAACTTTTCTGCCAAGAGGAATCCGTTCCTAGCTTTTTCTTTCCCAAATACGTCTTCTACTTCCTCCAAAGTAATGCCCTTTCTAATCTTCATTTAGTGGCTGTTGATCCCAGTTTGGCGAAGACCAAATTGGCTGGCAAAAGTGTCTGTAGTAATGGCAGGGGGAGAGCGCTTATCTTCGGATTTCAAAGCCAACAATTGTTTCCGGCACTCAACTTCAGTGTACGTCTTGTTAGCCTTCTCTTGCTTTCTCCTCACTCGTTATCGTATTGTAAATACTTACAGTATTTAAAACGTGTGCATATTATACGTTTGATTAGATTCTTGATTTGGAGGAAAAACTTCATCTATTCGACGTATTCCTTCAAGTTTTAAAATTTGGGTTTGGATTTGGAGTTCGATTGCAAAATATCGAACTGGAGGGTTTTTATGGAGTCACTAGATGTAGAGTGGTACTCTTCATGGATTTCAGTTTTTACCTCCACTGAATGAAGGAGTTTAGTATGACATTTAGTTTTGATGATATATGTGTGTGTTAAAAAGTAAAAGAGTAGGAGTTTAGAAGTAGTTTACTACATAGTTGTTTTTCCTTGGACCAATGGTTGTTTAGAGGCCTATGTGTGGTGGATAGGGACAAGTCCTACTTACCTGAGGGATCTTGAGGCTTGATAGGAGGTTCTTGCTCCTCTCAARAGGATTATTTTTATGAGAGTTTTTTTTATGTGGGAATTTTTATATGAGGAAAAAGGGATTGTTATGTGGAGAAGGAGAGAGTTGTGTTTTTTTTGAGGTGTTTTTGGAGAATGTGTGTAGAGAGCCGGAACTTTGATCAGTGAGAACTCTTGTTGTGTGAAGAATTTGATAATGAAAATTTGAGGGGGATTTTCTTATAAAATTGTGCTTATTTGAACATCTCTTTTGCTTGATTTGGAGTTGTGAGGGAGGAGTTATAAGCATGTGAGTGGAGGAGGGTCTGCTACCACCCATCAAAGAGGAGCAGAGATTCTGGCGATCACCACAGTTTGTGTTTTTATTTTCTTTCTTTGAAACTTTCAGGCATTAGAAAAGTTTTTTTTAGCTTGTTTTTTATATAGATACAAAAATCGAAGCATTTGAAGTTATAAATTAAAAGTTATGAGTTGTTRAATGATAAGGAGTCTGCTGCCTTTCAATTGAGAAGGCCGAGACTTTGATTGTTCATAACTTTTGGACAATATATTGTATTGATTTGAGATTTGAAGGGATATTAGATTATCTTATTAGCTTTTCAAAATGCTATAGCACTTAGCATTTGGCCTTGTAGAACATCTGTGGTACTAGTTTGAAGGCAGCTGTCATTTACAAAAGTTTCTTTTGAAACTAGTTAAGATTTCTTCAAGTTCTTGGATGAAGGAAGACTCCAAGACTTCAAGACTTTGGAGATTTGAAGACTTTTGGAGGAGTTGTGTGTGTTGTGGCTTGTGGTTCGACAGAGTTRTTTTATTTGTCATTYCYAGBCARTTTTGGAGGCTARTTGCAATTTTGATTTCTGCATTGTAAACCTRTTGCGAGCCGTGGTTATCYAGTAAGCGCTCCGTTTTGTGTTTGTGGCGACGAAGTGGGGTTGATGGCCCACATGGTCGATCTTTTATGTTGTTCCTACTGGTGAAAGGCGCCTCCTAGTCACCGTGGGTTTGAAATTTAGGATCCCATCATCCGGACGGCAACTTGTGATTTGCTGTCCTGTTTTACCTGTCCTAAAACTTGTTTCTTATTACACACCCTTATCTTGGTCTTTTACAGCCACCACAGGATAGGCTAACGGGGACGTGATTGAAGTTGAAGTATGAAGATTGAAGATTGAAGACCGAAGACTCTACTGAACTCTTTAGCAAATAATTCCCAGTTGCAGCCAGATACTTCGCATATTCTCAAAGCGCGCTCCTCTCTACCTGACACTGTCGCTGCTGGAAAGGTGCACCACTTGTCTCTTCCTTATCCTCGCTATCCCCTTCACCATCTAAAACATCATCATCAACAGGAGCTGAGGTTCCTGACGAAGAGGTGCGGTTACAATCCACGCTTGCAGCCTTCTTCTTCCGTGCCATGGGCTCTTTTCCCCTAATAGATTTGGTGGGAGATGGTGTAATGTCAGCCTTCCTTTTCCGCTTCTCCACAGCGGCAGATTTTCTAGGTGGTGGCATTGCCGAAGGAGTCTTGGTGCTGCTGTCCTTGAGCGCATTTGACTGCTACCCCTCCATCACAGGCTGCCGGCCGGCTGCACCAGCACTGGCATCTGACCCATCTGAAGCTCCCTTTGGACGCCCACTTCTCTTCATTTTTGCCATATCTTCTAATTGCAAAACATACCCTGTGCACAAAACTCAAATTCTGAATTTAGCATGCCCTAACCACCATGCACTAGAACCACTGAATAGAGAGAGGCACATGACAACTCATGTTCCAATTATACAGCAGCAGGGATGACAAACTTCATGATGCAGAGAAATTGACTGCTACTAGTTTCATTCACTACGACACCTAGTAACACCCTAAACCCTAAACCTTAGTTCCGAAATTAGGTTAGGCGCACACACATGGCCGCATTGGACGAGCATGAAATTTAACAAGAAAAGCACAGCATTTTCACGTGGGAGTACAAGGAAACAGATCGATGCAAAAAAAAGGGAGGCTGCGTAGTCTTACCGACTTCTGCGAACGCTTTCCACGCTTGCTGGAGAATACCACAACACCTTCACCCCATGAACTCCCTGGTTGCTCAAACAAAGTCAATGATCTTCTTTGTCCATCACGTATGTGTAACAGGTTGGTGTTGGCGCGCTGTGCAGCCCTACAGGATGGCAAACTTCTCGTCCACGAAATCGAAATGGACTGTTGTGACCCTAAACCGCCGTCACTTCTCGTCCACGCGCAAACGCCTTCATCAGATGCAATTGGACAATACTATGCAATTGGCTTAGACTGAAGAGGAAAAAATTGTGACAACCCGAAATGTAACTAAACCGCTAGTGACACTCCCTTCTGCCTCACTAAAACTTCTCCTCCTTTGCTCCAAGCTGAGGCAAACTCAGCAGCCCTAAACCGCCTCAATTCATTCTGCACCTCCAAGGCGCCAACCCCGCAGAGCCATCGCCGCGTCGCAAAAAGCATAGTCGCAAATCGGGACTCGGGAGAGACCATCGGGAGAGACGACAAACCCTAAACCAAAGCTTCACCGATTTCATCCACAACGGCATTCCTGAAATTCCATGCATCCGGAAGTGGGTGACTCAATAAAAATGCGTCACAAGGAGAACATTCATCTTCAAGACAACCACGTGTCCAAAACTGCAGTTGATGTGAAGCCTTTACTGAATTCCGATGCGCGGCTACATTAACTACTGGGCCCGCAGTCGTCAACAATACATATCAATACCCCAGTGCATCTCCGTTGAAATCACCGGATAGAAATCGCCGTCTGCAGTACTCACAGTACTCATAGTACAGGGGACCGAAATTGAAGATTTTGCCAGAGTTGTCCAAGAAATGGAAGGCCTTTCTTGCAATCACCCTTCAACAATAAGTCTTTTTAATTTTTTGGTCCCTTGAAAACCCCTTATTCAATGTACCTTGGTGTAAGATTCCTTAAGCGCTCACACTACGCATGCTATGAAGATTTCATTGTAGTGAAGGATCATCAAATGAGATTATAGTTATTGTCATGTTTCTTGAGTGGATATTGTCTGAGAGAGAGAGGTTTGAGATTGAGTTTTTTACACTAGAAAAAACCCGTGTTTTTTCTGGATACAGGATTTCAGCGTCAAGATGCTCAGTCTGATGTCCACTTACGTCCAACTTGACGTCCAAAAAATCGCGTCGGGTTGGACATGCCCTTAACACGCCATGTCTAGGCAAAACAACCCGATTTTCCACTTGGACATTAGAAATGACATTGGTAAACGAGGGTTCAAGAGTTTAACATGTGGTTGTCACCTAAGCACAGGAAAGTCAACGTGGAACTTTTTTCATCCATTGCCCGTCCATGACGTGTCATCCGACGTATCATGCCATGTGGCAACCCAAAAATTGGCTGACGTGGCATCAAGAGATGTTGACGTGGCAAAATTTTGGAGCAACCTCCTTGGTCATTTAAGAAATGCAAGGATGTTCTCAAAGACATCAATGTAGACGTGCTAATGTCTACATTGATGTTTTGTTGGACGTCCTCTGTTTATGTGTTTTGTGTTACCCATCGTTGTGGACGTTTTTTATGACATCACAACGTTTGGTGTGGTGTCACAAAAGTGTAACTACAGGTCAGACACAATTACAGTTTTAAAAATAACTTGTTATATATAATATACTATACACCATGATATACAATACAAAATAGAAAATACAACATATATATATATATATATATATATAATACATTGTACAAAATACACCATGCAAAATACACCATATAAGATACACCATACAAAGTACGCCATATAAGATACACCATACAATATATGCCCTACAAAATAAACCATACAGAATACATCATGTATAATACACCATGTTTAGCTTTGAAAGCCACTTACCTTTGAGCATGTGGAGAGGAGAGGTTGAGTTGTTTATACAAGTTGGAAGGTAGAAGGTGAAACAAACCGTGTGGGACATGTAAAACGCAAAAATTGTGCTTCACATAGAATTTTAGACCGCATTTAAGTATAGTAGAGTAACTTTTTTCAAAAAAGTTATAACTAGGAAAAATTGGTAAATAGATCTAAGTTTCATCTCCAAAAATTCGTTTGAGATTATAAGCCTTGAATAAAAAATTATGGACAAATTTCAGAGAGTGATTGAGTGAAAAAAAATTTTGAAGTTTTCTTTGACATTATTTGACATCCTCTCAAAATTTAATCCGTCTTTGTTATGTATGTTGTACATGAAAACGGATTGTATAGCAAAGGAATGTGTTCAAGTGTATTGGATGCAAATTGAATTATTTATTTCTATTGTCTCTAGAAACATTGAAGTTGCACGACAACGTTATAGAAACATGACTTTCTTTGTTATACTGTCGTAAAAAATGTTTCAACAGAAAGGTTGATGTTGTTCACGACATTCATACAAAGACATATGTATTAATTAAATTATGTAGAATATGATTATAGTCTATATCTTCTAAATCAAAGTGTAAAATTGTTCCTCAGTTGTTAAGCACTATTATGCAAGAAGTGCTTTTCTTATTTCTAACTAATACACTAGTTCTTGTTTTTATGAAATTTTCAACGATACATCTTGGACAATAAATGGCACTTGAATATTATAAAAAAAAACAAATATTTCAAAGACTATATGAGGATGAAATTACAGTGTTTAGCAACATGACTACTACAAAAGTAGTTTTCAAATACCATGAACCATTTACTTGTTGAATATTTATTTTAATGCGGGCCAGAGATTAGGGAGGCGGATAAGTATTGCTTCATGTTGAATATAATCATGGAAATATGTTTAGACCTTTGCATCATAGTCCAAAAATTTTTTGCCAATATTATGGCAAAGTAGAGCTCATCTACATTCTATTGAAAAAAGACCATCAAACCAATGTATTCCAATGAAGGGGATCACAAACAAGTATAAAAAAAGGGATGCTAAACCCAGGCTAAGGGCTGCCCTCTTATACTACTCTCTTACCAAGTGCTGTGACAAACCATATAGGTTATGTCTTCACCTGTCTATTATCACGTTGTTCCTCTCTATTATTACGATGTCCCTCTTTATTATCATGCTGTCCCTCTCTATTATCACCATAGCTTTGGCTACAAATAATACCTAATTAAGAGCTTCTACAAACAATCTACACTATACTACTCACTTTGTTCAACATTACCACTCTGTTTGTTGTCAAACAATGTCAAACCTATCTTATTCATGGTGTTGGTCATGATGATCAAGTCATCCACATAAACAATGACAATCACCAAATACGCACTTGTTTGCTTAATGTAGAGAGAATGGTCCGCGTGGCTCCTCGTGTAGCCCTCTCTTACAAACAATGCATCCACATCCATGTACTATGCTCTTCCCGATTGCCTCAACTCATAGATGGCCTTCTTCAGCTTATACTTCAAGTGCTCGTGGCCTACATGAATAAAGCCTTTGGGTTGATCTATGTAGATCACATCTTTAAGACTTGGGTTGAGAAACGCTGTGATGACGTCCATTTGATGCATTTCCAAGTCTATGACTGCCCTGATCGCCGCCATGCATCGAATGGTGCAAAACTTGCTCACGGGTGCAAAAGTCTCATTGAAGTCCACTCTTATGACTTGAGAATACCCCTTGGCCACCAACCTGGCCTAGTAGCGCACAATGTTGCCCAATGCATCTCTCTTGGTGCAAAACACCTACTTGCATCCAATATTTGTACGATCACGAAGAGGAGTAGAGAGTTCCCATGTACCTTTGGTCATAAGTGAGGCATACTCTTCTCACGTGGCTTGCTCCCACTTGTTTGCATCCGCGCTCTTTATGGCTTCACCAACGTTGTGTGGATCTTTTGCATATACTACATTGGCGTGCTTTACTTGTTCTTGAGGCAATATGTGATTTTTCCACCATCCTCCAAGCGGACTACGTTCTCTCATAGGCTATCTTGGCTCCTCAGAAGCACCTCCGTCTTCATCTTCACTTGGTGCCAAACTTAGAGATGGATTTGCCTTGTCTTTGGATGTTGATGGTGCCTCATCATGCTCATTCTCCTCCTCCTTGGGCAAAACTTCGATGCTTGGAGATTTGTCCATATCATGCGCAGGTTGCTTATTGCTCCCACTTGGACACATCGCCAAAGCATTGGTCATCCCTTGCTTGTCTTCAATACAAGCCTCGCACTTCAAATCACTGGAGCCTTTCTCCACTTGCATGCCACCTACCATGTTTTGGAGGCTCTTCACACTCTTCTCATTGAGGTGGCCCAATCTCTTGTGCCATAGCTCCAAAGAGTGTTGGTGAAGTGTTCCTTGTGCCGTACACGCCATATTGGTGCCATACATTGTTTTGAATTTCAATTGATACAAGTTGCCTTTTTTCAGTGCCATCACAATCATCTCTTCGTTGGGTGCACTCAAAATACACCCCTTGTTGTTGATGAATTGCACCTTCAAATCTTGTGACACTAACTTGCTTACCGAGAGCAAGTTGACATGCAATTTGGGCACATGCAACATATCTTGGATGCGAATTGTCCCCATTTGGTCCTTTACATCCACCTCTACCACAATGCAACCCATGCCTATTATATCTACCACACATTTGTCACCCAAATATACCTTGCGGTTGTTGATGGGGTGATAAGTGAGGAATGCTTGCTTATATGGGGTCATGTGTTGCGTTGTATCTGAGTCAATCATCCACTTGAACATGTTGGAGTTGTCATATCCATCATTGATCACAAATGCAAAGTCATCCTCCACCTCCTTCACACTCGCCTTGTTTGCGCTTTCCTTCTTGGGCAACCTACAAAACCGTGCAAGGTGGCCGGACTTACCACAATTGTAGCATGTGCGTGTTTCCTTGTATGATTGAGAGCTCTCTCTTTGTCCATATCGTGAGTAGAGTGCGGCCCCTCCTTCATGAGACTCATTCTTCTTCCTCTTAGACACCTCATGCATCAATTTTATTATGATGAAGTCAAGAGTGAGCTCCGCCATAGGTCTTGTCTCAAATGTTGTGATGAGATACTCATATGAAGGCGGTAAGCTCTCTAGCAAAGTCATCACAATATCTCCATCCGTGATGGGCACCTCCAAACACGCAAGTTGATCTGCAAGCACCTTGACCTTGTCGATGTGGTCGAGTATGTCCTCGTTCTCTTGTATTTTGCACGTGAAGAACTTGCGTCGCATGAAGAGCATGTTGTACAAACTCTTTGTCTCATGGATGTTGCAAATCACCTTTCATGCTTCTGCGGGGCCCTTGCATGCTCGAACATGTGCAAGTTGCCTATCTACAAAATTGCAAGCAATCACTAGAAAGGCCTTCTTGACTTTGACATCCGCATCGATTGCGGGGACCTCCTCGGTGCCCTCCACAATCTCCTACAAATCCTTCTCGACCAAAATCATCTCCATCTTGAATTTCCATAGTCCAAAGTTCTCTCCATTGAACTTGTCAATAACCCTCACGCCATCTCCATCACTATTGGCCATGGTGGATGACTTCCACTCTACTCCAAGCTCAAGTTATTCAGATCCCTACAATAAATCTCAAATGTGCACCACTCTCCCTCTTGAGGTTGTACTAAGTCCAATAAGGCCTCAAATAGCCCAAATCTTTCCAATGCACACTCAAGTGCTCCAAATCTCTCAAATCAGACCTCAAGTGATCTTAAACTCTCTTATGCATATTCAAGTGCTCTAAATCACTCAAATCAGACCTCAAATGGTCAAAATCTCTCCAGTCACCACACAAATGCTCTACATCACTCAAATCAGACCCGAAGTGGTCCAAAACTCTCCAGCGAACACTCAAATGCTCCAAATCACTCAAATCAGACTTCAAGAGGTCCAAATCTCTCCAGCGAACACTCAAATGCTCCAAATCACTTAAATCAGACCCCAAGTGGTCCAAATCTCTTTAGTGAACACTCAAATGCTCCAAATCATTCACATCAGACCCCAAGTGGTCCAAATCTCTCTAGTGAACACTCAAAATGCTCCAAATCACTCAAATCAAACCCTCTTGAATGTCCAACAAGTATAATCAGCCTTTAATAAATTAGAATAAGCTCAAAACAAGAAAATACCTCACCAAAAGTTTAAAAATCTTGAATAAAAATGCTCCAATCAACTCCAAACTTCGTTTGCTTCAAGCTCCAATAGTGCTCCTCCAACACATCTTGTAATGAGATCTGATCTCTAATAGCAACTCACATGAGTGGGCCCATAACCTATTGAGAAAAGACCACCAAACCAATGTATTCCAATGAAGGGGATCACAAACAAGTGTAAGAAAAGGGGTGCTATATTCAGTCTAAGGGCTGCCCTCTTATACTACTCTCCTACCAAGTGCCATGACAAACCATATAGGTTATGTCTTCACCTCTCTATTATCACGATGTCCCTCTTTATTATCACACTATCCTTCTTTATTATCACGATGTCCCTCTCTATTATCACCATAACTTTAGCTACAAACAATACCTAATTAAGAGCTTCTACAAACAATCTACACCATAATACTCACTTCGTTCAATACATTCCATATGGTACATAGTCCGCTAAATTTTGAACAAAGACACTTTATTCTCTTGAGACCTGTAGATTATACATGAAACCTTTTTAATGCCATAATGATTATCATATTCTTTCAGACATGAACGCGTCTAAATGTACGCGTTGTGAAAAACATTTTCAGCCTTTATAGACTGAAAGATCAACATTAAAATTGTCTTGTCCTACAAGAGATTTGTTTTTATGTGTAGGAGTGGTCATGAAATTGAAAGAAGTAGAAGTCATTCAAATTTACTTCATGTGTAGACGCAGTTGCCTTCATCTTCATTCCAATTTCTTTCAATGTGTATAAGATTCCAAAAATTAGAAGTTATCATAATTTTTTTTTTCATTCCATGCCTATTTCCACTTGAAATCATGCTCTTTCTATTTTGATTTTGCTTGAAGTACATTTAAAGAATTAAAAGCCATTCTTTATTCTTTTTCATGTTCATTCCTAAGTGAGCTTATCCAACCCTTGTTTCATTTTTTTTTTCTTCGGAGTTTAAAATAAGTAGAAGCCATTTCTTATATTCATTCATGTTCATTCCCTTTTGAGTTCATCATCTTCCCAAGTTTTTTAGGCTTATACAAGTGTTAAAGAAGTATAAGACTTTACATTAGGCCTGAGGCTGGATGGAAGGCCGACCAGATTTGCCATCAATCTAGTCCTCAATCCGGCCTTAGTTTTCCCATCTGGCCCTAGATAATGTAAAGTCCTTGGGTCGGATTTTAGGGCCCAATTTCCAATTCATTTGCTCTTCCATATTCACAATGCCCAATAAAAAAAATTAAAATCATTCATGTTTATGTTTTTCTTCTTTTTTCTTATAAAAAATTAAATGAAAGTTTATTTATTTTTTCATTTTTTCATTTTCTTTCCTATTTATTTAATTCCAAAATAAATAGTCTCTTTTTTTGATAAATTATTATTATTATTTTTCTTCATATTTTTTGTATTTTGAAAAATAAAAAAGTAAACTACTTAATTTTTTTGGGAACCTTTTCCTAGTGCTTTCTAAATTTTATACTGATTATTTTTTTTATTTTTTCAAAACCATATTTAAATGAAAGCGGACTTCATACTTCATACTTTCATCATTTAAATGTAGATTCTAGAAGAAACCTGTGTTTCTCTGGATGCCGGGTTTTAGCATCAGGATGCTGAGTCTGATGTCCTACTATGTCCAACGTGACATCCAAAAAATCCCCAAAAATGAAGTTGAGGACACTTGACATATCTGTAGACGTCTAATGGATGCACTTTGCTGTCCACGTCAGTGTTTCCCACGAAGAATCTGTATCTTCTTGACATCCATTTGATGGCAGAAGTAGTGATTGTGGACGCTAACCGGGAGTTGTTGACATCATCTGCGTGGAGAACGTTGTCCATGGGCAAGAATTTTTTGGCATGTTTGTATAGAATGTTTCGGGTGCACTCAATAGATAAACACCCGATTCATAGGAAAACTGCATTTCATTGCATCTCTCTGTACCCCGAAAAGAGTAATGTCATAACAATTCTCTACGCACATTTTGTGTACAATTGTGTTTCATATTCCATTGCCCATTTGCATCCACTGTACTACATGTAATCAGGATTAGGGCCTATGAAATCTAGAAAAGAGACTCGCAAAGAATAAAATATTTTATGACCCTCATCAGTATGTCTAGCATACATAGAAGCACTCGTTCTTGTCCTTGCATGCTACAYTAAACAAAATAGAGGTCATGTCCTATTCATGTGGACATTGCTGCAGGCATGTTCCTTGGCTTGAAAGACATTAGGTTGTTCACTCTGATGTTGCAAAAAACACAATGGACAGCATGCTCTATGAAATTGTTGTCACAAGAAAGCAAACAACAGTCTCCCGGAAATTAATGTCTTAAAAAACATCTACTTGTCCGAGCTGACGTCTAGAAGAACATCAGTGAATGTGACTTCAGTTGGCCCAAAATGCTGATGTGGCATACCATGTTAACTTCCAATGTTGACCTTTGATAATTTTTATGTCATTTTGCCACATCAAATGCCACGTCAACCTTTTCAGGGCCAAATCCAACCCGTTGCCTTTTTTCTCACCTCGGACAGCCCTTTCACCATAGACCGTTGTAACTTTCTGTTAGTTACCTTCAGATGAAATTGACCAAGGATGTTGATGTGGCTAAGACGTCATTCCAAGACATTCTCAAAAACATCGTTTTGTTGGAAGTGGTGTCTCCAAAAATATCCCTATTCAAGATAGAACAAACACATCTGAATCCAATTTTAGCCGTATTTTCGTGAGCATCCGAGCAAAATCCACATTTTTGTTGCCTCCATCTACATGACATTCCAATGTCCGATGGGACGGACGATGCATCCTACAACATCAGACGTTTAGGGTCGGACACCAGAAAAAGCAAGTTTTTTTTTCTAATGTGATTCCTTCATTGATTGATCGTGATGCTTTGATATCGCAGCGTGCCATTTTCAAGACATGCATGGAAAGCAACTCATGCGCGGCAATGCTTCCACCACACGACATAAATCCTTTCACTAAAGTTTGGAAAGTACTTGAGAGCAACCACAACTTGACACAAAATTTCACAGAATTCTTGAAGCTCGTTGGAATCGCAGTTGTCCATGTTTTGGGTTCCGTCGAAGATGAGCGTCTTTTTTCCAGTGTCGGATTTCTAAAGTCAAAGCTTAGGAACAACATGGAGGAACACATTCAAGTCGTAGTTGGCATGTTTTCCCACCGTGTTTTTACTCTAGAGACCTTCCCTTACCGGCGTGTGTTTGATGAATGGTTTGTCTCAGGAAGCCGAGGCATGTACTTAGCCAGCACGTAGAGAATTCTGAGAACATGTTGCACTGGTAGTCGTTGCTTAGTAGAGGTAATCCGCAACAATAGCCGGCAGTTAGTTTTCCGATTTTTTTTGGACGTGGTAGAAGATTCATTTTGTCCTTGAATCCCATCGTCTTGTTTGYTTTTCTAGTGATCTTCAATGGCATGGACTTATATAATGAAGCCCATCTTTCCTATGTTTTTTCTTTTGAATACCTGTGACTTCGACATATTCACTACGCTTGCAGTGCCTCAACTTACATGTAAGAAACTAAGGATCTTGTGCTTTTGATTACGCAGTGTTTTGAATTCCGAATGATTCTAACGAGTGTATTGAGGTTTTTTCAACCATCTGGGCAGGTACATGTGGATTTCATGCGCTAGAAGGTTGTCATTTGCATTAGAGGTGATTGTAGTTTCTTTGTTGTAATGATTTCAGTTAATTTCAAGTTGTCGATGTTGACATTGCAGTTTGAAGGGCCTTTATGCTTGTTTTTTTGTTTTGGAGTGCTACTAGAGAGTTGGTACCATAGGCTAGGATCTTGAACTTTCCCATGTTGGAAAGGTCAATGTTAGTGAATTACTGCAACTTAACAATTCATTCAAGGTTTTTAGTGTCTATGTGTTTTGGTACATTGTATAGTAACTTCAGCAACAAGGAGTCACTGTTACAAAATGAATCCTCGGACATTGAGGTATGTAAACTACTGCGCATACATAATCTCAATAAGGCGTACTCTATCTCAAGAAGAATCAATGAAAATTAGTTTAGTCTGATGAGTAGAATGGAGCTGTAGGTAACACTGAGGTAATGTTACCTTACCTTGTCTCTTCATCCTCACGTACATGTTTGCAATTTTTTGCCTTATGGCTAATGTTGCAGCACGTTGTTAATGTCCAATAGTTGCTGGGCTCATTTCGTTTATAAATTTGTTGACTTCAGCATCGGAGTTTTTTTTTGGGAGGGTGCAGATGTATTGTGTAGCATGTCAAAGTCATATGTAGGAGATGATTGCATGTTCTTCATGCCCATTGTCTATATTTCTCACTTGCTATAGGAATTTCCTGACTTTTGTATTGGAAGGGGGTTTGGGAGGGTGCAAGTTCAAGTTCTAGGAAAGTCCMTGTAGTGAATGATAATGAACCTCGCATAACAAGTGACAGTTCCCAAAGTTTTCCACTATTGTATCACCATCTCATAGTTTAGAATGATCATAATTTTGCCTACTTGACCCCAGCGTGACATGCCATTTCACCAAATCACTAGCAAGAATTATTGAAATTCGCTAGGGAGACGTGTGTTCTAAAGTTGGTATTGCCCAAATAAATTTAAGAAAAATAGAAACTTTGCCATCTTATGCACCGAAATTTTTGAGCCTTTGCCACTCTAAAACTGCATACACTTTCTATAAATCGCCAAGCCAGCCCGCAACCCCCCCAAAATATCACCTTTTCTTTCATTTCCAAAATCTGAAAAAAAAATGAAGCCCTAGTTACAACATGATATTACCATCCATTTATTATATTGTGGTTTAGGCATGTCATTGATATTTAAGTTTGAAGTGATAAAGTTTTATTATATTTATGCATGGTCATTGAAAATATTCAACTTTAATGTATTAGTGAAAGGTGTTTGACTTTATGTGACATCAGTGGATATTTAAGACATACTAGTATATCACCTTCATCATACAACATTGTGTTTACGCATTGAATTTGTACTGACTCTACCGCATTTCTCTTGAATATGCACATGAAGTTCCATAGTTTGCACTTGAATTCATACTATATTACTATATTACTCCCTCCGTCCCAAAATGATCTTCCTGTTAGACCAAATCTTATGGATTAAGGATAAAAATAACTTTTTAAAGACTCAATTCGCATAGTATGTAGAGTTTGGTGTTTTTTTTGCATCCTAAAAAATTTGAGTTTTGAAGCCCTTTTCAAAGTGTAGTTTTTGAATATTGAAAAGTGAATATTTTGGGGTGTTTTTAAAGAACACCAGTGAGCACTTAATTGTTGAATGTGAGGTTGCCATTTTGAGGTCATTTAGCATATGCCTAAGACCATGTATAGACTTTTGATTTGGCTTCTAAAGCTTAATCTATTTCAATTGGGAAATACTCAAAGAGAAGCAAAAAATAAAAATTGTAAGAGTGGATTGATGCTTTCAATCATTATATTTGTCTTTTGCTTGATGTTTGCATGGATGGAGCAAAAACAACCACTTAGAGTTGTTTTGCTAGTCCCAAATAACAATTATAAGCCAAATTTTATTACTTTCAACATCAAAAAGTGCAATAGGAAGATCATTTTGGGACAAAAAGAGAAGGCCAACACGAAGATCATTTTGGGACAAAAAGAGAAGGCCAACACGAAGATCATTTTGGGACAAAAAGAGAAGGCCAACACGAAGATCATTATGGGACGGAGGTAGTACTATATTACATTTTAAAACCACCATGGGTCCGTCTACCATTGTAGTACTTTTGCAACTGTCCTCAAGGTGTTTGTGCCTGAGTTAGTTTAAATTGTGCCATAATTTAAATATCCATTTTTTGGTTTTGATTTTTTTAAAGAACGAAGCATGAAAAGTTTACCTTCTATTTCAATCATTTTTAAAAATTGAAAAAATTCTAAAAATTTACCGAGTTATTGCAATTGTGCATAAGATCTCTCATGTCAATGTTCAACTCAATAAATAATGGCTTAACCAATTTTGACTTAAAGGTTATCACTAGAGTTTGAAGAATACTTCTAAATGATTTTTTCAAATTTGATGTGGTAGATAATTTCTATCCATAATGCACTGTATAATTAGAAGAATCTCAATACTATTTTTCTATAAGATACCTTTTCCTATAGCACATCTAGGATTTTTTCAATACTCTATGGGTCACTAAAATAGATGATCCCATTTCCAATTTCAACCTAATTCTATCATCCTACTTTTGACTCTAATTCCATTCAAAAGACATTCAAATCAATTCATTTTTTTTTGACAAAATCACTACATTCATGCCAACTAAAGGTAACTTGCCAATTTTTTAATCCTTTAGCGCTCCATAGCCTCAAATTTGGCCTCCCAAGATTGCCTTGTTTGACTAGTATAATCTTTATAACTATATGGTCAAATCATTTGTCCATTTTTTTGTAGCTCCGGGCATGTCTCCACTACTGATTGGTACGGTTCGTTTTTGTGGATCTCGTTTTAGATGACAATTTGATTGGAGTGAGTTCAAAAGGGTTTGGATTTTGGTAAACACACGCTGTGCGGTTAGGCGTTAATGGTGAATACTTAAGTACCATTGACTATATGGGGAATGGTTATGGGTTTCTTATAGGATGTTCACAACTTCACTCTATTTGAATGGTATTACAATTTTAGATTAGACTACTTCAGAAATTTACAAAAATTATAGGTTTAATTGAAAAGTTGTAATCCCACTTGGGATTTTGATTTGTGAAACCAGCACACACCTTAAAAAATATGTGCCCTTCTAAAAGTTGTCCTCAAGATATTTAGATGGATGGTATTAGGCTTGTCTACCTTTACTCCCTAATCCCTACGGGTTGAGCAACCCCACCAGTGAGTTTCCTATCCCTAAAAATTTAGGGAGAGGACCTCAAATAGAGATAGGGATATAGAACCTTCACCGCACCAAGCTTTTCTAAGTTATGTATCCCTAAATTTTACAGAACTGGCAAAAAGTTGCACCCCAATTCTGTATTGCGAACCTCATTTGGAGAACTTGTCAGGTCTCATCTCTATATGAGGTCTCAAAAACAAATAGAGAAAGTGATACGGAACACCTCGTGGGGATGCTCTAACCCGTAGGGTTAATCCGTAGGGACTAGGGAGTAACACCAATTGTGGAGGCCACACTAATAACGATTTAGCAATCTGTCTGTAGAAGGTTGCAGAGAGCGGGGAAGAGTGGTACAACGATCCTCTGTTTCGTCGCGATCATGTCTCCCCCAACGAATTGAAGCTTCAACTACGCCTCGGCGATCCTCACCAGCGAAGCTCGCCTGCCGTCGTCTTCCAAACAATTCCCAGCGCCTACTCCTGTTGCCGAAGCTCGTTGTTTCCTCGTTGGAACATGACGCATTGGTTGGGTTGAGGCGGTGAGGGCAGTGCCTGTGCTTTGGCGGCACGGGCGCGAGCGGAGCTGGTTGGCTGGTGTGTCGCTCTCKCAGGGTTTTTTCTTTTTCTTTCTTGTTGCTGCAATCGCGCGCTCTTGAATTAGCTACTGGACTGGCATTGGTATTGTTGTATGGGGCTCTGCTGCGTTCTGGCGCGTGAGTTCGGCTGACCTTSTACGTCCGGAGGCGGTTTGGCAGCCCACGGGGCTGGGGACGCCATGATTCCTATAGCCAATTTCGATCAGCATGCTCGGAAGTTCCTTGAGGCTGACGTCTGTAAGTCTCGCTTCTTGCATTTTTCATTGCGAATGATTTTTGCAAGAACATGTTGTTTTTGTTGCTTATTTTTTTTGTCGGTGTCGCGAGTTTTTGGTGATGGAGGTGTTTCGAGGTTTGTCTGGAGTATTTATAGCAAGAACTAAGTTTTCAAGAGGCGAAAATGTGTCTGTAATTCATGGAATTCTGAATAGGAAGGCTTCGCTAGGGTCTGTGTGAACCGGTGAGGTATTCACGAAGCGAGGGATCTATTCGCATTAATTCGGTCTGCTTGATCGTGTGAGGGATGGTAAGGCGGTGGACCCGAGCTTGGGTTTTGGCTCGATGCTCTGAGCCCTAGTTAGGGGTTTAGGGTCTGACGGTRAGCAGGATTGGATGTGTTTTATTTTGCTGACGCCTTGGCTTGGATTGCAGCTATGCAAAATAGGTTCGTGCTGGCCACTGAAGTGCGAGACAGCATAGAGATTGTGCATACGTCCGAGTACTTGAATTTTCTCAAGAGCTACTTCCGCGTCTTCTCCACTCTTTTGACACAGATTACAAAGCCCCAAACGACCGACAATGTGGAACACAAGCTTCGGAACGTTGTCATTGAGATTCTCAATCGGTTACCTCACAGTGAGGTGCTTCGCCCTTTTGTGCAAGACCTGCTGAAGCTATCCATGCATGTTCTGGCATGCGATAACGAGGAGAATGGCTTGATCTGTTTAAGGATCATTTTCGATCTTCACAAAAACTTTCGGCCAGCTCTCGAACCAGATGTGCAGCAGTTTCTGGACTTTGTACACAAGGTACGACTGTGTGTAAATTATGTTGTTTTCTGAGGATTTCTTTCCCTGAGGGTGCTCAAGGTGCAGGTGAGGTAATATTCGCTCTTTATTTAGTGGAAAAAAATATTCGTGACCGTTTGTGGATAAGCATCTGCTAAGGTGCTCCTAGAGGACAAGATATGTTTTTKTGATGTTCATTGCCGAAGCTTAAGACTGTTAAAGTCATACACACTTCCCCTTRTAGTTTAGTGGAATTTCTTGTGATATCAAATCTGTAGTTATTTGCTAAAAGCAATGATTCCTTGCTCTAATACTCAATGCGATTCTAGCTATCTGACCATGGCATCAGTCCTTAATGGATGTGAATCATGATTTGTTTTGGGTCTTCATGACTGGAATTTTGTCTTCACACGGTCTGCATCAAGACACTATTAGCATTAGATTTTTGATTCAGTTTGTAATTTTCTGATGCAGATTTACCAGAATTTTAGGGCAACCGTAAGCTACTTCTTTGATGAATCCAGTAGTGGAGATGTACCAGCTTCACATCACAATCATGGATACATGGGACAAATGAGGTCACCAGCTGGAGGTCTGATGTCTGGGCAATTAAATCCAAGCACCAGGTCGTTCAAAGTGGTCACTGAGTGCCCTTTGATTGTGATGTTCCTCTTCCAGTTATACCCTCGCTATGTGCCCCAAAATATACCTGTATTGCTTCCTCTCATGGTGAGCGCTATTGGAATCACTGGACCGACTGAAGTACCTCCAACACTGAAGAATGTGTATGCAGAATTGAAAGGAGCACAAGTGAAGGTATTGCTAGCTTTTGCTGACACCTTCCTGCCTCATTTCTGATACCGTGCCCACAGTCTTGAATATTTATTTTCTGTGCCTAGTTGTTCTTGTAGATACCTTAGTGGAGTGTCAATTTCACTGATAATTGTTAGCCACTTCTTGTGGTATGTGCAGACTGTGTCCTTTCTGACTTATTTGCTGCGTAGCTTCGCTGATTGTATTCGTCCGCATGAGGATAGCATATCCAAAAGCATCGTGAGCTTGCTTGTTAGCTGTCCCGATTCGGTCTCAATCCGCAAGGTAAGACCTGCTGTTAGKTATGGTTTATGGATGTGACTCAGTTGCAGTTTAGTGTAAATATTCTCAGAGGATTGAAGTTATGCACCGTTTTTATTAAATCTTTGTAATGATTTCAGATACATGTCTTGGCTACTGATTTACTCATTTTTCACAAGGAGAGGGTCATGAAATTCGATGATTGTGTTTAGGTTTAGAATACCTTTCTTGAGCCTGAATAACCAGCTCAATTTTTTTCCTTGTCAATATGGACAAAAACAGGACTTTTTCTCAGACATTGCTAGATTTCCTAGGGGCGAGTGTTCCAAGTGTGTTTTAACTGACGGGTATCTTTACGTGTTCTCTGACGCTCTTCCAGGAACTTTTAGTGGCCACACGTCATGTACTTGCAACGGACTTCAGGAGGGGATTTTTTCCGCAGATAGACACATTACTTGACGAGCGGTATGCATTTTTGATAATCGTGAACTTTATCCATTGACAGTGCATTATCTTAGAGTTGCATTTTGTTTCAGTGTGATCTTCGTTGGCAAGTCTTGAAAAGTTCAGGAGAATTCTGAACCTCTTATCCATCCGGCAGGGTTTTAGTTGGAACTGGGAGGGCTTGCTACGAAACGCTTAGGCCTCTAGCATACAGCCTACTTGCAGAGCTCATCCACCATGTCCGCTTGGATCTCTCTCTTCCCCAGGTTCTCATCTTATCCTTCGTGTTATTCTTCCTCTCAAAACGCCTTGTATAGTTTGGCGACCTGAATCTGAAAGTGCTGTTGTTGGTGATGGTGGGTTTTATGTTGTTTGCAGCTCTCCCGAATTGTTTATCTGTTTTCTAGGAACGTACACGATTCCTCTCTTCCTCTCAGTGTGCAGACAACGTGCGTTCGCCTCATGTTGAATCTGGTAAACAATATTTTCAAATATAATCARTCTGTTATTCTTTTTAACTTCTAATTGATATTGCACTATATTTTCATATGAAACCATTTTTTCAATGAGTAGCAGCATTGAAAATCAGGCAGTGCTTCCAATAGCTTGTTAGGATCAAATCCTGTTAAACTTACATTAGAGAGAATGCAAGTTTTTTAACATTAAAGGTCTCTCTTWAACAAAGTAATTTTTACTGGTTGCATTTATAATTAGGGGTGAACGGAGTTTGCAGGTAGAAACAATTTTTGGACGGAGAGTTGATCATTTAAGTCGAGAAGAAGGGCGAGCCCTTTTGGTAAGGCAACTTATACTCATTTGGGAAGGATTTTCTATTTGCTATTGTCTTGTTTCATCACTTGCAACAGATGCTTTCGTTGTGTCATCTTCTCAGAATTTCTTTTTGTACTTTTAGAGATTATATCCTGAATAGGGTACATTCTAGTGTTTGGAAGTCTGTTTGTGCATATTGCTAACGTTTTTGAGGCACAGGGCCGCATTCTGGATGCATTTGTGAGTAAATTTGGAACGTTAAAACACAGCATTCCTCAGGTGATTTGAGTACCCTTTTCAAAGACATTTAGGAGCATTATGTACGTGTTGTCACAAAGATGATTWGAGTTTTATGAATGATTTTTGCATGTCTTGTTTTACCAGTTCATTTATCTTACTTCGACTCTGGGTCTGTTTTTGGTTGGACAATTATTATGGTGAGTGCAGTTATTAGACGAGGATGGAGAAGATGGTAAAGACCGGCGCACGCTGCGTTCTAGGCTGGAGCTTCCTGTTCAGGTGGGCAGTTTTTACAAGTTTAGAAAATGAATCGTGAGTAATATAAAGTTTTTTTTATTGGTATTGTTTGGATCGACCAAGTTCAGGTAGTTTTTTCCTGATTATCATGTCACCAACTGCTTGTTGGTGATTACTGTTGTAATGCTAAGAGAGTCCTATGTGTTGGTCAGAATGGGCAATGTTTGAAAGCCTTTTAAAATTGACTATTAAAAATTAGATGATTATGGGGCTAGGATTTGCTTGCTACGAGTTGCTGTCTTTCAGAAAAATGCCGTTTCTTGTGCAGGCCGCCTTGAATTTGCAGGTACCACCAGAGCATTCTAAAGAAGTTCTGGATTGCAAGCAGCTTTTGAAAACTCTTATTATGGGTACCGRCTTCATAGCCCTTATCAGTTCTTAATATCTTTGCTTCTACACTACTACATTTGGTGWCAGACGATATCGTCTTCCTATTGTCTTGGACCATACGCATGTGTAACCTTTTTTCGGGTCAGAAAGTGTATGTCAATACTCTTGATGTTCACTGTTGAAAGTTGGTCGTGTTTTCTAATCAGGAATGAAGACTCTGGTTTGGAGCATCACCCACTTCAATGCTACACAATTGCCTCAGATGAACAATGGCCCTGTTCCTGTGAAAGGCATGAGAGAGGAGGAGGTTAGCCCGTTCTTAGGATATTTATGCTTATTTTTTTGTTCCAGGCTTGTATTTGGTTGATAATTGTGAGTTSAAAGACTCTTTATGTCTTTCATCTGCTCGTGAAGTTTCTCTATATATGAATTTCTGTTGTTTTATGTAAGAATGCACCGCAGTAGAATTCAGCTAGTGATGAATCTTCACTGTTATTTCTTCATTTATGGATTACTTCGCAGGTATGTAGCATGTAACTATAGACGTTTGGGTAGATGATGGTGGCGCTGCTGAAGTTGAGTTTGGTCAGMGTATTTGATTTTTCTGCAATTCCTCCATAAACACTGCAGATGACCATCAATGTTTGTTTTGTTTCAGGTCCGCCTTGCATCAGGAATTTTGAAAAGTGGCCTTCACTGCTTGGCTCTCTTCAAGGAAAAGGACGAAGAAAAAGAAATGTATAATCACTATTCTTCAGTTTTTGCTGTGATGGAGCACCGCAATTTGATGGACATGTTCTCGCTCTGCATGCCTCAGTTGTTTGATTGCATGCTTGCGAACCCGCAACTTCTCCAGATTTTCTCGACTCTTCTTTACACACCGAAGGTAAACACCAGCTTGCATACATTTCATATGCTTTTTATCTGGAAGCATTTATTTGTTTTGACCTTATTCTATGTTTATGGAGTTGAATTGTGTATTATTAAAGTGAAGAGAGATCTGAATGATTGCGTTATCAGATTCTGAAGTGGARTATTGACAAGATCCTCTTCATTTTGTGCAGGTTACCAAACACTTTGCAGATGTTCTGGTGAATTATCTGGTGACAAGCAAGCTGGAKACACTGAAGCAGCCAGACACTCCAGCAGCAAAACTTGTGTTGCAGCTCTTCCGTTATCTCTTTGTTGCTGTTGCCAAGTTTGCACCTGATTGTGAGCGGGTGCTACAACCTCATGTTATTACACTCATGGAGTCTTGCATGAAGAATGCCACTGAGGTGGAGAAGCCACTTGGATACATGCAACTGCTGCGTACAATGTTTCGGGCCCTTTCTGGGGGGAAGTTCGAGCTTCTGTTTCGAGAGTTCATTCCTACATTGCAACCGTGCCTTAACATGCTCCTTGCTATGGTAGAAGGGCCTACCGGCTTGGACATGATAGATCTAGTGGTTGAGCTGTGTCTCACTCTCCCTGCACGTTTAAGTTCGCTGCTTCCCCATCTGCACCGGTTAATGAAGCCACTAGTGCTTGCWCTTGGAGGCAGTGACGAGCTTGTTGCCCTAGGCTTGCGGACACTCGAATTTTGGATTGACAGCCTCAATCCAGAGTTTTTGGAGCCTAGCATGGCGACCGTCATGTCTGACCTCATCTTGACCCTCTGGGCGCATCTTCGACCGAAGCCCTATATGTGGGGTGGCAAAGCTCTCCAATTGCTGGGAAAACTAGGTGGTCGCAATCGACGTTTTTTGAAAGAGCCGTTGAGTCTTGAGTGCAAAGAGAATCCTGAACATGGACTTCGTTTAATCTTGACGTTTGAGCCCACAACTTCCTTTCTTGTACCATTAGACAGGTGTATATATCTTGCTCGAGCTGCCGTTATTGGGACGCAGGTTGGGGTAGACTCTTTTTATCGAAAGAATGCCCTGAAATTTTTGAGGGTGTGCTTAGCCTCGGTGCTGAATCTGAAGGGGAATGTGGGAGGTGAAGGGGTCACCCCTGGGCAACTCAGCACAATGTTCGTTACTTCAGTTGATCCTTCTCGACGGAGAGCAGAAAATCCAAACGTGAAGGTCTCATTAACTAGCTCTTTCTTGTCTCTTTCAACTTTTATCGTGTTCAATTCAGCACGAACGCAGGCAAATTGCTTGAAGTTTTGTTATGTGAGATACCCACTTATATAGTTCTGGCTTCTCTCAGGTTGATTTGGGAGTGAAGACCAAGACCCAGCTTATGGCTGAAAGAAGTGTTTTTAAGGTGCTTCTCATGACAGTCATTGCGGCGAGCATGGAGACCGAGTTGCAAGATGGGAAGGATGATTTTGCTGCTAATATTTGCCGCCATTTTGCTATGATTTTTCATGTAGAATCAGCTGCTAACAACCCCGGGGGTAGTTCTGGCCCGCTTAGTACTGTTGCGACTTCTGGTGTACCTAATGCTAGAACACGAAGCAATCGGGCTCAAGCAAATCTCAAAGAACTAGACCCTCTCATCTTCCTAGACGCTCTCGTTGCAGTATTGGCTGATGAGAATCGAGCACATGCAAAGGCTGCTTTAAATGGGCTCAATATCTTTGCTGAGACTCTGCTTCTACTAGCTCGTTCCAAGCACACAGGTATCCTTACTCCTAGAGGGGTGAGCACCCCTGGAACACCTATGAGTGTATCCAGCCCGTCAATGAACCCAGTGTATTCTCCTCCTCCAGGTGTAAGGGTGCCCGTTTTTGAGCAACTCCTTCCTCGTCTCTTGCACTGTTGCTATGGAAGTACTTGGCAAGCGCAGATGGGAGGTGTTATGGGTCTTGGAGCGTTAGTTGGAAAGGCCACAGTGGAGATGTTATGCCAGTTTCAGGTATGTTCTTACTTAACATCGTTGCGCTGAGCATTTTGTCGCATCTCTTTTCGTGTAGTAGCAATCAGGCAAATCTCACGATTTGTTGACATTTGGAATCGTATCTTCCATGCTTATGACAGGTTCGGGCTGTGCGAGCACTGATTTACGTTTTAAAAAGGTTGCCTCCGCATGCTAATGCTGAGCAAGAAGAGGCAAGTCAAGTTCTAAATCAAGTTCTGCGCGTTGTGAACAATGTGGAAGAGAATAACAGTGAGACACGGCGAGTAAGCTTTCAAGGGGTTGTAGAGGTACTTGCTGGGGAACTTTTTAATTCGAACGCAAGTTACATAGTTCGAAAAAATGTACAGTCGTGCCTGGCTCTGTTGGCCAGTCGAACCGGTAGTGAGGTTTCAGAGTTACTGGAACCCCTATATCAACCATTACTACAGCCGTTGGTCATAAGGCCTCTTCGAAGCAAGCATGCTGAACAACAAGTAAGCTTTTCTGTCCTCCCTTCCAGTTACTGCTTATTGCCCGATTAGTCTCTGACCCCATGCCTGAGAAGAATGATGACGCTGTCTCTCTTTGGAGATAATTATTTGTGTACTGTTGACTTTGCATGTATAAGCACTTATAGCTTTTGAATCATGTTTTTATTCTTAGAATTATTTTAACCGCATATGCATAGAATTTGTGTCTTATATTTTCAGTCAACTTTCGAGCGATTTCTCAGATTTCTAGACGGGCACGGCTGATATGTGAAACGTTTGAACCTTTGCGGGCGTCATTCATTAATGGAAATGATTTCTTCGTTACAGGTTGGCACTGTGATGGCACTGAATTTTTGTCTTGCCCTACGGCCACCACTGTTGAAGATGAGAACTGAACTCATCAGCATTCTTCAGGAGTCTCTGCAGATCGCAGAAGCTGATGAATCAGTTCTTAATGGCAAGTTCATGAATCCCAAGATGGCTGCCACATTGACGAAACTACGAACTGTTTGTATAGAGCTTCTGTGTACAGCAATGGCGTGGGCAGATTTTAAGACTCAGAGCCATGCAGACTTGAGGTCACGAATCATTGCAATGTTTTTCAAGTCACTGACTTGCCGCACACCTGAAATCGTTGCTGTTGCCAAGGAGGGTCTCCGTCAGGTGTGTCGTCTTACCCATCTCACTTGATCTAAGACCAGTTTTCGTTTCCTAATTTCACTTAGTATTGCAATTGCTTAATATTGATTAGAATTAATGCAATTCATTTCTGCACGTCCAATATGTATCTTTATACACGTCTACCAAATGAAGGTTTTCTTGAATTGAATATCATCCATTTAACTCCTAAGGTGGATTATCTCCTAAGGTGGACGCCAGGACACCTTGGGGGTTGTTAGTTTTAATTCATTGCTTTATTGTAATATCTGGATTCTTGGCATACGTAGCTTTGTCGAAAATATGTCTACAGATCAATAGGTAATACTATGCTGCTGTAGTATTGTTGAGGGTTCTGAAATTTATTGTTATTCACAGGTCATTCAACAACAGAAAATGCCAAAAGAGTTGCTCCAGAGTAGCCTKCGGCCCATTCTTGTGAACTTGGCACATCACAAGAACTTGACAATGCCACTGTTACAGGGTTTAGCTCGTTTGCTTGAGCTTCTCTCTAATTGGTTCAATGTTACTCTTGGTGAAAAACTTATGGAACATCTCAAGAAGTGGCTGGAACCTGAGAAACTCTCTCAATCACAAAAATCTTGGAAGGCTGGGGAGGAACCAAAAATTGCTGGAGGTATTGGCGTTAGCATTTCTCTTAAAGTGCCCCATCGTCGATTTCTTGTATCCAAGCGGACTGTTTTTACCATTATTTTGTTGATCACTGTATTGGTCGGTTGATGATTACTTAGCTGTATCTCTTTGGAAATGGTTGATTGTTACGTAAGGGAGACCAGCCGGAAATCAAATAGTTTGGAGATGAGGTTCAATAGCTGGAAGATACCAATGGATTAACTCGCCTTTGATTTTTCGCGGGTCTTGCAGCAATAATTGAACTTTTTCACCTGCTTCCAGCTGCGGCTGCCAAGTTCTTGGACCAGCTGGTGACTTTAACTATGCAATTGGAGGCTGCTCTTCCTCCAAGTCAGGTTTACAGTGAATTGAATAGCCCGTATCGCCTGCCACTCACTAAGTTTCTCAATCGTTATGCTCCTGACGCTGTAGATTATTTCCTCGACCGCCTCACTCAAGCGACTGTGTTTCGACGGTAAGCATCTTGTGGATGTGAGTTGATGTTCATCAGATAGTATGTATAACTTCCGGTTATGACTTGTTTTTAACCGTTTGGAATTCTAKTTGAACGGGGATGCATTCCTTATTTAGTCTGGATTTGCACCTTGCTGTTTGCTACGTCGTCGRTATAGCTTCTGAACATTACGTTATATTATCCTCCACCCGGGTTCTATGCAGCAACTGAATTTTTCTTGATTGACCAGGTTCATGGATATCATTCAATCAGAAGCGGGACAGCAATTACGTGAGGAGCTTGCTCGTTCTCCTACTAAAATTATCCAGAGCGCCTTTCCAGCTCCTGCTGAGGAAAGTCCAGCTCCTGTGATCCCGGCTGGTGGGGCAGAAGCTGGAGCTGGTRCTGCAGGAACAGGTGGTATCCAGGCGACAGCAGAAGCTCAGTTTCAAGGAGTGGCCCTGGTATCTGCATTGGTTAAGCTTTCCCCGGATTGGTTATTTCAAAATCGTGCTGTGTTTGATGCTTTGGTGAGGCTTTGGCAGTCGCCTGCCCGCCAAGCGCGCTTAGTTAATGAACAGGGCCTGAGTCTGAATCAGGCAAGTGACCGCACCCTGTGTCTTAGTAAATGTACAGTTTTTATTGGTCTAAGGGGAAGTGGCGCTATGAAGTTGATGAGAATTGGCTCTTTCGGGGGTTGTAGAAGGSCGTTGGTGGATTTGTACAGTGCTTCACGAAGTTGGTGGAAGGCATACTTGAAGTTTTGATATGGKTTTTTTGCTTTAACCTTTTCTTTCACATTGGAGTTTGGTTTCTGAGGTTGTGGAATTGTGGAAACATGAACAGGTAAAGGAAAGTAAGCGTTTGGTGAAGTGCTTTTTGAATTATCTAAGGCATGATAAGGCCGAGGTCAACGTTCTCTTTGAGATGCTATCCATCTTCTTAGTGCAGACACGAATTGACTACACCTTTTTGAAAGAATTCTACATGGTTGAGGTAAGTTCCTTGGCACCTTGGAATGTGCAAGTGTACTTGTGTCTGTCCAAGTAACTCTCCTGGATTATGCAATAGTCAATAGGAAGATCAATGTTGTTTGCAGAGTTGAATTACTTTAACTTTTTTGGGGAAATCACGATTACGCCCTACTGTTCTTTCGCGTATTGCTTGGGATGGGGCTTGCATATTAACGCACCTACAATCTTGATTTGTGATCGCGACATCTAGGTTGGGGAAGGATACTCGMCACAGGAGAAGAAGGCCGTACTGCTTTGCTTTCTAGACCTTTTTCAGACTAAGCGACTTCCTCAAGATGTCCTGGTGGTAGCTATGCAGATGCTCATCTTGCCTATGCTTACTCATTCCTTCCAACAAAATCAGAGTTGGGATGTTGTAGACCCAACTATTATCAAGACCATCATTGAGAAACTTCTCGATCCCCCAGAGGAAGTTAGTGCTGATTATGATGAATCTTTGCGAATCGAGTTGCTCCAATTAGCTACTCTTTTGCTGAAGCATCTTCCAAACGATCTTGTTCACCATCGTAAGGAGCTTATCAAGTTTGGCTGGAATCATCTGAAGCGGGAGGAAAGTGCGAGCAAGCAATGGGCATTTGTGAATGTATGCCAGTTTTTGGAGGCATACCAAGCACCGGAAAAAATAATTTTGCAGGTTCGTCACATTTCCCTGTGGTGCTTTTGTATAGGGTCGCTGCTTTGGGAGTGTCCGGAGGATAGAATTTTCAATTTCCCTGCTCATGTTATGTCAATTTGGTCTGTATGCAGGTATTTGTTGCCCTCTTGCGAACATGCCAACCTGAGAACCGTGTTCTGGTCAAGCAAGCACTTGATATTTTAATGCCTGCTCTTCCACGCCGTCTCCCACTGGGTGAAAATAAGATACCCATCTGGATTCGCTATACCAAGAAGATTCTAGTGGAAGAAGGACATTCAGTGCCGAACCTTATACATATCTTCCAGCTTTTGGTCCGGCACGCCGATCTATTCTACAATTGTCGTGCACAGTTTGTTCCTCAGATGGTTAATTCACTTAGCAGATTGGGTTTGCCACAGAACACTCCACCAGAAAATCGCCGTCTTGCCATTGATCTTGCTGGTCTGGTTGTGATGTGGGAGAAGCGGAGGCAGACGGAAGCCAAAGGAAGCTCTACAGATGGAGATGGGCAGAGTAAGTCCGTTGGCGCAGATGGACAGAATCCTGTAGAAGCAAGTGCAGTAGGTAGTTCTGGAACTAAACGAACGCCAGAGACTGCAGGGTTAGCCGCTGTTGGAGATGAGACAAGTAAACGAATAAAACCAGAGTCTGGATTGCCTGCTCTTGCGGGGATGTCTCCTAACCTACCAACAGGTCCCACGAGCTCTATACCCAACATTGGAACTCCTGGTTCCATGGGGCAGGCTGACGAAGAGTTTAAACCGAATGCTGCAATGGAGGAGATGATTATTAACTTCTTGATACGGGTGACTCAGCTACACCTTCTATTGTTAGACTATTATTAAATCAGAATTGAGGGGTCTACTCGTTGACATGGCTTCCGGGTTTTCATCGTTAGTTTGGAAATTKTTTTCTGTTATGATTTTTGTGGTTATGACCTTCTGCAATGACGAACTGTGTCATGCATCGAGATGCTGCATGTATAGGGTCGCAGTTTGATTGTGGATACTTCTATTTGTGCAGGTGGCGTTGGTTACCGAACCCAAGGACAAAGAGACACAGGCTATGTATAAGCAAGCACTAGAACTTTTGACTCAAGCACTTGAGGTTTGGCCACATGCAAATGTGAAATTCAACTATTTGGAGAAAATATTGTCTGCACAACAGCCAGCTGGGCAAAGCAAAGATCCAGCCACGGCACTGGCCCAAGGATTAGATGTCATGAACAAGGCAGTGGAAAAACAGCCACATCTGTTCATCCGTAATAATGTTCATCATATTATCCAGGTAYGAAGGGTAAAATTTAGAATAGGCCTTTACATTGCTGCCTCAAATGCCGGCCATGTAAGGCACTTTCAAAGCAATTGATTTTCTCGAGCTTGTCTACCTTTTGCAGGTGCTGGAGCCCTCTTTTAATTGCAAGTTACCGGAGATTGGTAATTCGCTTTGTATCTTGCTGAAAATGGTTTTTGAGGCATTTCCAGTGGATGCCCCCGACATCCATCAGGATGTCAAACTTCTGCATCAGAAKGTTGAGGAGCTTATCCAGAAGCAGTTGACAACTGTGACAGCCAGTCAAACACAACCGCCTCTTGAGGCTTCAGTTTYGAATGGTTTGATCGGTTTTACGCTCAATATATTAAAGACTCTTGTAGCTGGGAACAAGCAGTACGTCGACAAGCTTATGTCGTATCTGGTGCGAGTGTTTCAACGTCTTGCACGAGAAATGGCCACAACATCTGCCCAAATGGCACGTCAGGTAGAAATYCTTAAGTGCTCTTCTGGGCAAAAGAAACTCAATCCAATTTCCGAATTTATGTAGAATAGTGTCTTTTTTTTATGCTTGTGCTTGAATTCTGGTATCGAAAGCGATTACAGGCTGTTCCGTTTTTGGACTCGGGAATGTAGTTTCAATTCCCTCCTTTTCACACAAATAGTTTCTCTTGCTTTGTTTAGCAGGGCGGGCACAGGCCGGAGGCCGATATTCCGAACCAAACAGGACGTGGGTCGGCGGACCTGGCTCTATCTGTTAATAACCTGAAAACGCTCTTGAAACTYATTAGTGAAAGAGTTCTATTTTTGCCCGAAAGTAAAAAGTCGTTTTGTCAGACACTTCAGACTGTTCTCGGGGAGAAGGGTACTGATACCGGGGTACTACTCGCGATTTTGGAAATGGTAAGAGATTGGGTGGAACATGACTTCAAGGGGTCAAGTCAGGTGGTCTCTACAGCTCCCCTGGTTATCAAAGATGTGGTAGCCTTCATGAAGCATTTGGCCCAAGTTGATTGCTCTGGTATGACTCCAGCTGTTTTAGAGGAATGGGATCAGATGTACCTCAAATTACTGCATCGACTGTGTTCAGATACAACTAAGTAAGCGAGCCACCAGTCATGCCTTTTCGGATTCTAACTGTGATCCGTTACGACTGATACCTGGAGGCCCATTTAATTTCTTGTTATTTTTTGTCAGCTTCTTGTGTTCTTTGTCTCACATTGTTATTTAATCTTTAAYGGAGATTCARTCTTGAGGTGCAGTCTTATGTGCTCCGTAATGATGGACGCTTGATTGTCTTTGTAGGTATAACTTGTCAGTCAGGCAAGAAGTTTTCCAGAAGGTTGAGCGGCAGTTTATGCTGGGACTTCGTTCTCGAGACCCTGAGATGCGACAAAAGTTTTTCACTCTTTATCACGACTCCATCAGCAARACCTTGTTTACTCGTTTGCAATATATTATTCAAACACAAGAGTGGGAGGCCCTAAGCGATGTGTTCTGGCTCAAACAAAGTCTTGATCTGTTACTTGCCATACTAGTAGAACATGAACCCATCACACTGGCTCCTAATTCTGCACAGGTCAGGTTCTGATAGTTAGAATTAACAATGAAACTGGGTGAACTTGCTACGTAATGAATTTTCTGCTGATAGATATCTCGGCCTTTCTTTACTAAAACCTGAGCTTAATGAGCAATTTGAAATTTACTTTCTGTGAAGATGTGTCATTGTTTTTATGAGATGTAAATATTCCTCTAGCCCTTTATTTTGAGGTTTCTTCAATCGTAGACGTTAATGTGTTGCAGGTTCCTCCGTTGATGGCTTCTGGAGGAGTTCCAGAACGAGCTGGAATGCAACAGCAGGTATCTGATCCACCTGATGAACCCGATGGAGCAACGGCTACGTTCATGGGTATTGTTAACAAGCATGCGAGATTTTTAAACGAAGTCAGCAAACTTCAGGTTTGTCTACTCATTTGCTTCAAATTTGTAAATCTAAAGAAATTACATWGTGTGTTTTGATAACGAACTTTRGTGTAGATGTTGGTGAGAGCTTGGAGATATTTTGGTTTCAAATTGAAGACAGATTTACGTCCCGAGTAGCTTTCCTCACATGTGTAGGTACTGTATGCTTTTGCAGAGCTATGACATTACTTGTGCTAGTGCTAGCATCTTCTCTCGTGGATATGCATAGTTAGCTTGTACTTCTCATTTATAACACAATTCCATTGGATATTTAGGGTGTGCGACTCAGGGTCCCATAAACTCATATTGATTACAGACGGCACAATGCCTTMTGACATGGCTGACGATCTCTTTCTGTTTGTCCAGGTTGCTGACCTGGTGATGCCTCTAAGAGAACTTGCACATACAGATGCTCATGTTGCTTATCACATGTGGGTGTTGGTGTTCCCCATTGTCTGGGCTACACTTCAGAAAGAGGAGCAGGTTATGCTCGCTAAACCAATGATAACTTTGCTGTCGAAGGACTATCACAATAAGCAACTCGATAAGCGACCAAATGTGGTCCAGGCCCTRCTGGAGGGCCTGTCCCTTAGTCAACCACAGCCCAAGATACCCAGTGAATTGATTAAGTTTCTGGGGAAGACTTATAATGCCTGGCATATTGCTATCTCCCTACTCGAGAGCCATGTGATGCTGTTTCCCCAGGTAGGCGCTGAAACACATATGAAGCACGGCATACGCCGTAGCTATTTTTTTCGTAATCATTTCGTTGTGATGCGCATTTTATTATTTAAGTAGATGCCGGAAAATGACTGTAGCATCTTGTGACTCAATTCAGAGGCTTGTGTGGGAACGCTCTTTGGCGTGCCCAGGTTAGTGCATGCAAAAACATTTCGCTGGGAACTGATGAGATCGATCTGAATGCTTTGTAGGAAACGCGTTGTTTTGACGCATTAGCAGAACTTTACCGCATGCTGAATGAAGAAGATGTCAGATATGGGTTGTGGAAGCGACGGACGATTACTGCTGATACAAGAGCTGGCCTTTCATTGCTACAACATGGCTTTTGGCAACGAGCTCAGGATGTTTTCTACAATGCTATGAACAAGGCAACACAGGTGAAACGTTTAAGGCCGCATTTCAGTTCCTTGTACGCGTTTTTTTAGATGTACCTGATGCTGATTGTGAATGATATAATCTTTTTCGTTGTCATTCTGATGAACTAGATAATCTTTATTCATTCTATCGTATTTTGTATACAGGGTTCATACAACACTGGAGTGGTTTCAAAGGCTGAAATGTGTCTCTGGGAGGAACAGTGGGTTGCTTGTGCGAAACGTCTCAATCAGTGGGAAATACTGGTAGACTTTGGTCGAAGTGTTGAAAACTATGACATTTTGCTAGACACTCTTATTAAAGTTCCAGACTGGACCTTACTAAAGGAYACTGTCTTGCCTAAGGCGCAAGTTGATGAAACTCCCAAGTTTCGAATGGTACAGGCATATGCAGCTCTTAATGAAGGTAGTTTAGCCAGTGTGACTGAGGCTGATGGTCGGGTTGGACAAGGGGTTGAGTTGGCACTTCACGAATGGTGGCAGTTACCAGAAATGGCTGTACAATCTCATATTCCTCTTTTGCAGCAGTTCCAGCAGCTGGTGGAACTGCAGGAATCAGCACGGGTGCTTCTTGAGATCGGAAATGGTAACAAAACTCAACCTCAAGGATCCGGGCAGATGACAGGAATACAGGTGAGGCATACCAGGCCTGAGACATATAGGTCTGTCATTTTGAGTTCTGATGATGATCTTCAATTCATTTTTTGAAAATATTCTACACCTGTTACTTAAATTGCTATTAGTGCTCAACGAAAGGAGTGTAGCTCTTGTTGAAATATTTTCTTGGATGGGGTTGCGAGGTTTGCTTAAATTGGAAATCATTCTATATTCAACTTTTCAGGATATCGATTATTTTGTGCAGGGTCCTGCTGGTGCTTATGTGGACTTGAAGGATATTTTAGAAACTTGGCGTTTACGGACACCTAACGAATGGGATGAATTGCCGGTTTGGATGGACCTCCTACAATGGCGTAATCAYATGTACAACACAGTGATCAATGCTTTTAAGGGCTTTTCAGAAACAAATCCCCAATTGCATCAACTGGGTTTCCGTGATAAAGCATGGAGCGTAAACAAGCTTGCTTATGTGGCCCGTAGGCAAGGGCTCTATGAAGTGTGCGTTACTGTGCTGAACAAGATGTATGGGTTTCTTACAATGGAGGTGCAGGTGAGAGTTTCTCTTCGTGAGCTCAGTTCTGAAATGAGTTAGATCTCTTTCTTGCAAATTCCTTTAACCCCTAAAAGCCAAAGGGGTTTGGGCAAAACTCAAATATATTATAAAATATAAGTTCTATAACTTCTTTGAAGTTTGCATCAACAAAGATAATGTAAAGCACAAAAAGTAGAAAATATCCGTGCTGTCAAAATTATAAAAGTAACTTTAGATCCTCTCCAAATGAATTCTAAAGATATAATTTTAAAAATTCACCAGAAATACAATATGTATCTTTAGCATTTGAAATTTTTTTTGATTGGTCAAAATTGTGGTTTCTATTGATTTCTAAAAAAATGCATAAGATCTAGCAATGAGAACACCAACACTTTCCTCAAATAGTAAGTTTTTCAACACTACGCAAATTTTAAACGCTTTGTGCTATTTCACTTATAATTTTTGTTTGACAGTAGCGATCTTAGTTTTGAATATAAATGTTGAAAGAGAGTCCAAAAGTTTTTGAAAAAAAAAAAAAAAAAAAGTTTAAAAAAAGTTTTTTTCCGTCCGAAAATTCTGCCCGAAGTCGGGCAGCGACCAAAAAATGGTCGCTTGGGCGTTTAGGGGTTAATATCTCCTCAATTGTGTATGGGTCTATTGTGTGTTAATTGTGCAGGAAGCGTTCGTGAAAATTCGGGAGCAGGCGAAGGCTTATCTGGAAATGAAGGGAGAGTTAGCGAGTGGTTTGAGTCTCATAAACACAACGAACTTGGAATACTTTCCTCTGCAGCATAAAGCAGAGATTTTTCGACTGAAGGGAGACTTTTTGCAAAAGACGAATGACATGGAACTTGCAAATCAAGCATATTCCACTGCAATTTCTCTCTACAAGCATCTTCCGAAGGGGTGGATTAGCTGGGGCAATCACTGCGATCAGGTTCCTTTTTTATCTGCAAATTGGCTACACATCGCCTCTATTTAACTGAGTATTGGATTGTGTCATGCCACATGTTCACTGTATTATTATTAACGGAAATTGCTTCTTGCTCTGTTAATACGGATCTCTGATCAATAGGAATTCACCATGGAAAACTGTTATCTTATTGACGTTAATATATCTGTGTCTTATTTGTATGTTGTTGAGTTGAGAGGCCTCTGTGGTTGTGTAGGTTTACAAGGACACTCATGAAGATTTGTGGCTTGAGTATGCCGTGAGTTGCTTTCTACAAGGCATCAAGTACGGTAGCAAGCACGGGCGTAACCACTTAGCTAGAGTGCTTTTTTTGCTGAGTTTCGATAATCAGACAGGTGCAGTGAGCAAGGCTTTTGATAAGTACTGCGACTCTATCCCTCAATGGGTTTGGCTTGCTTGGATTCCCCAACTGCTGCTGTCCCTACAGAGGCCTGAGGCAGCAAGCTGCAAGAACGTTATACTCAAGCTTGCGGCAGTCTTTCCTCAGGTCTGACCTCAGCACTGCTGTAAAGAAGTCTTCCCTGACCTCAACCTTCTCTGAAATRTTCTGAAAGCGTGGAAACCACTAATTTAGTTCTCTCCTGCTGAGGCTTGTTCTCTCCTCAATCGCTCTGCAAAGTCCAGAAGGGAGACCACTTCACAAAGCTATAGTATTCAGTTTTTTTAAGACTGGGATTGTCCTAGAGAGTCAATATTTGCAGATCCCACTGCTACCATACTCCTGAACCGGGCTTTCCCACAATTAATTTCGAGTGAAGAGTGGATGTTATCATGTCATGTCAGGGGGATTCCAAGTTGCTCTTCTGGTCTAATGCTTTTATTGAGATAGTCTTTTTGTATAGTCTCAAATCTTCTTTTTATGATAACTTTAGTCGCGATATGTTTTCAGCTGCATATAGCTGTTCAAGGCTATCACGCAAATAGTTTATTTAATCTATTTTATTTTTCTCAACTGTACCAGGCTTTGTATTATTGGCTTCGCACATATTTACTGGAGCGTCGTGACATCGCTGGGAAATCGGAGATGCTGAGGAGTGCTCCAAATCGTTCCCAGGCACAGATGGCTTCTTCTACTGTATCAAATTTTGCAAATTCATCTGACGTCGCTGCATCACCAGCAAATAATAGTAATGATACCTCTCCCGGCAACCAGATGCCATCAGGCAATCAGGTAATAATCTTGGACTAMTGAATTTAGTTTGGGGATAGGCTGAAAGATGATACATACATTTAGCATCTCGATGTCCGTGAGTGTCTACCTACTCTGTTGCTTAATTCTGAATCCTATTCCTGAATCTACWATTTTGAAGTTAAATTCAATACAGTTAACTGTCTTTGTTAACTGAATTTGGTGTCTATGGATCAGGGGAATCAAGGGGGATCTGCGGCATTGCAAAGTGGCACTGAATCATCTGCGATCACCGGACAAGAAACAGAGAGGGGTGGTTCTGGTGGAGATAGCATGCCTTCTGGGTCGAATGTATCTGGAGCATCACTGACAGGGGAACCTCAGACATTGCGCAGGTTGAGCAGTGCCACATGGCCAAGTAGTCCGACTGCACCATCACTGGCACTTGGAGCATTTGAAGCTGCCAAGGATATCATGGAGGCTTTAAGGACAAAGCATACGAATTTAGCAAACGAGCTTGAGGTAGCATCGTGTTTTTGCAAGTCAAGTACTGAATGGTTATTGATGACTAAGGAGATTTATGTCAAATTGTGGCAATTCTATTATTCATCCCGTTYCTATTTCGTTATGAAGTATCTCCGTAGTTGTGTGTTTCGATCTATGATGACCTGCAGTATTGACTTGATGATCTGGTCACAGGTGATGTTGACTGAGATAGGTGCACGATTTGTTCCACTTCCAGAGGAACGAYTATTGGCGGTAGTTCATGCTCTATTGCATCGATGTTACAAGTACCCTACAGCTACTACAGCAGAGGTTCCTCAATCCTTGAAGAAGGAATTAGCTGGAGTKTGTCGGGCATGTTTTTCAGTAGACACTATCACCAAGCACGTCGARTTTGTCAATGAGTACAAGCGGGAATTTGAAAGGGACCTCGACCCTGAAAGTGCAAGCACATTTCCTGCAACCCTGGCCGAGTTAACTGAAAARCTGAAGACGTGGAAAGGAGTTCTGCAAGTAAGACCTCGATTGCATGATTTGTTTCAGTGCTTAATTTATGACCAAGTCTCGCTGGACTTGGCTCTAAGTGCGCACGTTTACATCATATAATAGCTCATAGAATTATACTCGAACGAACAGGATAATACAGTTTACTTCGAGAATTTAGAGAACCTGTCATGTGCTGAAACAAGTTTGTGCGTTCTTTTTCAGAGCAATGTGGAGGATAGATTACCAGCAGTACTGAAGCTGGAAGAGGAAAGCCGCCAATTACGAGAATTTCATGTGCTGGATATTGAAGTCCCTGGTCAATATTTCAATGATCAGGTAATTCTCAACGTTTGCCCTTTTCTAGGTCGTGCGTTTCTTTCTCAATATGTTCTTGATGGTCTCAGYTGTTATGATAACCTGTATAGCCAAGAGCTATCGACCTCTGCTCTGTTCTTGAATATAATGAAGCGTTTGACGTTTTATTCCGGGGCATATTTCGGGATTTGACCAAAACAATTGACTTTCATGTTTATGTCTCCTTGATTTGTCCCTCAGGAGGTTGCCCCTGACCATACAGTGAAGCTGGACCGCATTGGTGCTGATGTMCCAATTGTTCGGCGCCATGGCAGCAGCCATCGGAGACTTACGTTGGTGGGTAATGATGGCTCGCAAAAACACTTTCTGGTGCAGACTTCGTTGACCCCAAGTGCACGCAGTGATGAGCGGATGGTGCAGCTCTTCAGAGTGCTTAACCGCTTGCTTGACAAGCATAAAGAGTCTCGGCGGCGCCATCTTGCCTTCAACACTCCTATCATTATTCCCGTTTGGCCTCAGGTTCGTCGGTGTTCTAACTTTCAATTAGTGATTTCAGGTGGTTCAGACCACCTRGATATTTGWGCTTTCTCCGCWGTGACATTGACGGTGATTTTTCCAAGCCCTTTATCTTCTAGAATGGTGGCTCTCATTTKTGTTTACGATGCTGGAAAGTCGGTTACATGAGCTTGATGAAGTTGTGTACTACTATGAGYTTGAKTAGCTAGTARCCTGACACTTGGCAATCTGTATAGGTGCGATTGGTGGAAGACGACCTGATGTATAGTACTTTCGGAGAAGTTTATGAGATCAATTGTGCACGATATGGTCGAGAAGCTGACCTTCCAATCACTCACTTCAAGGAGCGATTGAATCAGGCTATCACTGGGCAGCTCAGCCCTGAAGCTGTGGTCGATCTCAGACTGCATACTTATAACGAAATCACGAATAAATTTGTCAGCGAGAATGTCTTTTCTCAATTTATGTATAAAACTCTACCTACCTGCAACCATCTTTGGACTTTCAAGAAGCAGTTCGCTGTCCAACTAGCGCTGTCAGGATTCATGTCGTATATGCTTCAGATTGGAGGACGGTCACCCAATAAAATTCTTTTCGCAAAGAACACGGGCAAGGTCTTTCAAAATGATTTCCATCCTGGTAAGTGCGATCTCTGCTTTCCCTGTATTAGTTCATTTGGAAGGTCAGATTAGCGATGTTGAATGTGCCTACTGTGAAAGAATTTTGTACTTCTGTTGGAAGTTCTCCATGGACCGGACGTCTGAATGTCTGACTGTCCTGTTGGATAGGCCTCGTTAGGTTGTCTCAGATTTAACAAATGCATTCCTCAGTGCTTTCTAAAGACTCGTTCATAAGTGTATGCACTAACTCCACTCACAGGCTGCGGACGCAAAACYAGCGTCATGGCATACTCTTCGCATATCACTCTTTGAGCACCATCTTTCAGATCTCTTTCTATTTTTTTCGTGACTGCCAATCACTGATCATCCTATCATTGCATTTTCTTTTCCGGTTTTCTTGAATGTATCGTATGAGAGATCAGGTTCTAATCTTTGTGTTGGTTTGCTTGTTTGATTGCAGCTTATGACATGCATGGCATGGTGGAGTTTGCAGAGCCCGTTCCTTTTAGACTGACCCGAAACCTGCAGACCTTTTTCACCCCCTTTGGTGTTGAAGGACTGTTTATTTCTTCAATGTGTGCCGCAGCACAGGCTGTTGTTGCGCCCAAGGTTTTTGTCCCTCACTTGATTGCTGAATTACTGAATTTATTTCTTTTTGAGTTGGGACRGGGGCAAGASSAATTGCTTCTTGGAAGGGATATCTTATCATGATTGCATGTTTTAGTTTTAAGATACGAGCCGTGAAAAAACATTCCTCGTCTTTTTCTGCCCTTCTTTGTATACTTAAGGATTTGGTAACTTTTTGTGCCTTTTCCTTGTTTGTAACGTCCTTGCGAAGGTTACATTTTATTGATGGATTGCATGGTCTGTACCATTGACTTGTTCGATTCTACTGCAGAATCAGCATGTTCAACACCAGCTAGCGATGTTTTTCAGGGATGAGCTTATCTCTTGGTCTTGGAGGAGACCACCAGGAGCATCTCCTGCAAATGGTGCTGCTGGGGGRATGAGCTTAGCAGAATTGAAGAGTAAAGTGACTGAGAATGTGGAGCAAGTTGTTAATCGCGTCCAGAAAATTGCACCTCAATGCTTTCCCGAAGAGGTCTGTGGCAACGTGACCAATTCTCCAGCTGTTGAATGCATGTCTGATTTTATCACTTTCAAGTGCTGTATACTAAAAAATTCTTTCATTGGTTTTCAGGAGGAGAATGCAACAGAACCTCCCCAATCAGTACAACGGGGCGTGTCTGATCTTGTTGAAGCTGCTTTGAAGCCCAGGAGTCTCTGTATGATGGATCCTACGTGGCATCCTTGGTTCTAATTTATATTTCATGCCGAGACTGTTCCTGTAGATATCAGTGTTGATGCAGTAACATAGAAACACCCGAAAGACCCTTGAGTTATGAGGTGGTAGGTCGCCTCTTTAGCCCCATGTAGTGTTGATTCAATCACTTTGTAAAAATAATTAAGTATGTCTTGGTGTTGGGGTGCGGGTTGACAGACTTAGAACGGACTTCACAGATGCTACTCTTGTACAACCTATGGAGGCAAGTTCTAGGAAGTTCGTTGCTCAATTTTTGAAGCTCAATTTTGAAATAGGACGATTTACTGACAAATGTGTTCACATGAATTCAAGGTTCTGTAAGTGTTTGTAATTTAGTTTGTGGGATACTGCTATGAAATGCTTTGAAACKTAATGTAATTTTTGTCAATGCAGTAGAACCTCCCAAACTCGATAAGATTGGGACCGGCCTGACATATTAGAGTAGCCAACCCACCCATTTTTAATCACCTCCCATTTCCAATCAACATTTCCAATCAATATATTGTTGTCTTGTGGCAGAGTTCCAGGTGCAGTTGTAGCACATTATGATTGGTTGCAAGGCTCTCAATATTGCAACCTACTCTTGGTCGATTTTGCAATTAGCCTATGGTCACAAACAGAAATGTCTATATCACCATTATAGGTTGAAGAGAATCTTTCACTGAAATATTCATAGTAATTACATTTTGTGTAATAAAATTTTGGAAAAATATGTAATCCTTTCAACATCTATTTTTGCACATTCTATAAATTTTTAGAGGACGTATGGAAGGGGATATTCCCCATGGTATAAAGAGAGTTATGTATAGTACTGTACATTATGATCAGTGAGAGTTTTGAAGACATTTTCATAAATCAAGGAGAAGATTCTATTTGTAATGTTGAATAAAAGTTTATGAAATTCTAATTTTATTGACAATTGACAATCTTATTATTTTAACCCTTGAAAGATGGACTAGTGACCGTGGAAATCGTCTATTTTGATAATGTGGGAATCACTTGTTTAAAAAAATCCAAAAGTACTCATTGGAAGTCAAAGTACTATAATAGAAGATCTTCCCTTTCCACCCCTAATTCCGAGAATGAATAGTTTCAATTTTGTGTTGTACAAGTTGATTCTCTGTCATTCATCGGACGCAAAATGTCCACCATGTCATTCAAGGGTTAACTATTCATGAGGCTCAGAAAGCGTTCATCTAAAGGAAGAAAGACCCTTGGATCGAAACGGATGTTCCAAAAAAAATTTACATTTTTGTGGGAGAAAGAGAAATTTAATTTTAATTTTTTGACTTGGAGTGAATAACATATGATTTTCCAAAGTCAAAAGTGCTTAGGTCCCTATTAATGCTCATAGCCGTACAACTTTGATGAATCAAAGTATGCCTTTGAATAGAGCCCAATGAGTCTAATAATGATCCTAGACATGCCTTTGAATGGAGCCAATGAGACTAAAAATGATCAATTGTACGTGTCTATTCAGTTCACTTTCCATAGTAAATCAAAATTTATTGCAATCCATTCATTGCACTTGTATTTAAGCCTCACCAAATCCACGACTTTATTATGAGCAAAAATCATACATGATAGTGACCTATAGATGTCACCTGCTCAATAGCTTAAAACCACACACATCGGATGGTAGTTTCTCACCACACATAGTCACTTCCATTTCTACATCCCCGTGGACATTTTTTGGCACCTCTATAGGGGCAGTCCTTAATGCCTGAGTGGTCTTTGAGCCTTCGCCTATAGTATGGTTGTTACATTGAAAACATCCAAAACCATCAATATAAGCAATTCAACATAGTTGGAAGCACCTTCACCTAAAAATAATATTTTTGTAGTATTAGCAAGTGAAAATCATGAATATTCAAAAACAAAATAATATTTTTTTTTGAATGTGATATGTAATTTCTGTGATTTTTCAAAGTTCTAACTCCCTAAACCACTGAAATTGTCACATAGGTGGACCCTAAACTAAAATCTGCAAAAAATCATCAATCACCAAACCATAGTTAAGTATGTGCTTTTAAAAGGCATGAGTGAATTGAAGTTAAGCATGTGGAGGATATATTAACTAAAATCTAGGAAAACATTTAGTGGCAGTTTAGGGTACTAGAATGGGTACATGGGTGCTTTTGGGTGTTTCTAACTTACACCCTTTACTTCCCCCCATCCCCGGGTCAAATAGGTGTTTATTGATGAAGTGTCACCAATATGACCTCAAACCAGTTGTTTTGAATGACTCCTACTTTATGAATCACGCAATTTTGTGGTTGTAAAGTCACAAGCTTTTAGTGAGTGGTTTGGGATTTTATTAAAACACTTCAAAGATTGCACCAATTAAATACTTTGAGGTTTCTTCTAAAATTGATTTTAGAATTTTGCAAAAAAGCACAAAAATTCTCCAAATTTTTCATTTTCTATATTTCAATATTGTTAATTTCCATTTGTAGTCTTGAGGGCAAAAATAACAAACTAATTGTGATTTTCAATCTATCTATACACACCAATCTAAATTGAGAGAATCATTTCTAGTGGATGAAATTTCTTTACTATTTTTAGATAATGTTGTGAATGAGTCAAAGATGAATGATGAAAATTAAACAATATTTCTTATTTGCTTGCATTTTAAGGTGTGTGTCTGATGCTTCCACCAAGGAAAAGAACAAAATGATTAAGAGGGCTTAGGAGAAAAGGACAATTTGTTGTAAAAGGTCAATTTTGCAATTCCAGTAGTTTTAAAAACATTGTTGCCTTTGTTTAGTAAAGGGTGAATGCAAGAAAGACTAGTACTATTTTGCGTCACAAATCAAATTGCGGAGTTTCCATCCACTATAACTTTTGAAGTATGAGCCCAATTAACTTGGAAATTTTCTGGAAATGTCTTGCTTGATAGCAATTAGATTCCTCATTTTTTCGAAATTTTAAAAAATCATTTTATATTTAAATTTAAATTTAGCTAATTTGTCATGTTTTGCAGTTTAGAGGTATTTAGTATTGGGGAGTGCCCAAAATTAATGACCTAGAGCTGAAATTTTTGTGGGGCTATTTACACACAAGGTAGGCATGCATCCACCAAAGGAAATCTAAAAACACATTATCTTATGTCGTCTACATGTGTGCTAACAAGGCTCTCCTGCGCGCGCACTTCTAAACATTCAAGATGGTTTTAAGATCATTACTTTGGTGAAATCTCTTTATCATAAAGTTCTCCCAAATCGAAAATTTTTAATTTTTTTTTAAATTACATATCCTATTTTCTACAAATTAAAACATCAAAACACCTATTTTCATGAAATTTTGCACTTTTCTAGTTCTCCTACTTAGAGAATTTTCCTACGCTTTTCATTCGTAGGGTACCTTTTTCTTATAGGTGTATACATTAAATAGATTTTTTACATTTTTTTAAAATTGTTTTTCTAATTTTACAGTACTCCCCAAAACAAACATGAGTGCTATGCCAAACGCTACAAAAAAAATGGGGGTCTTTCTTGCAATCACCCTAAGGTACTTCATTTTGTTAAAGTTCATTTTCATAAACTTGGGTGGATTGTACTCAACAATAATAATGAAATTTAGTGTTACTATACTATTTAATTTGAAAGTGTTATAAGTTTTTACTCTTAGTGAGCATTTTTAATAGAAGCATTTATATCAATTACTACCCAAGTAGGGAAATCTCTATAATCCCAATTGGTAAAAATATTCATTAAGAAGAACCTCTTGGCATTTCAAAATCAATCAATGTGATTAATTGTAGGGTCAAAACTCTATTGACATTGCTTATAGGATTAACAAATACACTTTGAACCACTTTAACTAGTAAATTTACTTACTATAGCATATTTGTCACATTCAAACTATTTGACAATGAATATGATTAGGGTTAATAATGTGTGTTATCCTTAACTTAAGAAAAGGTAAGACCTTTTGATCATTGCTAAGAGAATTAAAGGAATGATATCCAAAAACCAACAAACTTAGAGAATTGTCACTATAATGTCTATGAATTCTACATGTAGGGATATCAAACGTACACCAACACTACATATTATTGATTTTGTTTGTATCAAATGTAGTGTTAGTTTTGAATATACTTACTTCAAGTGAAGCACCTATGGCCTTGGCTCAACTGTGAGGTGGTCATGAGTTCAAACCCATGGTGTTGGCGGGGTGCTTGCCACTATGGTCCATCCAACTATTGGGTGGGGGATGCAAAAATAACCTTGTCATCATATGAGGACCTCATAATTTCTCAGAGATAGGAACATGTTGATTATTTATTGTAGTATCTACCTCATAACAGAGGCATGAAGGATGGAATTTGTCATTTAATTCCACATGTCAAACCATTGGAATTACTTTGCTAGGACATGACATGAGTCTTTTTCTAAACTTTTAAAGCTCCAAATTACTTTGATGTTGTCATTTTTTTAAAACATGTACTTCTAAAGATTTTATCGTTGAAATTTTTACCAACTTATTAAAAGGATGCATTGCAATACTATTCATCCATAAAGGTATATATATACTTCTCAAGCATACAACTATTATGAAGGATTTTTAGTAATCAAATCTTGAACAGAAAATAGTGTAATTTTTTAATTATTTTATTGATCTTTGACATTTTCATGATTTATTCTTAAAAAAAATTAAACATTCAATTCCAAAAGTAGCTCACATAGGGCCCTTGATGGGAATAATATATACATTTTTTGTTCTAACACAATCATCATTGGGATGATTTTTTATATTGAAAAGGATGCTCACATGTTTTTACTTTTCAATATTATAGAAAATAGAAAAATATTCAAATTATAGCAAAAGGCTCATTTTCACTCTATCATATGATTACATATACATAGAATCTTTCAAGATTCAATATCATTATTATTCATTAGAAATTAGACCTCTATTCTACCATTGGAACACCTAATAAGTTGAGATCTGAACTTCAATCTAAATTTTAATGAAGAATGTTAGATTAATTGATAAATAAAAAATATTAGTCTTAACATGACTTGAAGTACTAGTCAAAAAGGACTAAAACACCTATAATTAGTATATTAGCTTTAAAAAACAATAGCTAAAAAGAAGTTACATTGCATATTTCAATGCGTCTTTGATCCCTTTTTTGGTACTTTTGAGTGTGATTTGATCCATAAGTCTTAGATAGTTGAGCCATTTCCAACAAATGTTTTGTTCACATTGATTGTTTAAACTAGAGTTATTGTTCTTCTTTCTACCTTTTGCCCTCTTATCCATGAGTATTTCAACTATCTTAATTATTTCCACCTTATTAGCCAACTTGGATTGGATGCATTAGGAGAAGTATGAGCCCTCCAAAGGCTGCAAGTTCAAAAAGGCCATGGTGCTATTATAGGAAAGAAAAAAAAAAAAAAATTGAAATCCTGCATGGCACTACTAGTGCCTCATCATATTCTCAATTAATTAATTTATTAATGCAAAAAAATTCTAAAATTCTAAAATTTAAAAAAAAAATATGTAATGTCACAAGGCCCTGCGACTGATTCATTTTGACAGCCTTTTGGAGACCTCATATTTCTCCTAATGAACTCAATAGGTAGTAGACGGAATGCAGAATAAAAAAAAGCTCGAGTTTTCTATTAGRCACTAAGGGTGGTATTAACCCCTAAATGCTGGCCTTCTTGAGTTTCTTCAAAATTTGCTCCATTTGAAACAGAAGTCAACACTTTGATAAGTTTGAGTTGTAACTGTACAAAATCAATCTTATCTAGATATGTTAGAGATCACATGGGAAAAGAAAACACAACAATATTACTCATATGGATAGAAAGATTATATTGTTTAACCACAAGGGTGTTAAAATCGTGAAAGTCAAATTTGAAGTCTTCCAATCTTGTTTTTATATGTCAAATGTATAAAGTTGGTCACCAAAAAAATATGAGGTTGAAGGGCATAACCTCAATCAATTTTAAGCTTCTCAAATTCTCTCTACAATATTTTTAAATGAATTTTTAATATGTTTTTTCTCTAAGATTTGAATGTATTTAACCCTTTATTTACTAAGAATTCATGGTTTTAAGTTGTGGACTTTATTATATCACTAACTTGAATGAAGAACATTGCATGCATTTGTATAAATAAATAATTTTAAAAAATAAATGAAAATCCCCATATGAACTCTTCAAAATCATCTTAACCGGTAAAGGACCATAAAGCCCACTTTGGGCTTTTTGAGAACTCGGGCAGGCTCTATTGACTTCATAATTTGTAATTTTTGCATGATTTTTTTAGGATGGATGCTACTCATCCTAATCTACGTGTGAAGTTTTGTTTTTTGTCATTCCGATAAATATTGCAAAAGTTAAAAGGGTTTTGTCAATTTCAATGTCAAACCGGGCACCAATAAATATTTTCTAAAAATATCAAAATATTATTTTTTTAATTTGTATAGATTGATACATGCATAAAAAATATTGAACCATTAAATTTTGAATAATGAGGTAAAAGTTATGAAGAGTTTTATTTTGTGGGCAATGAAGGTAGAAAAACATATAAAGTCATCTTTTGCTCTCAATTTTGAAAATTTTCAAAAAAAAATGAATGCATAAAATAATAATTTCTTGCTAKAATATTTCCACGATTGGGATTAATAATTATCAAATTCTTCCAAAAGTTATTAGCATATTTATTTAGTTTTATCTTTCATTCAAGAACACCTTTCACTTTACAATTTTTTTTTAAATGAATATGAAGGTTTTTTTAGTTAAATTTTTTTCCATATGTTCTCAACCCATTTTACAACCCATTTGACTAAATGCACAAGTCATACGACATACTTGTCTTTTTCTAAAAATGTTGAAAGACTAAACTTCACCTTTTGGAAGGGCTAAAAAAGTCTACATTTTGAAGTTTAGGCACATCGAACTTACAATTGGTGAAGATATTCATTCTAAAATTTTGGTACAAAGTACTTGACCAAGTTAACCAAAGAATCCTATGGTTGAATTTATTAAAATATTCATATTGGCAAAGATTTTGACCTTGCTTTGGGAATGACTATCTTGAAGCAGTTTCAGGCCTCTAAACACGACAGTCCTTTAGGGGTTAAGAAAAACACATGAGACCCAATTTGGGCTTCTTGGTCATTAAAGGGTTAAGGCTCATTTCCAAGACCCCTAAACACTAGAAAATCAAGATCTTCAAAGGACTCCCTTGCACAAAATCTTGAAGAGAAAAAACATAATTATTATTTTTTAGAATCAAGTTTTTGATGCATAAAATAGACTTCAAATAGAATTTTTCAAAAATAAAAACTACTAAAAAAAATATTACCTTGGTAAGATTTTACTTACCTTCAATGTACACCGGACTTTGATGCCTCAGGCATTTAAGCTTAGGGGGTTAACTGAAAAAGTCTATTCAAGTGATCACAAAAACCCTTTGGAGCAAAAAGAAGAATACTCTGAATAGTATGTTYATGTACAGTAAAGTACAGTCCTTTACAGTACATTCATCAAGAGCTTTTTAAACTTTGTACAGTAGAAGGCACGGCAAGTCTCTTGAATGTGCACCAAATTGGACTTTCTTTGATCCTGTGAGCTGCTCCGGTGCCATTGGGGTAACCCACTTTTGACCCTTAAATGCTCGAGGCATCAAATTTAGGTGTCGACAATTCTTTGAAGTTAAATATAATCTTATCAAGTTGCTAATTTTAGTCATTCATATTTGTGAAGAATTGTTCTTGAAGTCTAGTTTCAACATCAAAAATCTGATTTTGTATATGATTGATTATGGAAGTTTTATTCAAGATTTTGTGCTAGGGTGTCCATTGCAATCTTGACTTTCTCTAGTGTTGAGGGCTCTTGGAAATGAGCCTCAAATACAACTAGATCTTGGAGAAAAAATCACATTAGAAATTCATTTAAAAAAATTGTAGAGTAGATTTTAAAAAGCCATAGATTGATTGGAATTATACATGATAGGTCCTTTGACCTCATTTTGTTTGGTGACCAATTTTTTTAGATTTGAAATGTGAAGAGAGGATTGAAAGATTTCAAGTCGCTTTTCCAATTTTAACTCCTTTGTGATCAAACATTATAATCTTTCAATTTGCATAAGTGATATTGTTGTGTTTTCTTTACCTATGTGATCTCGGACATGTTTAGTTTGAATTTGGACAGCTACAATTCAAACAAAATTGATACAGCTTATCAAAATGTTGTCTTTTTGTTCAATTTAGAGCAAATTCTTAGAAGCTCAAAAAAAAGCCTAGGGCTTACAGGGCTAAGCTTAGATTCCAACCAACCGTTTTCATGAAAGAACATTGTTTGTAGTACTTGTTTATAACATAGTGCCTGGTATTTATAGCCACTGTGGAAACACGAAACTTTACAGATAGTTTTATATCAAAAGAAGAAGAAAAACTTTGGTCATATGACCAATGTGAATGAAGAGTCTATTGGAGATAGTTCTACTCTTTAAGAGATTCCACACCAACATGCAAACTAAAATCGCTCGTAACTTTCATCTCATTAATCAAAATGGAATGATTAAGAGCTTCCCACATTCGTATGAATTTAATAAACCAATTCGACTTTCTTTTTTTCTTAAAATGATTTTTAAAATCGTTATTTGAGCTGTCTAGGATGCTCGCCGTGGAATGAAAATTATATAGTATGCAATAACTTTTGAACCATGTAGCCAAAAGTTATGAAAATTATTGCACTTTAAAGCTACTCCTTGGGCAGATGCTGTGGGAGAATTTTAAAGAAAAGAAATAAAAATTCCATTCAAAGTGAGTTGCCCAAAATTGCTATGTTATCAGAAAAAGGCAATTTGGTCCTCTAGGGGTTTATTTGTGAAACAAGCACACACCTCTGGAAAATATGTGTCCCCCTAGAAGTTGTAGCAGAGTGTATGAAATGTATGGTAGAGCTTCCCTTATCAATGAAATTAGTCCATTTGTTGTTGTTTTTCATAAAAATGTATGCTTGAGCTTTGATGTCCCTTTATTAACTCTACTTCTGTATGACTGGTTCTTAATATTGTTTTCAAATGGTACCTTGCCACCTGTGGTACTCCTCCTCAAAAAGGAAACCAACTACTTATCATGGTATTCTATCATAGAAAGGTGAGTCATGAGAAGCTCAAAAATTTGTGCTCATAAATTAATTGTTCAAATAAGCCTCTACCCCTGGATGGCTGTGATTTCTTACACAACCCCAAGAAAATTGTACGACTACKASCGKAGAATTTCTYGTCCACTACAAACATATCTGCATAAATGAAAGAAATTAAATCCATTTGAAAATTTGAAAGACTTTCCACCACCCCACAAGACTTTTGTTGGCCTCATAATTATTTCGTCCACGGTACGATAACCTACTCAATTTTTTTTTGTGAAGGCCGGCAAACGGCTTTGTTTCAAATTTTCAATGCCCGGCTGGTTTCGTTCCAATTTCCTTGCGTACGTACCGCAAAGAGTACTTGTATTTATTAGTAGAGTCTTGTCCAGTGGCGTCGTCTCATTTGTGATAACTTAGCGTATCGAAATGGTATGCCGCGCGCGCAGATCTTCCAGATGGTTTTTGTTGTTGTGTGGCTGGCCTGGGACGGCTTTGGCTTAAGTTAGCCAGTGACTGACTACTTTCAACCGATGATAGGATTTCAACACTTTTAAAAAACAAACAAGGGTCAAAAGAKCAGGACTAAGCTAATGCTGACTCAAGAAAAATTGGGGTCCAGGGTCAAAAGCCAACAAAGGTGGCGTCACGAGCAGGGGGGGAACTTTCCAATGCGATCAACCGTACATTCAAGTATGAATGATGTGGTTTGAATTGAATTGCATTGAATTGAATGGGAGCATGTGAGATTGCGAGTGAGCGAGCGAGCGAAATTGGTGGTGTGGATACCTTTACTTGTGTCAAAAATAAATAAAAAATAAAACGGAGGCGTGTCATGGCATCGTGTCATGATCAAATAGCAATAGCCACATGTTTCTAGAAGAAGCATAAAATGGAGGACGAGCCGGCCGCGTAATTCCCGTTGATCGCCACCTCTAGATCAGCAGCTAACTAAATTAGTTGAACCTCTCGCCCGGGCTTTCAACAACTGAAATTTGAAAAAACCCACTATTTCTTACCCGTTCGGTTGACAACTACGTTTACCCACCAATATATTTCAGGATTTTTTAAAAGTTTTACCAGCTATTTTCTTCCAATTCCCATATTGAACAGGGGTTTCAAGTATGGAATCTATTATTCTGCAAATACAGGTTTCATAGATTTTTTCACAAGTGTTTTTTTTTCAATGTTTTCAAATTGCAACTGGGTCTTTTTCCAATTCCACAGGCTAACAATGAACTAATGTGTGATTCTCTCCAAACATTGGTTTACCCCCCAAAATAATCTGTTGATTCTACTCCCATAGTAACTGCGTTTTTATTATGTGACACAAGGATATTAATTAAGCCACAAACCCTCTGGGAATGCATTTGACAGAACATTCCAGGGCAGTTCCATTTGATTGTTTGAATGCTTGACATATGATGAATACATGTAAGGTAGACTGCTCTTAAAGCGACCATTTAACCCGTTTAGGATGTTGGCTAGCAAAATACGTTGTGGATACGTTACAAGTTCTCTGTACAATCTAGATTTGGGGCATGAAAAATTGGTTTGCTAGGACCATAAAATTAAATGGGATCGAGGTATGTGCATAGCTTGCTCTATAATTTTTTTAAGATAATTAAACTTTAGTGAAGTATATAGAAAACAAATCAATGTATTCATTGAGAATATGTAGAATATGCTCCTTGACTAGGCATAGTTTTTACCCCTTTATTCTTTTATTTTATTTTTTAATCTCATAATTTGCTCCACAACTTTGCCAAGTTATTTATAATATCATGTTTTTCCCAATACGTAAGGGAACCATCACAAAAATGTGAAATACTGGAAACCAAGCTCCAAGCATGGTTGCCACATCCTACAAGGGTTAAGAGCTAGTTGAGTTTTGAGGGAAGCTAAACTCCTTGAAACAATTTTTAGTAAATTTTCATAGGAAGAGAAAGGGAATTGGCATCTAACCCAAGTCATTTCATATTTTTCGAACCTTCAAGGAATTAGTTACAAATTTTTGAAGTTGTAATGCAGTGGTCACTAAAAGTGACCACCTCTTGAAATGTACACTGCTAGTACATTGAAGAAAGCAAAATGTACCCCTATATCATGATCGCTTCTAGAGCATGGGCGCTTTAAGAGCAAACTCCCTTAGTTTGTACGTTGCTATTAGTTCGTACGTTGCTAGCTGCCCGGCCATCATCCAGCGGACTTTGTGTGTGGGGTCTCAAACTAACATATTTGTAATTCATCAAAAGACATCATCAAAGTAATTATTATTTACAAAGACTTAAATTTCTTCTAGATAGAATTTTTCAAGAATTCAAAATGCATTGAGTGAATACCTTACCACATAGAAATTGAACTTGCATTCACCTTGGTGACTTTCTATTTTGGAAACTAATTCTTTGACTTGTTGATTGAAGAAATTGTTGGGTTCCACTTTGTACAATCAAAATGACTTTTCATTTTAATATGGGAGTTCGCTCTATCATAAACTGACATTTAAAAATAAAACTCCTTACTTATACTGTCTTATGCTTTGATTTTTTCTATCCATTTAGTGAGGGTACAAATTAGCGTCCCTACCAAAAAAATTGTGGAAACTGCTTAGCACGATACAATAATATTTTAGTGTATACAAATTAATAATCTATGACTTTCTGAATGACCCAATGAGACCCAATTATAGGATAAATCAATGTRATGGATAAGTTAAGTTTAAACAATAGGCATACATATGTAACTTTATGCACAATTCTTTGCACAATTTTTTAACCCAAATATATTAAAATAACTATTACTAACATCTCTTTATTGTTGGCTACAGCAATTTGTCCAAATGGTGAGGTGCAAAGAAAGGGTCTCTACAAAATTTAATTTGTGTGAAAATTAATACAAATCAATCATTTTTTTTAGCCTACACTTATTGTGACAAATCAGTGTTGTCCCACTCACTTGCATATGTGTGGCTGTGGCAGAAATATAGTTTACAAGTCAATGTAAGGTAGGAGCACCCAATGGCATCCGTGCACCTGAAGGCGTTTGTTTCTACACATGATAGTCATTTCAGATGATAAATGTACATAGACTGTAGATAGTTTATTTTTTATGACCTAAATGACAATCTATCTACAGTGTACCTACCTTTATGTTCTAGAATCAATATCTAACATAGAAACGGACGCCATTAGGTGCTCCTACCTGAAATTAAAATGTGCTATTCCATCAACTACTTTCACTTCAAAAACTCCCTTATCTTCTAAAACTCAATTTTATGCATGTGACTGCCAGTGTTTGCATACAGTGACATTCTTCTTATTAATTAAGAGTCTTGGCCTCTTGGCAATTGGCATGATCCACGAAAGGTTGAGACCATGTTTTTAGTAGCCAGGAACAATGTCAGTTGACTTTAAACACAGTTGACGTTAATAGGGTTGACTTGCAAGGAGAACGATCCACGAAATGGAGTTGACTTGTGAGTTGACTTGTCCTGAAGTTGACTTCGGGAGATCCACGATTCCATGTTGTGCAGTTGACTTCTGAACAATGTGCCTTTGCTGTGATGCTGTCAACTTTCCTGCAGGACTTGATTTTGCAGTTTGATTTTTGTGTCTTTTCCCATTTTTTTCCATTTTCCTTGCTCTCCCTTTTGTTTTTTCCTTTTCAATGGAACCAGCACATAATTATTAACCCCTAAGCGCTCAAACGACCATTTTTTGGTTGCTGCCCGACTTTGGGCAGAAATTTCATGTAGAAAAAAACTTTTTTTAAATTTTTTTTTTTTTATTTCCTTGAAAATATTGGGTTGTCTTTCAATTTTGAGACATCCCCCTCAAGTCATCTTGCTTGAGAAAAAAAAAAACTTTTTTCAAAAATTGAACTTTGATTGCAAATATCTCAAGATTTGTATAGCCAAATTCCTTAAAAATTGAAGGGTTTACTAATTTGATAATTTGATAATGTAAAAGGTACTTCAATAAAATCTTTTTTAAAACGACTCTGAAAAATATATATTTTTTGGTATTTAGAAATAGTAGTTTAGAGGTGGTTTTGAAGGGGCCCTTGAATCTTTAGGAATTAACCCCTATTGGAGTGCATGTCCTTTCAAGGGAACAAACGAAACTCAGGTCAATTCTCACAATGTTATATTTGAAAGAATATTTTTGAGCTTTTGATAAAGGGTGTGCACTTATACCTCCATCTGCAAGATAATATTCTTTCTCCAGTTGACTTACCAGATCAAAAGTTTCATTGCTTAAATTTTTTAGGCAAAGCAATTAGCTTTGAGCAACATATGAAAAAATCTTTGTTCACTTCTAAAATTTAGCAAACGTATGATTAACATAGTACAAGATGAATTGAGGGAGGGAGGACTATGTGTAATGCAAATATATCACTTTAGGAGGAATTGAAGTAGTTTGACCTATCTTTGATTTTTAATGTAAATTCTAGGTTTTCAAAATTTTATCATTAGTGGTAAATGATATAGTTCAATTTTTTCCGAGGGTGGGAAAAAGAGTATTTTTGACTTTYCTAAAGAGAAAAATGCTTATCCACAAATTGCCCTTGGAGAGTAATTTAGCCATTTCTTGCTAATTACTCTTGATGTGAATCTAAGCCATAAAAATGATRTTTTGAACTTGAATCCAACAAATGAAAGAAGCTTATTAAGTACACTTTCTACTCCAAYTAGTAAATTTTATAAATTTATAAATTTCAATACTATATAGCAATATGAACTTTGGACCTATAACCATGGTTTGTTGATTTTCTAATTCAAAAGTGACATAGTGACTTTGGTTTTCTTCATTTTTGCCTGAAGACATTTACATTAAATTCAATTTTCCCTACAAAGTTTGAAATTTTTATGACTTGTAGTAAACATATGACTTCATACTTGAAAAATAAATATGCAAATTTTCATTCATATCTAGTTGCATAATGTTATCTAGAGTGATGGAAAGTGAGGCTTGAAATCAATAGTCATATGCCTATCCTTCCAAAATTAACTAAAATCTTTCTTGAATTCCTTGGCCAAATCATTTGACTTGTGAATACTCTATATGTAAGGGGAGAGAGATGCTTAAACTTGGAATGCCAAGCTAGTCATTGTGGAAATCATTTTTTTTAATATTTGAATCATTTGCTTGAAAAAAAATCGAAGAGCACTCATTGGAAGTGAAACTAGTGTGCAAGACCTCCTTTTGTCACAAAAAAAGAATTCAAGAATTAACATTTGCACTTCACTCTATCTTACATAAAAATATTTTCTATCATCCATCGGACACTTTATGGCGGTTGCATAGGTATAGGATTAAAGCTAGACACACATACACATTCAAGTGGCACATACAAAATGGAGCAATGTCTTGATTTTTGATTTTTTGATTTAAATGGATTCACATCTAGGACAAAGAGTGCTTCTAACTTTATATGTTATAATCTTACAACCTACAAAGTCATATAGGCTAAAAGAATTTCTCCAAATTTCTTTTGTAGACTCAATATAAATTTATACAATTCAAAGTTTGAAAAACATATATTTTTTGGAATTACACTTGATACACTAGATAGAATTGGAACACAATAATTCCAATGGTAATACTATTTTCACAAGCATACTAAGCCTTGTGGAACTTTTTAATTTTGAAATTTTAAAAATTGAGTTACCCCCCCCCCGCAAAATAAAATTTAAAAAATATTTAAAAATTTAAAAATTGTAATATTGTAAAATATTTGAAGAAAATTCCTCTGCAGTTGAGGTCCTTGTATTTGTGTCCAAAGAACATTTTTCAAATAGTCAGCCCTAAGTAAGATATAAAAATTTCAATGCTCACATACTTAGACTTGGTTCGGCTTACTAGATCCAAAGTTGAGGGGCAATGTTTTGGATTGGCCAAATTTGAGAAGTCCTTGCAAGAATGGGTTTTCGCCTTGAAATAAGAGGTCACATGTCTCCACGAAGGTCCAATGACGTGGAGCATACTTTTCTCTTGTGAGACAAAAAAAAGTCCTCAAATTTTGAGCCCTTGGGAATCATAGACACACCCACCTCAAGGAGCTGGGCGTGATTGAAATTCTAGGGAAAATTTCTTAGAAACTCCATTTTAATTTTTTTTCATCATTTAAATTATTTAAATTTTTTGGCCTCTTGGTTGTTTACCAAAAAAACTCTCATCTTTGATATAAAGACAATAACTGAAAGTAACCCTACTCTAAAAAGTGATCACAACACAAAGGTACATTTGTCTTCCTTCGATGTACCAACAACGCACATTTGAGGAGGCCCTCGCATTTAGTGACCACTACCCTTCCGACTTCAAAAATTTGTAACTAATTCCACAAAGGTCCAAAAAACATGAAACAACTTGSGTTAGATGCCAATTCCATTCATCTTCCTACAAAAATTCACCGAAAATTGTTTCAAGGAGTTTCGCTTCCCTGAAAAGGCAATCTAGCTCTTAAGTGGTCACTTTCAGTGAGTAAGGTAGTCTGCTCTTAAAGTGCCCATGCTCTAAAAGTGATCATGCTACAAAGGTACATTTTGCTTTCTTCAATGTATGAGCAATGTACATTTCAGGAGGTGGTCGCTCTTAGTGACCATTGCATTACAACTTCAAAAATTTGCAACTAATTCCTTGAAGGTCCAAAAAATATGAAACGACTTGGGTTAGATGCCAATTCATTTTTTCTTCCTCTGAAAATTTACTGAAAATTGTTTCAAGGAGTTTCGCTTCCCTGAAAAGGCAATCATCTCTTAAATGGTAGCTTTCAGTGAGTAAGTAAGAGCAGTGACTACCTTTAAGACTGCCTTACCTTAAACCGGGTCTGAGTCGACCTAAAGTCAGCTTTGTTGTTAGTTAAGCTTTGACGGATCTGGAAAAAGCCTGTTAAAGAGGAGCATTTGGAAACTSAGTCCAATTTTCAAACTAGTACAACGCCATTGAAGACTTGGACAGGAACAAGAGAGAAAATTAGAAGGACAAACAGTAGAAGGGAGTAGCAGTAGTAGCAGTAGTAGTGAGTCCTGCCTCACCTCACCCCCTCACTGTGGTCAGTTTCTCAGTCAAAACGCACTTTTGCAGACTGAGCGTCAAACTTCAAAATCTGCCTTTGGTGGTTGACTGCAGGAGGAGTAATTTCCACTTTTTGCAAACCCACTTTTCTGGGGGTCGAAAAATCAAAGACTCACTGACGGACGGAGAGGAAATTAAACGAGAGAAAAAAAAAAAAAAAAATCAAATTGAGTGAGACTATTATTGGAATCAGAGAAAATTTGAAGACTCTTGATAGAAGATGATCCCATTTCCAACCCTTTAAAAATTAGTTATGTAATTTTAAATTAGCCTAGTTCCGCAACATTTCCGAGTGAGGAGAGCCATTTCTACTTGTTTAGAAAGATAGAAGGATACAACGTAATTATGGTGAATTTTGTTAAAATGGTGAATTTTGTTAAAATGGTGATATTACATGAGCTGTGTTTTCAGACTGGGCACTCAAAATTGTACAAGTGACATCTAGGATAGGTATAGATTTCGGACTGTACAGTCTAAACCATCTAGGATGTGTTTAGATTTCAGACATCTCGGGCAAGTTTAGATTTTAGACCGTGGGGTCTTGAACCTTAAAAGTGCCAAAGTTGCAAAATGGCCCACCATTTTAATGGAATCGCACAATTTTAATGAAATTCACAATACGTGTATATGTCGTGGGATGACACTTACCTTTAGCCAAGTGCACCTAATTGTGCCCTGTTTCTGCACCAACCCTTACAAGTTCTTGCGTAAAATGTATTGTTTCTATCCGTGAGAGCCAAAGGTCGCTTTGGGGTTGAGCTATTTTCAACACTTCCAAACTAATTCATAGTATATGGTTTATATGGTGTCCACAAATACTGAAGAAGAAAATCTAAACCACTCATTCAATAGCCAGCAAGATCCAACCAAAAAAAAATTAGACCATGTCATATCTAGCAGGAAGAATATTCAATTGCTTATTTGGACGCTCTCCCATAGGAGGGATAAATTTCCWTACTTACTTACCCCTGGGTAAGTTTTGGTTTTGATCTTCCATCCCCGGCGAGTAATGGCTTCCCGGCCATCCACGACTTTCTCATGTAGCTCACCAGTTGCCAAACGTGTGCGTTTCGGCAGATTCTCCTCCCTCCGAATCCAAACTCTAGTTGTACAGAAACTGGAAATTTTAAAACACATACACTCAAGAGAAGCCCTTCTGTTGACCATTCGGCAGCACACCAGCTATTAGTACAAGTACAAACAAGCTCACGCACTGTTAAACAGATTCAGAAATCATTCTAGCATGTCGAATTTAATCCTAGCTAGGACAGGACACAGTTGCACACAAACTGAGTAATTAGATTAAGTTAAGGCAAGTCCACCTGAGGTGACATTAATTATAATATGCTGCAATAAAAAAAGTAAGCCCCAAGTCTAAAAAATTGGTACACGTATAACACCCGTCAGGCACCTTTCAGGTCACCCTTCCGTCCGTCTTCATTGACATTCTCTCCGGACGCTCCGTCCCACAGTGGAATATTCCGGAAGTCCTCCCAGACTCTGATCGATCAAGGGATCGATCCATTACAAGCTATGTCATCACCGGCACCTGTAACTTAAGTACAACAAATTATTKAATAACAGAATAGTTAAAAACAGAAGCGGTCAATTCAACAGCAGCCTGATCAATTAATTAATCAGATCAAGTTGAGAATCCAGAACTTGTTTTGTAGTACAGAAGTAAGAGATCAGCAAAGCCGGCGTGCGTATAAAAAGCTATGAATGGTTAGTCTAAGTAGTGTTAAATAATTGAAATGGCAGGAACCGAATTAGTAAATTTTGAGTGAGGGAAGGAAGCAACGGCGCTGGYGCTGTCAGTGGTGGGAATGGTCTAATCCAACTGCAGGCATTATGTTAAAGTTCAGGTGGCGCTGGTCAACCTTCGTGTCCCGCAGGAATTCCGGGAACAAGGTTTTTATATTTTCCATTTCTTTCCAAGTTCATGATTCCMTGATGAAAAATCTTGGCTTCCTTGCATTGGTGGGAAGCTCTCGCTTGCAGTGTCGAATGCATGCCACAGATCTTGTCGTGGCTTCTTGTACTAAWTAATGTCAGCTAGTTCGAGGACTGGTGTCACAGGAGACATATATCAGTGGTCGTCGTCGTCGTCGCCGCCGGCGTCTACTTTGTCATGGATCCCATTTTGTGGAGGATTTTCAAGAGAAAAAGGGRACTCGAGTGCATGCCTTTGATCTTTGGTGTCAACTGAGTCGTCGACTGCTGGACTTCCTCTCTATATGAACATTCGATTTTCTATTACCTCGGCCCATGCGGTAGCAGCTAGCTTTCCATACCTCCAAGTGGGGTCCGTCCGTGGGGAGCTTAGCTAGCTCTACTCACTGTCTAGCTTCAACTTGCGCCTGCCCCGGCCCCGGCGCGGCGTCTTCCTCAACCCTGCTTGGGTTGCAGATGCTTCTATCTGGACTAGGTAGCGGACGTACGTAGGGTACCGCCTTTCAATTCTTTCTTTCTAGCAGTCCGACGCACGCAGGTGCGTGTGCTAGTAGTGTCAAAGGGATCACTCCGACTGCTTGTGGGCAGACTTTTGGGGTAAGTAAACCGTGGTGGACGTTCCGCGTGGTGGTCGCAGCGAAGGTTGTTCGCTACCGCAGAGAATCTGGTCCAAGCTTGTGCAACTCCGGGCCTTGGGCTACCTGAAGCGGAAACGAGGAACTATATGAGATGTYATCTGCTGGGAGATGACTGCAAAAGCTGGAGAACGCAGCAACGTCCACGCACAACTCAACAGGTAGACGAGGGTTTCTAATCTTTCTACAACTGTGATACAAGCCGCTCACAAGGATTCTGAATTGTGCGGTAGACTCGGCGAAAGGGTTRTTGCTTTTGGTAAGTAGGAGACTCGAAGACTGTTAGAAGTAATTGACTTAGGAGAATTGAGTAGACCTCTTGAAAGAAGGAGATGCCTTCTCAGTTGTAACGAGTCTCCAAGGTCTGGTATGATCGAGCGCAGTCACGAGATGTAACTTGATGTAGCGGTTTGCCGTCCCCCAAGCTAGCACAGAAAGACATGCGTTAGTCCGGGGGCGTTAGTCCGGGTCTGGGAAGTCATCGGTCGGGAAGTCAGAACGGTGCGGGTCGCGTAAGTTGCGTATCTAGATTATCTTCACCACTAATCAAGCACAGCACACTGCTTGGGGGTGATAGCGACACCTTAATTACTGGAAACTCAAAACACACACGTTTGAAAGAACGAATCTTAGCAACTTCGCTTCGCAGTTTCACACTAACCTTTGGGTTAATAACAAAAGTGGGTTCCAAAGCAGTGACCTCACAGAGTTTGGAAGACAAATTCTATAGAAACATGTGGAAGAATTACGCTCACGTGCCACTCCATCATGAGCCTTTGGCAATCGATGACGAAGTCTACATAGGGTGYCAGACTATTTCCAGTCAAGAGTACAGATTCTGAGCTTAATTAGCATGTTTGTTTTCCATTGTTTGCAGATGCTGCAAAGTTGTCCACCAATTGAAGTCGATTAATCAAGCGAGAGCTCCTATCAAAGGTTCGCCCACTGGCAAGCTGCATGACCTGAAGTGCAGAAGCTACCACTTCCTCATGAAAGCTCGTTGGTAGATTTCTCGAGGATTWTGGCAGCAATGGAAGTGTTGGATTACAACAACACGCTGGGGAAACGCGACCGGGAATATGAAGTGAAGGAAGCGGCACGCATGGGCATCGAAAACGCTAGGCGACTACTCCAGTCCTTGACCCAAGAGCAACCGGATGACGAATGCGACCTGATGGCCGGCGCGGCCATCTCCAAGTTCCAGAAAGTGGTGTCGCTCCTCAGTCGCACCGGCCACGCCAGGTTTCGGAGGAGAACAAGGGACGCCACGGTCGCAGGGTTCGCCGGCGTCTTCTTAGAAAGCTCCAACTTTAGCACGGACAACAGCAATACGTTTGTGCAGAGTGGTGAGACTTCGTCCAGAGATCACCACCGCGTAGCAGTCGGACCCAGTACTACTACTTCTGGACTTGCCACGCCGTCGTCGTCCAAGACACCACAGTCTCCTGAACTGCAGCGAATCATGTACCAGGTAATTATGTCAGAACTTTGCCAGCCCAGACACTTGCTAAGTTCACCCCCAACACCAAGTGCGAACATGCCTTTAGKTTCCTTTTTATGATAAAGTTTCATGCTTGCTAACCCAGACCCACCAAGTGCGAACATGCCTTCAGTTTTGATACAGTTTCATGCAAGTTGGTTTACAACGCTGTCATCTGAACCTGTGCTCTAACGCAATGAAAGTTTAATCGCCTTTGGCATYTCAAATTAATGCCAATCYCAATGAATATTTRTTGTGATAGGCTTAATGYAATGTTTATCCTCCCTTGAGCTTTCGAAGATCATGTGTTATTTTCGTTAGACGATCTCACAATTGATATTASATTGAAAGATGTTRCAGTCGTCTGACACGGTTTCGGATTACATATCAAGTTTGTCAGTCACATTCATGGCTGACAACCTTGMGAATTTCACTCCTGACACCAAGTGCGAACATGCCGTCAGTTTCTTAATTCTAYACAGTTTTATGGAAGTTTCGGTGTACAACACTAAAGTCTAAATTTGTGCTAGTTTTCAAATGGAAGTTTAAAACTCCTTTCGCATCTCAAATTAATGCCAATTCAATGAGCAGTTGTTGTGATTGGATTACATCAAAGTTTAGCCGCGCTTGAGTTTCCAGGGTCGTGTTTTATATTCGTTAGTCGATCATGAAATAAATATCAGATTGAATGTTGTTGTTGTTGTAGTACTTTGGCACAGTTTCGTGCACCTAAAATCCAAACCTGGTCTTTTTCGAAGGACAATCCAAACTGCATGCGCGTCACTGATATCTAGGAATTGGAAAAGAATGCCTATTTCATGAATGATTAATGTGATTGGTGTAAATCAAAAGTAATGATCTGCTCTCTCGCTGTCGAGTTTGCTGTTGTAGTCCGACAATTGGTGTTAGATAATTTGGTCTTGAAGTAATCGCGGAGTGGGCAATCTTTGATCTGGTGATGGTTTCGGCTGCAGGTGTTTCCTCAGAGCACTCCGAATTCAGCTGGTGAGACGTCGTCCCAGCCCACAACTGGGCTTCTCCATCCGAAGCCACATCAGCTGGTGCACAATTCAGCTCAAATCCAACAACAACAACATCAACAACAACAACAACAACAGCAACTACAGCAGCAGCAACATGGCATTCCGGATCACATACTACAGCGTCCTGTAGCTGCTGCAGCAGCAACTGCATTCCGTCCTGCCCTGCCACCGAACCCATTCAACAAGGACAAGGTGATCAGTGGCCATAGCCCGGACAGTTCGTTGAGTTCCGGGCCTCCACAATCCGCAACTACAGTTTCGTTTTCAACCATGACGAATGCGGGGAACAACAACAATCAGAGTGGGAAATCAGCTGAGCAGCCGATACCGTTGCCGCCACGTCCCCAAGCCAATCCCCGCAAGAAATGCTCCGGCAAATCGGATGAGAATGGTGCCACTTGTGCCGTCCTTGGTCGCTGCCATTGCTCCAAAAGAAGGTATGCAGTTATACCTTACTATGCATCACTATCTACGCACATGCGGCTTAATATGCTTTTTCTCTGTTTTAATTCTACATTTACGGAATTTACGGAATCACGGCATCATTCATCTGAAGTGGAAATTGTGTCACTCCAGCAGGAAATTGCGGTTGAAGAGAACAATCACCGTGAGAGCAATCAGCAGCAAGTTGGCTGACATACCTCCGGATGATTACTCATGGCGCAAGTATGGCCAGAAGCCTATCAAGGGCTCACCGCACCCAAGGTACCGTACCCAGCCCTGATTTTAATTAGTGAATGTGCTTACCATTGTTTTTGTCTACAGTGTTCGTGACCTGGCTGTGAGTTAATGATGCGAAATTAGTGCTAATTTTACTTAGGAACTGTTGATCGGGATGTGCCAGGGGATATTACAAGTGCAGCAGCATAAGAGGTTGTCCAGCCAGGAAACACGTGGAGCGGTCAATGGAGGATCCCACAATGTTGATTGTCACATATGAAGGTGAACATAATCACCCGCAGTCCGCGGCTGCTAATGCCGGCTTGACGGTGCAGCAGTCACAATAGACAAGCTCCCCCCGAAGGAAGGCATGTATAATATAAAATCCTTAGGCTGCGGTTACAAGCTGGTTTGAGAAATGTGCAAGAAGCTCTCTCTCACCTTAGATGATGATCTCTGCACGCTTCCAGAGGTTTGTAGCGATTCCGTACTCCAATTTTTTGTAAAGATACAAATCGAGGTTGCATTATCCAAACTGGAGATTGCAGTGGTGTCATGCGTGATTGGAATTGATGATTTTGTGTCTGTTGACGAAGCAGTACCATTGCGCTGCAACCATTGATATACCTGATAGGAAAGTAGTCAAGCATGTTTTGAGAGAGCAAATGGAGCACATATAATTATGCCGGCAACACAAGCAGACAACACAAGCCGCAGTGACTCCATTACACTTTAGAAAGCAAATTAGATGGGTTTTTGAATGTTCATATTCCTTAGGGATGTATGCGCACCATTAGCATCTTGAGTACTGGCTAAGTATGCAATTTCGCAAATAATTTGCACCATCTCAGAAGTCTATTACATGCCCGATTCTTATGGAATCGGTTGGGTTGAAGTATTTGCCTGCGACACTCTTGAAAAGAGCTCCGAATACTTTGTTACTCAAAGACGAATCAAGGACGGTATTTCCGATCCTTACATCTTCAGTTTCACATAATTCAGTTCTTACGTCTTTGGATGAAGAATATGTGAAGTAGGAAGCCCCTGACATCAATCACTTCAATAGCCCATAAACATTAGCTCCTGGAGTGACACTTGTGAGCACGCAGTTGCTCACCATTTTCAGCCATATAGATTGAATCCAAACCATATCCTGTATTTCTTATGTTATAACATGAGCATCAAGATACATATGCGAACAATTTCAGAACAGTCAGCAGTCGCTAGATTGCAGTCTGTAACTATTAATCATGTTACCATACATGTCCAGTATCGATCATTTTCACATGTTCTCACAAAATGCARTAACCTTTCTGGCATGCTGTAAAGTGCAAAATCTCAAAGACGAGAGGAATCCTTGAAGATGAAYCGTAATCTCAAGATCAATCTCACGGCAGAAAGAGCACTGAGTACTTGACCTTATCTTAACCATCGCACATACACGAACACCCACAAGTCCTGGCGATCAATCATACAATGTGACCTAAGCAGTGSGCTTCATGACCRATTTTCAACATGCTTCAACCATTCTCTCTCTAGTRACCTAAAATTCCAATTTCGACGTGACCTAATGTCCCAAGCATGAATTCGAAGCTCAGAAACAAACATGTGATCCGACATTGCGTGGATTGTACAAAGAGTGGCAATTTTGCCTTTCCGTTAACATTATAAAACAATGCACACTACATTTCCATGCAGCACTTGCGAAACAGGTTTCTCACATAACCTACAACTTGACAACCCCGAGTTCTGTCAGCCACGCCGTGTGCAACGGACAAGGATCCTTCTTCCCGCTCTCCAAAGCCCGCTTCGAAATGTCATAGAACCAGCCATTCCGCCACTCGAACTCTTTCACAGCAGTCGGGAAATGCGCAACAGAGCGCGCATAAGCGCAGAGCCGATCCTCRATTCCATTGTCGAATTTAATTCCCATCTCGACAGCTGCAGCGCCCGCGAGCTCATTAATAATCTCCACGACCTCCTTCCGATGCTCCTTCTCCACCACCCCGACAGTCGCACCGGGATGTCTCGCCCCTACAAGCATAAACGCGCAAATCCAGATCAATTTCTCCAGCATTGGCTTCTTGAACTCCTCGCCATCCAGCACTTGACAAGACAGCCCCGCGGAGTGGAGCCGCGCGGCGATAGCCGCGGCCCACTTCCCTGTGGCTGCGGTTAACCCCTCGGGGTTTGTGTCCGTCTTGCCGTCCAGCGGATCATCCCCGAGCTTCGCCACCGCGAAGTACACCAGCACCTGCGTCGCGGCGCTTAACCCTTTGCTCGCCAGCCAAGGCTCCAGCATTCCATTCTGAATAAAGACGAGGTCTTCGCGTCGGGATGCRGGAGTGGCGTCCACAATCGCCGCGAGGACGTCATTCCGAGTGCACACGAAGATGGGTCCTGTGCTGTCTTCGGGGACAGTCTCGCCGCGCCGAATCACGATGTCACGACCCCCGCCCATCTTCTCAAAAGCTTGGCCTACTCGACCGGCTCCCACTATCACCCCGGGCTCTACAACATTGTTTTCCGCCGTCGCCATGGCSGCCGCAGATGATGCTCGGTTCTCCAAGCTCGCCTTTGTGGTTGAGATTGTGCTTGTGGTCCGTRAGATTCTGCAGGTTCTGCAAGAATTGACMAGCAAYGTCGACGGATTGAGTTCGAATTTTCTTGTAGACAATCGGACGAGACGGTAAGTGAGCAATTGAGTGCACGGCAGAGAGATCGAGGCTGCCATGGCCAATCTGTTCTTGGGCATTTCGATTTYTTTTGCGCCATCGCCTGCTCCATCTTCGCCATCTTCGTGTCGCGTCCTCTTGAGAGCGGAAAAGCACCAAGCAGAYTTCAAGGATATATGCCGGGTATTGCAGAGTAATTTTAATGCCCTGATCCGGGTATGTATGAGCTGAATTGTCCCACATCGGTCCTCAATTCTTTCAATTGGAAGAGGTATATATTAGTCCGCCAAATATATTTCCAACCTTTTGCCGGTTTATAATTAGGACTTGAAATTTTTATCATATAGAAAATTCAAATTTAGAAATTTGGCAATGAAAATAAACCACTTCAAAATGTAAAGCTAGCAAAAAGACAAAATGTATAGAAGAGCATTGACCATAGTTTCTATAATGCAACATAAATGATTTTCATTTGATCTCCTAGGCAAGCACTTGAAAGAAGATTTCAATTCTSAGTCTTCAATATGCATTATTTGGACAACATTTGAATACGCTGTGAATCTTCAAAGTAAAATCTCTATGGTATCAAAAAATCAACATTGGGCTCTCAAAAGCTTTCAATCATCATCACTACAAGATAAAGGAGTGTTTTAAGTATAATCCTAGTAGTATTGTCCTATAAGTAATGACCTGAAAGGAGTGTTTGTAGGAAAATTACTTAGTACGTTGCAAGGACAGTTACTTCGATTCTCCAAGTGGCTACAAATGAGAAGTAAGGTAGTATGCCCTTAAAGCAACCATTTAAGCCTACCTAATTCATCATTGCCAGTAATAGATATTTTAAGGAATAGAGATCACATTTAGAACATGGTTGCTCCGACCGTGGTACCTTATAGTGCATTGGCTCACTGTTAACAATGCTTATTCTTTAGGTCCTAAAAAACCTAAAAAAACTATAAATTCCAATGAGGGCGCTCATGTCTCTGTTCATATCATGATCAAAATTTGACAATGCAAAGCTTGCCTTGAGTCACACATGCATATTTTGTAAAAATTATCGTAGAAAGACAATGTAATAGAGAACAGGCCCTATAGGGCCGATTATGCCCTGGCAAGCATGCCTAGGCCAGCCCAGAGGCCGAGCCCAGGCTACGCAAGCCATGGCATAATCGGCCCTGTAGGGCCTACTCTTTTGCATTAAAATATGGAGAGGCTTATACGGAATTGGCCTGTTGAATCATTGACCAAATCCTACCAGGGAATTCACCTCTAAAATTGGAGAATAAGTCTCTCCGGATTTTAATCTGTGTGTGTTGATTTGTGTATTGCAATTTTAACTCTTAAAGTACGAGGTGGACGTTTAGCGTCCTTTGGATGACCAAAATCTCATCTGGTGAGTGGACACTGGCTAATTTTCATCTGTTCTTTTTGTGAAAGTGACCACACATATGTCAATCATCATGGGAAGTCGAATTTTGTGTTTTTAATTACTTCCATATTTATAGATAGCCCTAATTCTATGAAGATAGTAAAGATGTTCACATAAAAGTGTTTTGTGTCACAGTGCCCTTCTCGCAATTTTTGAATGGGTAGCATCAGGTATTGGTTTGTACAATTTTTCCAAAGCTAAACATGTGCGTGAACAGTGTTTTCCTAGTGTTTTCCCCCTTGGTCAAGCACTACATTTTGCACCCCGCCTTTCCCTACGGTAATAGGTCCGTCCTTTAACGGTAATTTATGGCACACATGTCTTCCGATGGATGTGAATAAAAGTAGTGGGAGAGCATAAGGTCAACAACACTACTCAACACATAACAAAACTGAGAGCTATGAGTGTCAAATTGCACCCTCTTAAAACATACTCTACAATCCTAAACATTAGGTGAGTACGGTATCACGATGATGTACTATAATTCCTAATAACTTTTTGGACCGAAAGAGAGAACAAATTATTAAATCCATTCCATGTTCATGAGAATTAAAACAATGCATGTATGGCTTTCTTCTCTATGTCAATTACCTTCAATTTTTGTTCTTAACCCATAGAGTTCCATGACTATGTTTTCACCTAAAATGCTCCCAAACTACCATTTTTAGTACAAGTATCAAATTCTTGAAAAAAAAATTGTTTTTGACACATGTAACCGTAGAATCTTGTAGTATGCTAACTTGAGAACATGTGGTAAAAAATTTAGAAACTTCCATAGCTTGAATTGCAAGATATAAGCATTCAAATTCATTGAGATCATTTTTTTGGCCCTGCGAAAAAACATGGCAGCTGCACTTCACAAGCTCACTTTTCTATAAAAAAAACAAGTTCCAAATGTTGGTGCTTCTTTGGGTTCATTTTCTTAGACAAGTGGGCCACATGCTTGAAAAATTTCAGATCATTTGGAATTGTACAACATATAGGAAAATGTCATGAAATTTAGTGCATATGAAAGATATTCCTTGTCCCCACCTTCTATTAAAATTTGGGCCAAAAATATGGAAATCTCCAGTCACACTTACCTACCCGAAATTTCTATGTAGCGAGAAAACACATGTTGGTCCTTTAGGGATTAATTCATTTTGGAAATGGAAAGTAGTTCTAAGGTGGAAGCACCCAAAACCATCAATATAAGCAATTCAACATAGTTGGAGGCATCTTTTTCTACAATTTATATTTTGTAGTATTAGCGAGTGAAAATCATGAATTTGAAAAAAGAAAATAGATTTTTCAGATGTTGTATGTAATTTCTATGTCTTTTCAAAATGCATGGTGTTTAAACCACTAAATCCGTCCTATAGGTGCATCCAAATTATGTGAAAATTAGTTGTCAGCTAATCAAAGTTAAGCAAGTGTCCTTCAAATGTGTCAACAAATTAGATTTAAACATTTGAAGGACACATTCACCAAAATCTAGGGACACAATTGGATGAGTCTAGGGCCCATCATTAGGAACACGTGCGGTAATGGGTGCTCCCACCTTACTTGTACACTTCCTAAGTGTGCATAACTTATTTAGGTTCTACATTGTCAATATACGATTTGTGGTTTTGAGGTTGTACGTGTAGCTCCCCCTCTTTGAATAGCAAAATCGAGTTAACCCTAGAAGGGCCCTTGGGGTTTTCCTATACGACCCGTATTTAGCTTCATAACGAATCAATTGTGATTTAGTAGATGAATTGTAGTACATTGTTATTTATTTGCTATCATGATCATTAATTTATTTTATATTGATACGTGTTTGGTCAATATTTTTCTAATAAATTACCACGATATTCGTAATATACGACCGTATACAGCCGCAAAGGGCTTTGAAGCCATTCTAGGGTTAAGTTACATTGACACAAGTTCAATGAATGCAAGTAGAGAAGTTCATATCACTAAGGTAGGAGGTCCTAAAATGGAGTGGGTTCTAAAATGGAATAGGCCCTGGAGGTACATTTTGCACTTTCCAATGTACAAGCAGTCTACATCTGAGGAGGTGGTCCATTTTACAGCCCATTGAAATGCACTTTTCTGCAATTTCAAAAATTCATATTTAATTCTCACAAAGCTCCAAAAAATATAAAACGACTTGGGTTAGATGCCAATTCCACTTGTCTTTCAAGGAAAATTTACTGAAAATTATTTCAAGCACTTACACCTTGCCAAAATTCAGCTTCAGCCCTTAGATGGGCCATTTATGGACCTCCTACCTTACATCTTTGTACTGTTGTAACGTACTGAGTGTACACTTGGTCAAGCATTCCAATTGAGAGGTGTGAAACATGTTTCTCCTCTCTGTTGTTGAGGTCAAGGATGTTCAACATGTTCAAGTACTGAATTGAAAATTTTATACAATTTCCAATGGCTGGTGGGTCTTGCCAGGCCACATGTGGCTGGTGACTTGTACTTTTAATTCTTTGCAACGAAATCCCATTTCCTTTGTGTCAAAAAAATTATATAAAATAAAATAAAATAATGCAATTAATGTTGATTAACACCTTGAAACGCCATCCAATGATAAGCTAAACTCCAAATAACTAAACATTGAGCCTGCTGACATAACTTAGTAGACACTTCATTAACCCTAGAGCGCTCAGACGTCCATTTTTTGGACGATGAACAGATTGAAACTGAAGTTTCATCTTGCTAACTGCTTGCTAAATAATTACATGCTTTCAAATAGCACTTTATAATGATTTTTTCTTAAATCGTCAATTTTGGAGATGAATCAAGTTAGTGTGTTAAAAACTTGGCATCAAATTTGCTTGGAAAAAAAAACTCACTTAGCATCAAAGTTTACAAGAATACAATAGACTTTCCACAATAATTCCATCACAAGGTATTGTATGCTTGAAGCCTCTAGCTAATCAATATTTGCTTCATTAACCTATTAAGGACCGTGGTTGATTTGGGGGGCGGGCATGGCATTCTGTAGTCTCAAAGTAAACATGGAAAAAATTATCAAATTGTGATGCTTTCACAAGATTTGACTATACCAATGGAATCGGCATAAATGATTGGGCCTCAGCAATAAATTTAGTGGCAATTCAAGGTCCCTTATTGAAAGATTTTTGTATTTTTAGCCCATATTTCATTAGTTTTTTCAACCCCTAAATCGCATGCTAGCATAGATTGTCCTCATTCTTGTCTTAATGCATTCTATTTACAATTATGCTCACTGGTCCCCTTTTGTCCATATCCAAATTCACTCTAAAACTCTGGCTACTAATGTAAAAGTGTCAATTTCAACCAAAAGTGGATTCACCAATAATTGTAGAATCTGGTATTGATTCGTACCAAGAGCAAATAGCTTAACAAGTTTTGATTTTATTCCATTATAAAATTTTGAAGAAACTAATAAAAATATGAAATATTGCAATTGCAAGCTCTATCATTTACGATCCAAACTTGAGAAGTATATATTTTTCAATTGAATTCTTTTTGGACAGATGATTTTTTTATTTAATTAAAAAAACATTGTTTTCCATCCTAACCTTTACTTTTGAAAAATATAATACCAATTTATTCTAGTTTAAATTACAATGGATGAAGTTTTATTTACACAACAAAATAAAGAATTCTCATTAATTCTACTTTTTGCACCAATTTTTTGTTGAAAAGCCATTTATTTATATTTCCAAAAAATTTGAGAATAAAATTTCATTATAATCATCAATATAATTATAAGAGGCTGCATTAAGCTTTATAGTAGTAATTTGACTTAATGGTCACTAGTGTGGCCTGTGCCGTTGCCACAGGCAAAATCAAAGTAAAAGTAATTTTCAAGTTTTTTAAAACCAAAAATAATAAAAAAAATTAGTAACTTTCACTCCATAGGTTGGAACGCCACGAAATCAAGTCCGTGTACCCCTCCTCGCCAAGGGCTTTCCGGCGGTACCAAGCATGCCACTGGCAGACGCAAGGTTCATAAGATCTCAACATAAAAAATAAAAAAAATACAAACAAACAAACAAACAAACAAACAACCTAACTTAAAGGGAGGATTGTCATGAGTTTAGGAAAATAAAAATATAATTTTTTTAAAATTCACATAATTTTCCATTGCTAGTTGTATCCATGGCTTTCTTTTTTGGCTTTTTGGTGCCACATTGCACTAGAAAAATAATTTGGCTAAAAAATGCCAAAAAAAATGCCAAACAACTTGGATGAAATTGCCAAACAACTTTGGATTTTATTTAAAGTCGTAGATGAAATCGCCAGATTTTGGATGAAAACCATATTGTACATCCAATATGTAGATGAATGTTGTAATTTGGAGCACCACTGTAATATTTAATATTGCCATTGTGGCAACTTGTATCTTTTTCTTATATTTATCAATTTATTTCTATTTCTTATTTTAAAAATTATAACAATGAGCATTTTTAGAAAATTAATAGAGATTTTGCACATTGATAAACAACACGGTCTCATGAAATAAAAAATATAGGAATGAAACTCAAATATAATTTAATGCCTAAATGACTATCATTAATGGTGTTTATAGGCCCAAAACTACTTCAATGTACTAGTATCCGAAGCAAAGCTTAAATCTTCATCTATATTTACTCATTAACAAATCCAACCATCGGATCCTTTAGATAACAAATTAGAATAGACCCTCATCAAATTTTAGCGTAAGAAACTTTGTCAATTGCAAGATCATAATACTTGAATTTCAAAAAAAATTATTTTCAAGTCTTTCCAAGTGGATTAAGTTTCATCTTTCAAACTTCTTACCCTAAGATGTTTACATCCTATAGCTTGCTTTTGTCTATGATATGTTGAAAAAATAAGTTGAAAACACATATTAAAAACTCAAAAAAAAAAAATAATCGCATGTTCGTGCTTGGAAAAAATAGTATTAATGTAGAAAGACTCAAAGTGTGTTTAAAAATTGAAATAGAATGACTTAAAGCTTTTCAAGTATATATTAATATGAAAAATCAAGTTTAAATTTTTAAACTATTATGCCCCAAATCTTTGAAAACTCATATGTAATTCAAAAATTCTTAGAAAAATATGAAACCACTTAGTGTGTTAAGTTCTCCATCCATTTTTCTTTCTTTTAAAAATGAGCTAAAATTGTTTCTGCCCACGGAAACCTATGAAAAAGGTGGATCGGCCCTTAACCCCTAAAGGACCAAGCTGCAGTTTTTGGCAACATAGCAATTTTGGGCAGCTCACTACAAATGAAGTTTTCATTATTTTTCTTTGAAATTTTTACACAACATGTGTCCAAGGAGTAGCTTTAAGGCCCAATAATTTTCATAACATTTGACTACATTGTTAAAAAGTTATTGCATGATATGGTGATTTTATTTGAACTTTGGGCAGTCTGGGCAACCTAAAAATTTATTTAAAAATCACTTTTTGAAAAAATAAAAATTTGAAATTGGTTCTTTATAATTATATGTAAGTGGAAAGCTTTTAATCATTCCATTTGGATGAGTGAGCTAGAAGCTATGAGGAGTTTGAGTTTGTGGGTAGGTATGGTTTTTAGAGACTCCTTACTTAGTTTTAGAGCATACTACCTTACAGGAAATGAACTGGAAGATTTTCACAAGGCAGGACACTCAATCGTGCCCATGAAATGGGCTTCGCAAGGTAAGTTTGAGGGTAAAAGTAAAAAAAAGCCCCCTATGTTGAACTATCACTAAGGTACGTTCTTTACCTCTCCTTGCTAATTTGGGGTCTGTGATTGCAAATCTGAATTCAAAAATTGCAAAAAAGAAGATGTGCAAAAAATTAAAAAAATCTTGCGTTTTCCCCTACAGTAAATCTAGCCTGCCGGGGGGCATTTCATGGGCACGATTTAGTGTGTCCTGCTTTCACAAGGACAGGATGCAACCGGTGCCCATGGAAAAAAAAAATCAAACCCGACTTCTTCTACAAACAGGAGGCAAGTTACGGCCGGGCAGCTCTGRAAACTTCCGGAACGCTCTTCCGACTCATTTAGATGCGGTCAGTTGCCTTGCCTTATAAAGTACTCCAAAATCATCGGTGGGCCTGGCAAAGTGGGTCGTGCTTCTCGTGTCCTTCTCCTTTGAGTCTGTACTTGGCTACCGTATTCTAATGGATGGATGTCATCTTTTATGATAACATCCCAGACAGAGGTGGTAGAACGGTGTAATCGTGACGCTCTGTCATAGGTTAATTCATTCACTAGTTGCACCTCACATCTACACTCCTACCCTAATCTTATTGTGCAGTGTGGATGCAATTGTAAGGTAGATTGCTCTTATAGCAACCATTGAAGAGCTTATTACATTTAAGAACTGATAGTCTTTGTTCTTTGGACAGAGCCAACAAAGACAAAGCCTCTCTTACAGCATCCCCACTGTGCACCCGGCCAAAAGGGGTGGGCCAGCCTCAATTGGCGTGTCCAATGAGTGAGCCGGGCCTTCCTTTTTGGCTATCACCCCATTGTGACTCCGCCTCAAGATACGGGGAGGAAGTCAACATGGACTCTACGAGCGCCACCTCACCCGCACAAAGAATGGAGAAGCAATTAATGTCCCAAAAGTACCTCGAAACATGAGCAAAGGACAAAATCCATCCATATCGTGGCACGGGCAAGACTCCCCATTTGGCTGTCCGGTCTCTACAATTGACCGTGGCCGGCCAACTTTATAGCTTCCCTGTGTGCGCCGTGGGGGAAATAGATGGGACTGGCCCGGACAATCCCCGGGTTTGCCTGCCTGGCCGTGTGCGGTGGGGATGCTCTTAGCCCTTGAAAGGCCGTTGGGGTCCCTCTCTTAGCACTCTTCAATTTTTAAAAACTTTGATTGTACCGATTGTGAGCTTTCTTCATCCAAAGTTCAGTTTTAGAAGAAAAAAATGTGTTATCCCGGGATAAAATGACTTCTCAAATTTTTACAAAAGAAAAGTTTTTCAAATTTTTTTGACCAAATGCGATAGTAAATAGTTAACCCTTCACCGCCTAGATATTTCAAAATACACTATAAAGGGGATGTAATTTGTCCCCTTAGGTGGTGAGGGGCTAAGAACATCCATGCCAATTTTCACAAAAATTAGAATAATAGCAGAGTTGTTTTTAGAGCCTTGCAATCAAATGAAGCACATTTGCCTAAAAACAAAATTTCACTGGACTGTGTCCATTTACTATATGCTCCAACCAACAACCTCTTGTCKACTTGTACACCTATGAATTTTTTTTCCTTGGGACGGCCTTCGAAGTCTAGAAAGGACATCCGTAGTACTACAGCGTGCCACGATAATCATCTCTAGACACTTGAGAGGCATTCAAAGTACTACAATCTTCCATGTATCCACACAACTCTTCTACCCACTCAATGCATATTTGTGTTGGTATTTTATGCAAATGTTTGCAACAATACCTTTGGTCGCATGTTTTTATTTGCAAAGAGACAGGGAAAACATGTGCGTGACAAACCACAAGAATGCTCATTGTGCTCCATGTTTTCATCGTGAATGTCGAATGAAATAATCAGATGGTATTCCTTCAAAATGAAAACGTGACGGATTTTGTAACGTTCATAACACTCCGTACTTATTAACATCCTAGCACATACCCATCAGTACAATGTAACAATGAACTTGCAAGATATGGATTGGATAGCCAGTCAAAGTCATACAAAACCAGATGAAAGACATTGCTGATAAGAGGATGAAATATTCATGATGAAAACGTGACCATATTTGTGGCACTGTGAACTAATAAGTACATTACATACTCTGTAATAGATAGACCTTCCTGTTCTGTACCGTACAAGAATACAGTCATTTGGGGACGTGCAGTTCTTCTAATATCTGTACCCCAAGTGCATGACATTTTTTTTTTTGTCAAAAATGCATTAATGGTCGCGCCCACAATTTTCAAAGTCCTGCCCCCCAAATCCAAACTGTACAGCAGGCAATAAACATCATGGCATTTTTCTTTTTTGAAACACATGGACAAATTCCATCGAAAGGGAAAGAGTAAGGTGAATCATCCCATTGCGGTCAAAATTGTAATGGTGGTGTACATTTGAAAACTCAAATGTACACCACCATTACAATTTTGACCACAATGGGGCCTACTCCAATTCTGACCGCAATGGGATGATTTACCTTACACTTAACTAGAGGAATACATCTGGAGCTCAATTTTTTTATTATTTCAACATCTTGGCATTAGTTTCATCCAAATAAAAAAGAATTGGAGACCACRGCATTGATGTTAGCYAGTTCTCCATTCTCTTTACAGGCTCAAAATCCCCTTCCATCGTCCAACACCCTCGGGCATGTCCRGGATAATAAGTTTGCACCTGCCTCGCCCCTCCCCGCCCGACGGGAGTAAGTTAGGGGTCCCCTACAAGTACATGGCCCCTCTCGGAAATGGACATGTGTGAGTGGGTTTCAATCGTTGTCGCAATGAAGTTGGTTGTCCAGTACAAAGGCCAGCCGTTTCCTAAGGAGACAAAAGGGCGGAGGAGAGGGCATGACTGGGCACTGACCCCCAATTGTTGCCTTGGCTTCCTGAGGAACTTGGACAGTACAGTACTGTACTGTACAGTGAGTAGCTTCTGGATGCATCCATCTAGTGGGTAAGGTACAACCCCAAATCCACCACTTTTTGCTATTGTGTCTAGTTACTATTTTTGTTACTATTTTTATTATCAGACTGGTCAAATTTTGGGCATTGATTTCCTTGTTGTTGGGAAGGGAGAGGAGGTTCAGACGCACTCAAGAACGTGACATTTGAATAGCGTATGCTAAAGTTATGAGGTGAAGGTCAAAGTAGTTTTTTGGGTAGTGGTTCTGGACATCATTTGTTTCTTCAGCATATGTAGATATTGATATTGGAGATGTACATAGTGTGATGATGATGACAGGGTGTGATTGGGTGTGATTTGGGGTGATTTGGGGTTGTATCCCCTTTAGGTAAACCTCCCTATGCTGGGCAAAATGGGATCGGAGCAAGCCTATCACATGCAAATTTTTTACTAGTGGTGTACATTCTAGTTCTAGAGATGTGCTTTACTAGAATAATTTTGGGGGCTCACTTAAAGTTTAGGGTCCCCCAAAATAACACCTGACCTTAAACCGCCATCTTCAGATTGTGTACATCTCCAAAATCAATTATGTACCTATGTAGAAGAAACACCTTTAGAAACAAACTTTGACCCTCCATAACTTTTGCATACTATATCCAAATGACATGTTCTTTGGTGCGTTGAAACCTCCTTTCACTTGCCAACAAGACAATATGAAATTTTGAACAACCTCATAATAGTAACTAGACACAAAACCAATTTGTGGCGCTTTGGGGTATACCCACCTTACTTACGCGACCTGAAACAAGACTGAGGGAAGTTCATCAGTTGTTGATGTGCCCCTTGCTGCCTGTTTGAATGAGTAGAGTGTCATTATTTCTTCTGCTGTTGGATAAGTTAGTCACCGCTGGTACGTTACAACCATGGGACTGACCGACTGACTGACCGACTGACTGACCGACCTCCTTGCCAAGACACCAACCAAATAAGTTAAGTTGCGCTCATTGGAGTTTCATCAGTCCCCAGTGGTACCCATCCCGTCGTCCTTCTCGTTCGGTTTGGGGGCTGGAAAATGGTGAGTTTGGTGAAATCAATGTGTTCCAATTTGTGAGAGAAAGTGATGCCAGGGGCGGTCAGTCATTAATTCAATATAGAAATTTCCATCTTCCCGTGATAGTACGGTTGGTATTCATGGTATTCTATCGTTTCTTTCCCAGACAAAGACTATTCTCTGTCCCAACCATGTTGRGTCAAGGTCCTGGAGTGATAAGCTTCGTGGAACTTGTAGACCAATAAGGAGCTTCTTTTCAGATCCTGCAGCCAGACAGCCAGCCCTTTCCTGCCACACTAATTTCAACATCCAATCTTCAGCCAGCTCCTTCACTGAGCAGCTGCAGTGCAAATTTGCAATTGGCTGCGTCAGGAAGGACACGCTCGTCCCCCACACACAGTCACTTGACAAGCTTATTGAATCAACCCATTTTGTTCATCCTCATGCAGACATTCAAATTATGAAGCCAAATGTTAGCATTTAAACATGGGAATCCTTGCCATATTTGCTTCAAAAGAAAGAAAGAATGATGTTCTTGATTTGWTTGACCAGATATGGTAGACAAAAGTTTCCTTACATATTGTTTGTACTTTAAGGTAGACTGCTCTTAAAGCGACCATTTAAGGGTTGGTCCACTTTTTCGTAGGTTTCCATGTGCAACAATATTTTTAGCTCATTTTCTAGAGAAAGAAAAAAGGATGAGGAACTTAGCACAAGTGGTTTCATATTTTTTTTCAAGCATTTTTGAATTACATATGAATTTTCAAAGATTTGAGGCATACGCACCTATTTGTGACCATAGGTCTTCCAAAATCTGTCCACTTGCAACTTGTAAAGAGATGGGAGGAAATGAAAGACAATGATTGGCTCTTGCAATAGAAAAGAATTTTTTCTTGATTCATTTAATGCTGAATATGGTCCATTTAAGGATCACCTCATATCCATTCTACAGCTATTTATAGGGTCGGTTTCAAGGAAATGGTTGCTTTAAGAGCAATCTACCTTAACCCTTAAGGCACTCCAATGTCCATATTTTGGACGATGAATGGAGGGTTTGCAGAGTTGCAGGTGCTATTTCGTCCAACCAACTTCTCATTCATCCAAGATAATACTTGACTCTTGAAGAGACAACCTTCCTTAATGACCAATTTCTAGAAATTGCACTAAATGGTATTTTTGTACAAAGATAAAAACAAAAATATGCAAAAAAAATTTTTTTTAAAAGGATTGAGGCATTAAGAAATTAACCCTAGAATGACACGGAGGGGGGAGGGAGGGCCTTGTGAAAATCATCATTTCTAAAACCATGGGAATAATTGTATTAAAAAACCCCAAAAGAACTCATTTGAAGTCAAGGTACTATAGAAGATATCCACTTTCCACACCTAATTCTAAGTTTGAATACATGAAATTCTGTTCTACGTAAGAGAATGCCTTGTCATTCATTGGACATTGAATGCGTGTAGTGTCTTTTCTAGGTTATTGCCCTAAGGATGGAGAGAATTAATAGTTTTGGGTAAAAGATTTTGTGGGAAAATGAAAAGCAAAGGGCCGTTAAGACTTCATTTTCGGCACCTCCGCAATGCTAATACAGAAAAATAAAAATATTTTTTTTTGAAAAAAAATATTAAAAAAATAAAAAAAATATTTGAAAAATAGTCAATCTGATGTGGCGCTGACGTGGCACCAATAGTGCCATGTCAGATTCCAATTTTTGAAAAATAAAAAATAATTTTTTATTTTTATTTTTTTCTGTAATTGCACCGCCGGGGTGCAAAACTCGCGGCCTCTTGGAGGCCTGAAAATTTTCCTAATGAACCAAGGATTGATATCTCAAACTAGGCAGTAAAAAAGCTTGTGATTATATGGAGCTATATGACTATACAATACAAGCAATTTGCCATTTTTGCACTTATCAAATGCATTCTTTGTATGCACAATTGTAGTTGAAAACATGCAAGCCCCCCCACAGTGGTAATGGAGTTATTTTTTTCACCATGGGCAGATTGTAAGAGGGAGGGTTAGGGTTTTCAAAGATGTGGTGGCCACATCCTGGTTTTATTATCTATATAATCCCTTTTGAAGACCCTAATTTCCTATTCCTCCCTTTCCTTCTCATGGTCTCCCCTATGAAGCTCCACAAAGTTGGAGCAAAAGTCCAAAAAAAATTGTTTTTTTAGGATTGGATGGATTCCTATGTGGAGTAGACCATGTTACATTAGATGTTTTTTGAGGCCCGAGGAAGATTGTTTAGGGGTTGTTCCAAACTTTTTATAGATTGCATAGATAATTGATAGATTATCTTAGCCTGTATTTTTTGGACACTATGTGAATAAATGACAAATTTTCAAAGTAATATTGTAGGGGAATCCAAAACCAATCCTAGGCTCTCATGTTTAAAGAGTTTACATTTAGGTAAGAATCTAAACATGAGAATTTTAATTGTTGCAAGGTCAATAGTAGGTGTAATTACCTTAAAAGAAATTCATTTGTGAATTTTAATTATTTTTGACAACCAATCGGAAGGCAGACATATCCATTTACCATCCAACACTCAATTTTGCCCTTGTATACATGTGACATAAATTCTAAATACCATTGATACACAAGGGGTGGAGGATTGCTTTGCGGATACTAGTTAATGAGAAGCTTTGTGAATAGAAGCTTAGTGCCTTTGTCTTTGTAGCATCCACTTGTTTTCCAAGCAAGGTCCACTCAAACTCCCTCACATTCATTATACACGTAGTTTTTGTTGATGAAAAGCCTCCGTCTTGGGGGCCAATGCAAAGAAAATAATCACAACCCTTGTCACCAAAATTCACAGCACTAATCCTAATTATTAGATGGGTTGGTTATCTTCAAAATCATCTATTATGGTACCATGCAAATCATTCGTTTAGAAAAAACCCAAGAATGTTCATTAGAAGTCAAACTACTATCCCCTTTTCACACACAATTCCAAAGAAATGTGGTGCACACAAACAGCTCCACTACACTCCTGTCTTGCATAGAAGAATTTTTTGTCATCCATCAAACACTTAGTGTAATATTCACTGGAAGTCAAACAACTGCACTACACTCCTGTCTTACATAGAAGAATTCTTTGTCATCCATCGAACACTTGGTGTAATATTCATTGGAAGTCAAACTACTGTCTCCTTTTTACACAAAATTCCAAAGAAATATAGTGTATATGAACATCTACACTGCACTCATGTCTTACATAGAAGAATTATTTGTCATCTATCGATCACTTAATTTCCATGAAGTGGCGTTCTACTAGGGCTAACCTAACATCAACCTAATTGAAAACCCACATGAAATGAAATCACCAAAAAGGGCATCCCAACAAGCCATGATCCCAAACTGAAGGAATCAACCATCATGGGCAACACTGGTGCCCACAGTGGGAAACTCATCACCAGGTGGCACCAAAAGAAAAGATCRGGACAAAACCATGTTCTCCAAACGCATGGCCACTCAACAACTCAACAACAAGGCCACAAGCAGACAATAAAACAGCAATCCCAATACGTACATACTTTAGAGAATACACCATACGTACATGTATATAAATACAACATACCACACACTCTGTACACTACAGTACGCAGATAGCGTAGAAGACGAGGCCGGTGRAGTACGCTACAGACCGTCTGCCCAGCATCAAATACTATACAGTACTCGTGTACCCCTGGCTCCTTTGCAACCCTCGTCTCTCCTCTCAATGGCAATGGCAATGGCGATGGCGATGGCGAAGATGCAATAACATGGCTTCAACACTAACTTAGTGAGAGCACGCTGGAATCAGAGCTTCAGTCTTGTCCCTGACACGGATCGCCAGAAACCAGCAGCAGCAGCAGCGGTAACGGGAAGCAAGCTCACGGGAATCTGAAGGCCTTGTCGACTTCCCAAGTTCTTCGGCTATGTCGGAGCTTGACGACGTGATCGAGTGCTCGTCGATTGCGCTTCTATGTAGATTCAATCACTTTTGAGAGTAATCTTGTGGAAGAGTGTCAATCATGGAGGTCGCGGAGGTGGAAGGACGCGAGACGACGATGATGATGTTGACGTTGGGAGGTGGCGTACGTTTGAGTTTAGGTGAGTATGCACAATTTCTAATGGTGTGGTTGGATTAGCTTTCTTTGCAAAATCTCTAGAGCATCTTTGGATATCCTGGTGCCGTGAAGGTCGCGTGGTCAAAGAGATGGAATCTAGAACACGGCTTGGAAGCTTATTCCAGCGCTGCTCGCGTGTTTTTTTGAGGGCTTTTGGCGGAAGTGTATGTTATGTGGAGCATTTAGTACTGTAGAGTGCTTTTCCTGAGTTTCTGGTGTACGCAATTCGAGGCTCAAGGTTGCAGGGATGTTCGGAGGACGCAGTGGTTAGTGACGTTGRATTTTCGATTGATCATCAGCTTTCTACGTTCGCTTTCTTTCTCGTTGGATCTCACATGGCACTGCAAACCGCATTGGAAGGAGCCTTTAGAGAATAAGTGGGTGTGTGACTCCGGGTAGCTTGTTRGTAGCATAGTCTGGCGACGTTGTTAGTTTCATCTCTAGCTTTGCCGAGATGAAGTGATCGTGAGGGTTATGGTTTTTGTTCAAGAACATTTGTCAAGGTCTAGCTTGACTTGACGGCACGTGGTGAGAGGATGTGAGCACGACCGTCTTGTCAGTTTGCAGAGGTTCAGACGTTTCACGTGGTACTTCTGTTACAAAACTTCTGTTCAGACTCTCGCATGTGCAAGGAAACCTCTTCTGCGACTTCTGTCATTCCGTAGGGGAGTGGTCTAGAACTCTATAGGTGTCTCATTAATTTCTCGACTTGAATTGGCTGTGAGGAGGCTTTGCAACAGGGGGCATGCTCTGTGTACTTTGTCTGTTTCATTTTGTCGGTGCTTCTAGTGTATGTCTGTGACTACTTCTAGTAATTCTTGCGTTTGTTTTAAGTGAGTATTATATGAGCCTGGTTACATCAATCTGTGCTCAACTGAGTAGGATGAGATTAATTAAAAAGAGTTTTCTGTGCACAATTATGGGTGCATGGTTCATCCACTCAATACCATTATTAGTGTACTGACAGAAATAATTACAATGTATAGAAGATAAATCTACCTTCCACGTAGGATCAATAAAATTAAATTAAAGAGACGATATATCTGGATGTACCGTGTACTTAAGTGGGTTTTTTTCGAACACCAAGAGACAGCAGTACCTCTCCTCAAGCTCCTATCAGTAGACCTTATCTCCATTAATTAGGATGTTGCTTGGATTGTCCTTGTTGTCCTTATCCCGACTGTTTTTGCAATGCAGGCAAAGTCCATCAGAGTTTGTGATCCCTGTTGCCAATTACTACAAGGCCATCTGCAATCTACAGGTCTCCGTGGGAATGCGATTTCGGATGGTATTTGAAACCGAGGAATCCAGTGTTCGAAGGTATGCCTTCTCCCCCTTTGTTTTTTAGTATTTTTTAGCATTGTTTATTCCTATCACTGTACAAGCTTATTATATGTTTTTACCTGAGKCTGTAGTGGTTGTCACGTCCTTATCTGATAGTGGTCCGCCCTACAGATATATGGGCACCATCACTGGCATGGGAGATTTGGATCCAGGTCGTTGGCCTAATTCGCACTGGCGCTCTTTGAAGGTAACAATCTTTCAARAATTAAGAAGATCTACGAATCTAAATTGTGCTGAGGCTCAATACTGCCGTAGAGTCCAATGAACCTAATTGAATCGTTGCCCTGCTTCTCTTTTCTTTGTTCTTACCATCAGTTCGAAGTTTCTCTGCGTAGTTTTTGTTGTTTTCTTTATGTTAAGAGGTATACTAATAGTCTACTATCACTGTGTAGGTGGGTTGGGATGAATCAACTGCTGGCGAGAGACAAAGGCGAGTCTCCTTGTGGGAGATAGAACCATTGACAACACCTTTCCTTCTGTGCCCCCCGCCCCTCTCTTTTCGATCGAAGCGTCCTCGAGGAGGAAGAGGTAAAACTCTTGGTTGCTTTGAATCCTTGTTCTCTTAGGAGCCTATCTTTTTATCTGTTTCAGCCATCACACAATCTATTTGCCTTCGAGACCCGTGTAAGTTGTGGGCGACTGTTCAAGCCTTTGACGCATGGAATTGTCTTGGTTGCAGCAGATGAGGAGATGGACGCCATGTTGAAGAAGTCATCCTTTTGGTCAGGAGAGGATGGGAGTGGCGCACTGGGAGCGCTCAACTTTCGAAACCTGGCTATGGACTCCTCCTGGGCGCAAAGGCCGCAGCAAAGAGTAGAGCCTGGAACCTCAACTCAGCAAAATGTGTACTACCGAGCCCTTGCAGCTGCAGCTCTTCAAGAGATCCGGGCTCCAGATGCTGCAAAACCCCTCGCCAATCCTTCTCTCTCCTCTTCCCAGATGCAGTTTCGTTCGCAGGCGCCACAACTCTTGCATCAACAGTCAAATCATCATTTGTCTGAGGCTTCTGGGCCACTCCTCCAACTCTTATCAAGCCGTTCTGAGTCTCCACTGGAGGTTGGGGTGAACATGCCACAATGCTCCGGGTACAGTGAAGGGGACATTCACATGGTTTCGTCATCACCTTCGGTCTCAGGGTCGTTTCCTCTTCACTCCATGTTAGGCCGCACTCATCTTGGCTGTGACAGTAATCTACTTATGCGTCCCACCCAAAGTGGTCAACATAGCCAATCTGGGCCTGTACTTCATGGTGGCAGTGCTGCAGGACGTGAGCCCCAGGTAATTAATTACAACTCGAGGTCGTTTGCCATGCTTGCTTTAAATTGATTTGCAGTAAGATTAGATCATTTCAAAACAATATCTCAAGGAGATTGATCATGGGGAGGCAAGAGAAGTATAGTTAGATTCATGGAGAAACCTCCCCATCCTCCCCTCCCCTGCTTATATCTACATGCAAGATGCTTATGTCACGTTATTTTTTTCCTATTTCTCACAATCTTTCAGCAATTTCAGTGAGGATATCTTCCCATGATTCACCTACCAAATTCCAATCCCTAATCAGTGATGTCAAAAAATTATTGAAAAGTCTACTGGAAGTTTGAGAAACATTGTCAATCAGGAGCAAGGCAATCATTTCCTTTTCATTCATTTTTCTCGTTCACTAACTGAAATTGATTCTTATCTGTGACAGGGCTCTTCATCTTGGTTTCCGCCGAATCGGGACCCATCTCAACAGGACATGACCAATCGCATGAACCAGGTGGATACTTCACCAACGTCGAGAGTTTCTGGCTCTTTTTCTTTCTCCCAACAGAGCGAAGCAACTGGCCTGACTGGGATGCCATTGCCAGCAGCAGCAGCAGCTTCATCCTTTATATACAGAGAGACTGGCCAAGAGCAGGATTCAGTACAATCCGACCGTCATCTTCTGTTTGGGGTATCAATTGAGCAGCAGCCCTTGGTGGGCTCAAGTTCCACCGCCTCTCTTCTTCCTCATGCACTGACCAAGAACAACAAGGATCTTCAGAGTTTATTTCCGGGCAGCAGTATGATTCAGGGCTCCTATCGTCCTTCTGAT
>VACF01001598.1:0-14584 GCA_006891605.1 Pleurozium schreberi
CTCCCAAGCGCAGTTGATTGAGATTCTCGTCCGGGACTTGCAGAAGATGAAGTCCACTCTGGAGTTTTGTAAAGACGAATTGCTGCTCAAAGATGAAAGGGTGACTGTTCTGGAAGAAGACCTGAGGAAAGCGAAACATGTGCAYGAGAGGACCAAAGTGGGTACAACACYGTCTAAAATACACAGARCTCAAGCTTCTRRMCTGCAGACATCAAAGAGAAAGTACWTGAGACCTTGTTGGCACCCACTKYCCAGTCCAGGTAAGCTTCATTCTGATKCAGGGGCCGTCTCCACCTGKGTRYCAATGTTGTCATCACACAGAGCACAACAGGTTACCTAACTGGGATGTTAAGACCCATAATTAGCTAGTTGTAAGTTAACCYTTAAGAGTCCAAGCTAAAAACAGAGTGCTCACTTTGAAAGCTACTATTGAAAAATAGCGATTTTCATGACATTTGTGAATTATTCAAAAGTGTAGGGTATAATTTCTTCTTTCTATTGATACATTTTGTTACCTTGATTGAAGCTTCCAAAATGATTGATTTCAACTCCTAAAAATTTGAATGCAGCCTCTCTTGACCATTCGGGCACTTGCGGGTAACTAAACTTTAGTGTGCCTTTAGTGCAAGGGWGCTAATGCGGAATTAGGAYCAAATYCTGTTTAGCTAAAGCGCTACTTGATTTGTTGAAGCTAAAACAAGTTCATCATGTGCAGTTCATGATCCTGAGCAATGTATGGACTCATGGCAGAAAGAGAGGAGTGAGCTGCAGGCAATGGTGGCGAAGCTTACACGAGAAGGAGAGCTCTGGACTTTTGAGAAAGCCATGTTAGTCTCTGCTCTCCATGCAGCCAAAAAGGAGTTCAATCACCAACACGAGAAATTGAACCTTCTTCAAGAGAAGCTTCGGAAGTCAAAAGGCTCCTCCAAGTGTACATGCGAAACRCCACATTGTCACCGCGTTGTTGAGRAGCATCACCACCACTGCGCAGTCTGCAGGAAAAAGGAGGAAAGAAAAGAAGGTAGTGACCAGTCAAGCAACCACATCATTATATCACTGGGAGAGCAGTTACGGAAGCAGATGCAATTGCACTACGATTTGGAAGAGAAGCTCAGAAGCACCAAAAAGCAGCTCAGTCAGAGCAACAAGAAGCTCAAGACTCTGGAGAGAGACCGAGCTGAAATGACTGAAAAACTGGCACAAGCAAGGATGAGCAACTACGACATGGAGTATCAAATGTCGTTGCTGCACGACAGCTTGCTGGAATCCTCCGCCAGGCTGGAGCATGTCACCTACCAGCTCCGTGAGTCTTGCAACCACAAGACGTCGGTGCAGAAGAGCCTGGAGTGCAGCCTGATCAGCTTGCAGGAGGCCAATGTGGACGTGGTGCTGGAGAATTCTGCCAAAGAACTGGAATTCAAATCTATGAAGCTCCTCCAGAGACTGATGGCAACCAGGCTTCGATGGGGGAATACTGTAGCATCGGACTACCAGTTGCTTATTGAAAATTGAACACCAACTCTTTTACTGAAAGTTGTAGCAGAGCTTGTCTGSCATCAATGGGTAGGTCATCAACGACAATGAAGAAATGTAACATAAGAAAAAACTTGAGAGAATTTCACGTTATCTGCAGCGAGACTCCTTGATCCCGTTCGTGTAGGGGTAAGCCACTCCATTGGGTTGCTTCGCCAATCATAGGCAACTGTACTGTACTTGTAATGTACACTACGGGACACAAGGGTGTAAGCTCAAGACTTAGTTACATAGGTGGGGCACAAGATGGAGAGACGCACCTCGGTTAAGAACTGAAGAAATTTCACCATTTGGAGCTCAAGGTTGACTTACACCAGTTTCAATTGCACGCGGTGGCTGACGCTCCAACTTCACTCTTCAAGAATGAAGTTATTGCTGGTGAACGTCCCTGAAAAAACAGACACAATCTCCAAAAGTCCTGAAGTGTTCAAAGATGGATATGTTACTACGCAGAAATACGCACTTAAACTGAAAATGCAGTAACTGCACGTCAAGACAGGTGATTTTGTTGATGACATAAGTTACAACGTGATAAATTATTAATATCTCTAAGGTGGAATTAAAATGCACTAATCACAATTGTGGGATTGTTCTAGCAAACAAACTAAACCATGTGGAACATTTTTTTCTTGAAATTGTAAAAATTGCATTTGAAATGAATCCTACAAGTTATTTTTTCAAGAAGATGCTCCAATTGCCCGAAAAACAAGATTGTCCATAACTTTCTCATAACAAATCCAAATGGAATTAATCAATGCTTTCCATGCACACAAAAATATAAACTATAAGAAAAAAAATCCCAAAAAAAAATATTCAAATTTTTGAAACTTTTTTTTGTTGCCCGCTCACCCACCCACCCTCTCCCCTATGTTGACTTGTTTTGGGCATAACTTTTGTTCTTGGGCACCGATTGAGAAAAAATTTATATTCCCACGAAGGTAATTATTTTTTCAATCTTCAAAAAAAGTTTCAAAAACTCAAGACAAAAATTGAGACCGTAGGTACATGCCCGAAATCTACCGTGTCCCCCGAAGGGACAAATAGTCCTTTAGGGGTTAAACATAACTTTAGATGATAGTAAACTTGCCTATTACAGCACACACAATATTCAAATTCTTTTCCACATAAATATAGAGACTTGCATGTTTTGAAATTTGGCATGATTATTAAATGTCATGTTCAAATTCACCTTCAAAAACCGGAATGCAAAAAGATTTCTTCCTACAAATTTTATTGCAATTTAAAGGCAATGAAAGTTAAAAATTCCTTGCATCCCTTCACCACACAATATGTGGTCATTGGGCGGTGATATAAGATTTGGTTCCCATCACAATTGAATTGATAGTTGAATTGTGTGGTTAGTGTTTGGTTATTGGAAGAGTTTGTTGTATGGTTTTTGGAATTGAGTGGTAAATAGTTGGTTTACTCTATATACATATTATTTTTAATTTTTTTTGAGTCATTAACTGAGAAAGGACACCGCGGACATTTAGTGTCTGATGAATGAGAAGGCATTCTTTTTTGTAGGACAGATGTTCAACTATTCATCCTTGGAAGTAGAGGTAGAAAGTGGCAATCTTCTAATAGTACTTTGACTTCAAATGAGTTCCTTTGTTTTTTTTAATACCAATTATTCCCACATTTTCAAAAATGATGATTTCCATAGGGACCCCTAAGTGTCCTTCCAAGTTTAAAGTAACATATCAATCTAAAAACATTCTAAGAATACTCCAAAAACAATATTGTAATAATAATTCTCTGAATATATTATAACAATATTCTTAAAACACTTTAAAAATATGATTTGAACATCTTATTTATTATTGTGAACCTCTAGCCAATAGTATAGCTCAAAATTTCATGCACAAAATTGTTTTTCCTATCCATAATAAAATTTGTGAGTGGGCTTTTGCATTGCAATGAATGGTGCACTAATTTTGAACAATTTTTTTTAATTTAAATTACATATATATAATTTTGATCCTATTCTTTTGGTCATTGCTAGAAGAAGACATTACTCTACTTCCAATACTTCTATTTTTAGATAAGATCTAATACCAATTTCTATCTTAGAATTTCTAAAAGTTTTAAGAAATTAGTTGTGCATTGTGATAGAAGAGTAGATGAATTGTACCATAATAACATCAATGTGAACTAAAATTCTAAAAAATTTGAAAGCATATGAAAGTGTAATGTTTGATTAGTAAATTTATGTGAGGTGACAATTACTACATGTGCATTGTCTTTTGTATAAGAAGTGTATGTGAAGTATAATTTTTGTAACTACATAAGATGTGAAGTTCAACTATGCTAACAAGATGCCAAGATGACTTTTATAAAAATGGTTAATTAATTTGCATTGTTGATTTTATTGATCTCTAGGATTCCCTTATTGATAATTACATTCTAACCTCTAAAAGGACCCAAAAAAATTCTATTGCCCCCAAATTTTCCATTGCCAAATTGCGTTTTTCGGCCTTCCTTTCTTGTCGAAGGTAGAAGACGGTCATGAGACCGTGCACCATGACGGGCACCCAATTCCGAGGGCCGTGCTTTGTTTCTCTCTTCTCGCCGACTGTCTGTCTGGGTGCGCATCTCTGCTCGTCCCTTTCGCTTTGTAAATCCTCTTCATTCCATTCTGCTCCCATTTCCTTCTGAACTTCCTTTCATTTCTTGTCATCACACCATTCGAAGCAACCAAAATCTTTTTTTTTGTGCTGTTTCTGGCTCCTTCCATCAATGGAGGCCACTCCCTCGGCCGCGGCGTCCTTGAAGGACCAAGGAAATGTGCAATTCAAGACCGCCAATTACCTCAAGGCCGCTGCTCTTTACACGCAGGCCATCAAATTGGACCCCGACAATGCGGCCCTCTACAGGTAATAAGGACGTGCCCTAATGTTTGTTTTAATTCCTTTCATGGACGGGCTCGGTGATTTTTCCATCGTTTGTGTGCAGCAACCGATCGGCGGCTTTTTTGAACTTGGTGAAGTTGACGAAAGCACTCGCGGATGCAGAGATGACGATCAAGTTGAAACCTACTTGGGAGAAGGTCTTGCTCCTTTTCTTTTGGCCGTCTCTTCTGCTAGTAATTTCTTTTTTGGGATGCTTTCAGGACTGTGCATTGTTGAGCTGGTTTTGCTTCGACGAATTCTGGTCAATTTAGGGTTTAAGCCTAGTGTTTGTGGTTTCAATTTTGGAGTGGTCGACCTAAACCCTAAAACCATGAGTGTCTACTTTCCACTGATGCATTGTGCGTTCTAAAGTGATTTTTTGGTGACTAGAGCCTGGGTTTAACAAGAACAGGGGTGGTTGTGTGGGCGGGATAGGGCTTCTTCAGGAAAGGATGTGCCTTGGAGGCTATGGAACGCTATGAAGAGGTGATTGTTGTGGCCTGTATGGGTTAGATCTACTCCCTTGCAAACTTCGCYCCAATGACCTAATTCTTGTAGGCATAGACGTTGCTGTCAAGMATCAGCAAATTTAATTYCAKTCGTGTGATTTTGACTGTAGGCCTTGACTACMTACCGAGAAGCTTTGGTTCAAAATCCTCAGAGTTCGGAAGTTGCTACTAAGGTGAAAAGGCTGTCACAACTGGTGCGAGAGAAGAAGCGGAACCAGCAGGACAAGTCAGCCTCCAAAGCCAACGGATCTTCAGCTGTTCCTGAATCGGAGCCAGTACGATTAGATGCGGTGCGTGCTCTATTCCCGGCATAGAGATATGAGTTTTCATCCGGCATTGCTCTTTTCATGGTGACTAATTGATGTGTTGGGGATGTTAGGTCCTGGAGAAGGCCCTTCCTGCAGCAACCTCTGACGAAACACGAAGTTTTACCAAAGAAACAATCGAGACAGCATTGACAGAGTGGAGAGATGATGGAAAGGTAGCTGCTAATGTGCGTTTCTGCTTGGGTAAAGATGTAACCAAGGAGATTCTTCCTAATGTTGCTGTGGAAAAGGTATGGGCTTTTACTCTCCTAGGAACACTCTTGTTTAGTTTTTACTTCATTCCTCGGGTGAGAAAACGTTTATTCTACAGGTTGGGGGTTTCAGGATCAATTTTTTGTAGCAGTAACATCAAATGCACTGGGATGCGCTCTTGTTATCCGAATCCTGTAGGTGTATGATGTTCCGATTCTCTGGAATGCTGTGGAGATCTCTCTTTGCAAGTGTTCACTTGTAGTTTCAGCTAATTAATGACGGGGTGTTTCAGGCATTTGAATCTCCGGACACCTTAAACAGCTGTGCGGCATTCTTGCGGCAGTATGTTGTTGATTCATCATCCAGTGCTGCTTGCCTTATTGTGTCAAAGAAAAGTATCGCGTTTCCTCAGGTGACTTCGCGATCATTTTCGTAGATCTTCTTGGTGCTGTCGTTGACTTTTTGGTGCGATTGTAAACCCGCTTCTCTCACTGCAGACGCATAGTTTCTAGAATCAAGAGTCCTTCAGTTCGTGGTGGATATACCTGGGTTTGCTTTCATAAAAATACCTCCACGATCATCACCTGAGTATGCTGTGACAGGTGTGGAAAGGATCTGGGTCAAGGAAATGGAAACATGGGGACACCGATGGCTTCTTTATACAACTAGAGACATCAACTATTCGGCGTTTATGGTTTGTGCCTTGTGTAGTTGAGCGCGGCCGTAATGTCTCCAGGTGCGCTTTCCGGTATCTCGTGTCTTCTGTACGCATTGCACCTCTTGTGAGGCATCTGATTCATGACCAATATTCAGTATTGAACATCAGGTTCACATTTCAGCGCACATATAGGTCTTAACATCTCATAAAAATATACCTCTTGAACTTGCACGATGATCTTTCGTTTTTTCAGTACTTACAACAGGTATTCGAGTTGCCAGTCACACAAAAGATAGAATCTATGGCTTGACATGATTGGGTCTAACCTCATGACATACGGACAATATCTGCTGATTGTAGGAACCTGGAGCTGCTGGACATTGATTTACATGCAGTTCTACCACCGTTGTTCAGGTAGCAAGCTGATGTGACCTTCATAATATTAGTCATTTTTGATAGACACCGCCCAGCCTTAAAGTGATCACTAGGTTTGGGAACAAATTCTGGGATGCTCCCGGTTCATCCTGGGAAATAGACTGTTACGTAGTGAGTAATCGGTTGGCGTAGGTTTATTTCAGATAACACGTGCGAACTATATTTGGAAAGAGGAAAAAAGTGTAGGGATGTTTCGTCGAATTTTTATGACGTAGAGTGTGATTGTCAAATTATTGATTTTGCTGGAAGTGGCTGAGGCAACGAGATGGCACAAGAGCTTGTAACAGTATACTCTAGATTGAAGTGTTTCCAAGTTTCGGCAATTCGACCGACGGTGGGTATGCTACACTTGAGCAACATCAAGCAATTACTTACTGCCATGGGCTATAATCTCCATTTATTGCAATTCAGCAAAACCTGACTGAAATTTACTAAAAACACACCAAACAACCTTTTCAACACTTGCATCAACATTAATTGTCACATTTATTTACAAATTCTTTTGATATAACAGGGTAGAGCCTTAGGATTAAGACAATGGATTTCATTACTGACTAAAAACACACCAAACAACCTTTTCAACACTTGCCTCAATATGAATTGTCACATTTATTTGCAAATTCTTTTGATATAACAAGGTAGTGCCTTAGGATTTGGTGAAGGACTAATTAAAAACGTGATATTTAATCCTCAAACAATAGGCTTGTGATTGTGGAAATCATTAATTTTGATATAGCGGAAATCATTGGTTTAAAAAAATCCAAAAGCACGCAGTGGAGGTCAAACTATTGTAGAAGATTATCTCTCATTCATCTATAAGAAGATGGCCTGGGTGTCCTTTATGGATTAACCCCTTATGGTCTCGGCATCCTTGGTCAACCTTGATTGCAATTTTCAAAATAACTATTTTTCAAATTTCATTTAGACCAAGAAAACAAAGCTTGAAAAGTTTTGTTTCTACTCCATTTTAAAATTTTGAAAAATGTCAAAAATTGAAAGAGTTATTGCAATCGAAAGTTCCATGTGTTAGAATCCAAATAACACAATATAGTGTGTTTTTCATTCATATTTTTTTTTCTTGAAATGAATTTCACATTTAAATTATAAAATTATGTTTCTCATTCTACCATTCATTTATGGTAAAAATTACAAATTATTCTAAAATAAATTATTATTATTATAATTTTATTTCCACCTTTAGCCTTAAAATTTCACAATAATTTGATTTTTCCATCAAAATTATTGAAGAAATATAACATGAATAGAAAATGAATTTTTACAATAGAAAAAAATATAAAATTTTTATACATCAATTTAATAAAAGGATAAATTTTGTTTAATAGTTGAATTTGACTTCAAGTTTTTTGTTATAGTTGTTTTGGGTGTGAAAGACAAAATAAACAATTGAAATCTTTTCACATTAATTCCCATTCCTACTTACACCTCTTGAAATTTTTTCAAATAATTTGGGTGTTTTTTGTTATTTATGTTCAATTTTTGCAACAAAAATGATCACAAATGCAATTTTTCACGAAATAAATTGAAATTTCTCAAAGTAATATAGAATTGAGAGTTTGAAATAACAAAAATACAAAATTATTGTTTGAACACAATTTTCAAGGGTGAATTTAGCTTAGACATGATGTTTGACCATTTCACAATGAATCACGTCCATTAGGGATTAAGGGTGAACTTACATGTAAGCCCAGTGGGTAATGAGGACATTGCAGTCCAAAAACTTGCCCGACTGATGATGAGCATGTGAGGAAGTCCTAGTGCGGAGCTCGGGGAGTTGTTTCCACCGCTCCATCGGCAGAATCGGTGTCTCTCAACGAATATTCTAAGCTTCAACCAATATTGGTGAAGTGGTTTCATTGGAAGAGAGAGGCACTTTAAATATCTTACTTGCATTGGGTGGTTATTGTGAATATTTATTTGCATGAGAAGGTTTTTTTAATAATATTTATTTAACTCTTTGGAATTCTCTTAAGTCTTTTTGGCCTCCCTTGTTTGGGAATGTGGTGAAGCGTTTGGCGTTGGAGTTTTTTGAAGCATGAATGGTTGTGTTGAAGTGGAGCATTTATATTTTATATTGGAATTTTTTAAGTTGGAGATCTCAAATATTATTACATACGAGTGACTCAAGTATTCAATTTTCTCACCATCTACTAAAATAACCCTTTCTTGCTATTGAAGTACCTTTCCTTTACACAATCTCTGAATCTTGTTGTAAGAGATTCAAGCTTAGCAATGTCATTAGCTATATAAACGTAGTTAGCAAGAAGCAAACTATCATTAGTTTTAAATTTTAATAACCATATTTAATTACATGAGCACCTAGCAAGTTGATTGACTTTGCAGGTCACCACCACCACCCAAGGAGTTCACATAAAAGTGCAAACCATGCTCAGTGGGTGGTTCTAATTCACCGGATCTCGGGCATATGCAACAGTGCATTTGCCCACCCACCGAGCATGTAAGGAGGGCCTAAGGATTAAGGGTTAACCCTTGAACGTCACAGGGGACAAAAAACGTCCTCAGAGAATAAAAGTCAAGTTCAAAGGGTTATAACTTTTGCATCCAAAGTCCAAATTCAATAAAACTTGTTGGAGAAGTTGCGCATAGTAGTCTAGTTTGTGTGATAAAATTTTCAGATCAATCCAAGATCTACAATAGCTTTGGGAGCCAATCGAAGTTCATAGGTTCAATTTGAGCTCACCAAACTGCATTTGATGGCTGCAACTTCGGGGGCTTGTATCTTTGTAATCTAATGTTTTTTTTCAATAAATTTTTTTGGGTTTTGTCCAACGGGGAACCTCAAATCGGTGACGGTCGTAGAGGTAGGCTGTGGCAGATTCTCTTATATATCCTTTCACTGTCTGCTTCGTACTGTCCTTGAATAGCCTCATCTACATCTTTAACACAAAGGGGTTCATTCAGGTGAAGAGGACTTGACTCTCCTCGTTAACCAGAAGGTCATACGTGGGGTGCAAGGGGGACGAATTGTTATTCGCTTCGACACAGTTTACGAAGATAAGAACTTTGAGAGCTACTATTGTGTGTTAAAGAGCAATTCGTCTATGGATAAACTGCATGTCATTGAGCACACAATTCCCTTCTTTCTACCAGTACGAGAGCTTGAAAAGCAGCATCTTGGTAACAGTCCCAAAATGTTTATTGACTACATGGGCGATGTCTTACAAGCTTATGTTTCAAGACGTGAACAGGTGCGTCCAAGTGTCCTGCTTAAGGAAGAACTCATGAATTGGAGAGCCWTGTTTTGCCARYAGTATGATGTTTTCTGGATGAGTGCTTGCTAGGTTTTGCATTTTCTTTTCCTTTCTTTGTTCRCTACTTGACCTAWATGGACATCTCGACAGGTCAACGAATTGAAGAGACTCAAAGGAKATCTTATAGGGCAGCTCTAYCATAGCTTGTCATACACTCTWATTGAGATCATGCTAAAAGAACCTCAATGCCAGGTAATTTCTGATAAGCTCAGGTTCTCTCTTGATGTTCTGGTAGTTTTCATACAGAATATTGGATCATCTATGCTCTTAAATGTTGGATGTTATATCAGCAATAATGTCCTTTTGGGGTGTTTCTCTGCTCTTGATTAGAACAATTATGACTAACATCTTTTGTCTTTTTGCTTCTCTCCAGGTGGGATTGAGTTTGGCGTACCACAACTCGGATTCGGAACTTCCTACACAGAGTACTATCACTGCGTGGCCGTTGTCTTCTGACGTCATTACTCAAAATGCCACCAAAAGACCAGGGAGGGCTGTTCTGAAGAATTCAACAGCGTTCCGTTTGCCTAAAGCTGAAGCTTTTCTGCGGACAATGCCTCTACCGCAAGGTTTTGCAGAGTTTCTCACTGATTTGCGGGACACTCTCGGTCTGTCGCCTCCAGTACTGACTATTGAAGCCCCAGAGCTGACGACYGAAGCTCCGCAACTGACGACTGAAGCTCCAGAACTGGCAACCGAAACTCCAGAGCCGACTGCTGAAGCTCCACAGTTGCCTACTGAARGTCCACAACTAGCAGTTGATGTTCCTCAATTGGTGACTGAAGCTCAACCAATGGTGATTGATGCTGAACCTGAAGCCCCGATGGAGGCACCTCATTGATAAGAATATTATTATAAGTAGAATTCTTTGGTTTGGTTTCTTAGCAATTCCTGATTCTGTGATGTGTTATTTATGGTGGAACCAAGAGACATGTAAGTTATTTCTCGAATGCTGGGGGTGGAAAACTTGGAATGTTTCACTAGAGGAAGCGGTATGGTATTTGGGATTTTCCGGCGTTTTACGTAACTGGGAAGGTGCCTATTGTATATTACAGTAGCGGAAGTCCCAACTTGGTAAGTTTCATCCATCTATACCAACAGAAATGGATCACGAGATGCTTGTGCTGGATTCTAATTCAAGCTATGAAACTATGTGAAGAAAGAGTTGGAACAGTGAAATGTATTTTGTCTGAACAGAAACAATTTCAATTTTATAGTTGAGGAAAATCTAGAGTTTGTTTTGTCCGCACAGATTGTGGGTAAAAAGATAAGGGTTTTCCATTTCCTGACAGGAAGTTGAATCACTGTTTTGAAAACCTTTAGAGGACCGTGAAAGTGAACTTGTAATTGAAAATATCCTTCTGTGTGAGGGTCGGATGGAAAAACTTATGGAACTCGACTCTAGTATTTCGGATCTGKTTAKAAGGCCGACTCAATTAATTTRTTTTCGTAATTCAGTCTGCACATGCAAACACACTTGGAGATTTGTAACTCCACTATGCTTTGAACTGGGGTTCGGGAGGCCTCTGTTTCGGTCCTCCAATTTGGGCGTATATTTTCTTCAATTGCAAATTTCTTGCAAATTAGAGCATGGTCTCGTATGATTTTTTTTGGAAAGAACAGAGTTCATCGTCAAGTTCGTCCTTTGTTCGTGAACAGGTGTCATAGGAAGGTTCAACCAAGAATATTAGAAAAGGAACACAATGCTAAACTCCATTGGACCTTAGTTTTGGCGTTCCAAGGAGTTTTGTCTTGATTTTTTTTCCCAAACTTTGGCTCTTGATCTTGCATTGCACATACTTTATGATTAACTTTAATACCTTCTTCAAAATCCACATTTTTGCACAAGATTTTGAACCAATCATGTACACATAAAATTAAAAAGAAAACTTGCAATAATGAAGATTTACTTCTCCAATTCTTTTCATTCCAAGCCGCCTTCCCCCCTTCATTTCTTGAGTGGTTTGAGTAGCTTGGTTATTTCATGCGTCATCATTTTTGTACAAGATTTTGAATCAATCATGTTTGGTTAAGAATGAAAGGAAAACTTGTAGTAACAAAAGATTTTACTCCTTCTGTCTCAAAACAAGACCTAAAAAGACCAGTGTTTTCATTGTAGAAATACAAAAGAAACACCAGTCTTATTTTGAAGGAAGCACCTATCAAGACCTAAAAAGACCAAGTCTTATTTTGAAGGAAGCACCTATCAAGACCTAAAAAGACCAGTGTTTTTATTGTAGAAATACAAAAGAAACACCAGTCTTATTTTGAAGGAAACACCTATCTTAATTTGAGATTCTTTTCATTCCATGAATCCCTCCCGGCCCCTTCAAAAGCTCTAGATCTACATTCCCCTCCTACTCGCTAAAAGCAACACATGAACCATATTTCATTTTGTCAACCCCAAGTGTGGTTCCGATAGGGGCTTTCTCTCACCCAAAGAAAAACTTTGTGATGCGCTGCACCAGTGATGAGCAGGCGACCCAAGCAACACTTCAAAGACCAAAACGTGAACAATTGCAAACAACCCAATAACCCACGTGTCGCAAAGGCAAATCGCCACGTACTCCATTTCTACCCCACGTGTCCCAGACCWCAAATGGGTCCCACCTCCGTGAACCAGAGCCTCCAGTCAGTCCAGTGATGAGCACCTCTGCGCTTCTCTCCACCCAGAAGCAAATCTTGTGAATCCCTAGATTCTCAACCTTCTTACGCCAATGATCTTCAAAAGAAAAAGAACTTTGTTCACGGACTGGTCAGTCCACTGCCAGGAAATCGTCTGAGKTTCGAGATTCAATCTTTGCGATWTCTCTCGTGAGGTGTAAGAKGATTGAACATGATCCATGTGAGATCTACGAAAGGGAAGGTTGTTTCTCCTTCGGGAACAGTACCATCATCCAGCTCTTCCTCGCGTTGCTGCCGAGATCGATGTGATGCGGCTCGCCGGGATTCGGTGCAAGAATTGGGAGCTGGGTTTGCGTTAATGAAGGAATCCTTTGATGTGCCATAACTTGCGGATTCCAGGATGCTATGTTTTTGCTGCTGGAGACTTAAGAGTAGCGAGTAGCTTAGTATTGGACGCTGCAATTTCGATGGAGATGACCTACTTCGGCGAAGAGAACGATGTGTTGTGAGCTTCGGAGTGCGCCGCAATCAATCAATCAGTCTCACGTGACTCAGGGGAGGAAAAGCGTGGTTTCTATTGTTTGTGGGTTTGAGAATGGCGCTCAATCCCCTTTGCATTTGAATGTTACGATACACGGCAGGCAACCAGGCTCGGCAGTATCTGCTTGGTCGTCATCTGGGATTCTCCCCGGAACTTTAAGAAATCCCTGCTCGGGATTTGAGTTATACGATTTCATTTATTGATTTTTGGCTYCAATTGGGAGCTTCTTGGATTTTATTTATACAGAAGTGATTTGCTCAACGAATTTKCYCGAGAGGTTCRACACCCTCTCCTGCGCGCCGTCCACGTGACCATTTTCGCGTCCTTTTACGTTCGTTTGACAAATTTAGGGCAATTTCGGTTTGGTTTTCGTTTTTTTTCCCTCATGGCTCATATTCTTCGATGTGCGGAGGCTTTTGTGCCAAAGCAGGGTAGTATTGCTAAAGAAGCCAAACTTTACCCTGAACCCTGTAGAATTCGTGTGGTTTTTAGCAGGGTTCATGATTTGAGAAAAAGTTTCTTAGTCACCAACTAGGTCTCGTATTCAGTTATACTACCGATTCATTTCTGCCTCAACAATAAGCGGATTCTGTTTGGCGAGGGACTTGCAATGGCGCAAACATACCAGTTGTCCCAAACGATGAGCCATGCACCCACAACAGCGCCATCATCTTCTAGTTTTCGTAAGAAAACAAAGTGTCGTGGGGTTAGAGTCATGGGGTTTCCAAGTTCTCAGCTATGTCGGATGGGTAGAAACCTAAACCTCCAGTCTCTTCCCTTAACTGGGTCCCATTTATTCATTACGCCAGAGATCAATAGAGTATCAAATTCGAAACAAAGGAGAGGCAGCACTGTGGTTCATGCGCAAGCTGTTCCGCGCTCGATCTCCTTCCTCCCGGGAGCTGGTCCAATTCGAGATTTTCTATTTGCCTTGATTGGAGCCGCTTGTGCCTTCCTGTTTGCGGGCGTTTTAGCCCGGTTGTGGTGTTTGGAAGAGCGTTACTTTAGGGCGACGTCGGCGGAACGCGGCACAGCCACCATGCCAGAGATGGGGTCGAATCAAGGGCAGAAGGAATCGGTGGAATGGGTGAACATGGTGATTCACAAAGTCTGGAAAGTGTACAGGCGGAGTCTGCAAGGGTGGTTGATTCAGCTTCTGCAACCGGCGATTGACAACTTGGGGAAGCCCCATTGGGTCAAGAGGGTGAAAATTGTGGAACTCAACTTGGATTATGAGCCCATCATTGTGCGAACTGTACAGCGCCGGGCATCTAGGTGAGTTACTATTGATAATTGACTATTGACAAATTTCTGGTTAATAATACACGAAACAGAGGAGCAAGTCCAAGGGATAATCCAAGKTTGGATWCTTCGGTCYTCTGGCCATTTCATYCATTTTATCCTCGTTCTTTCTCTAAATTGGTGTGCACGATTTGGCCTTSCATATTCMAATTAGAGGCGCCAAATCAGCTAGCTTAAGACCTGTTAGTAGCTGGAAATTAACTACTCTCCGATGTGCCTTGTAGTAACATAGAGTTAGAGTTTCAGTTCGCTAACTGCCACTGCTTGGTTTAGGCGGGCAGG
>VACF01001599.1:0-16412 GCA_006891605.1 Pleurozium schreberi
AACAAACTAATTTAAAAGATAGACTAGTGTCCGGGAGATCTCAATATAACAAACAAAACAAAACAAACAAACTAATTTAAAAGATAGACTAGTGTGCCTTGTGCCGTTGCCACAATCAAAATCAATGTACAAGTAATCTTCTAATTTTTTTATTCATAAAAACTTTGAAATTCAATCATTTTCACCTTGTATGGTCAATTTCATTATAATGGCGCCACTCACTTACATTGGCGGGCCATTTCATTAGAATGGGGCCGATTCCATTACAATGGCGTGAAATACGCTAAAAATTGCACGACATTCCATTAAAATGGCACAGATACTGCCATTTTTGGCGGTATGAATGCCATTTTTGGCGGCAAAATGGCGCCAATATAATGAAATTGACCATTTGTGCCGTTGCCACAATCAAAATCAATGTACAAGTAATTTTCTAATTTTTTTATTCATAAAAATTTTGAAATTCAATAATTTTCACCCAGTAGGTCGAAACGCCACAAAACCAAGCCCATGCACCCCTCTTTGCCGAGAGTTTTTTGAAGCCCATGCACCCCTCCTTGACGAGAGTTTTCTGACGTTACCAAGCACACCACCAAGAGACGCATGGTCTGGGAGATGTCAACGTAACAAACAAAACAAAACAATACACAAGAAACAAACAAACAACTTGATTTAAAGGATAAAACTATTGTGAGCACCAGAGGTAAAATCAAAGTAAAAGTGATTTTTTAATTTTTGGATGCATAAAAACTTTGGAATTTGATAACTTTCACCCGACAGGTTGGAATGCCATGAAACCAAGCGAGTGCACCTCTCCACACCAAGAGCTTTCCAACGGTACCAAGCACGCCACCAGGGGACGTATGGTCTAGGGATCACAACGTAACAAACAAAGAAACAAACAACCTAACTTAAAGGATGGATGGGTGATACTTATATGATTTTTTTCATGCCATGAAGGACCTTTGTATTTATACCTAATAGTATAATTCTAAATGCAATCAAATTTGAACAATTTATTTGATGTTTTTCCATGTCAAAAATATACTGTACTTATTGAAAAACTTAAAGATGAAAAAAAGTATTTTGATAATGCACTACGGTATTGACATTCATTATTCAAGAGTTAGAAGATTCAAATGCACACTTTTGCAAGCTATTAACTTACTATTTCAATATCTATTTCAACTTACTATTTCAATATCTATTTCAACTTTCAACTATTTCAACTTACTATTAACTTACTATTTCAACTTAGGAGCAATGCAATTCTTCAAAATAATTCCAATAGCTTTGTTAATTAGGACTTTGTTTTAAAAAAAAAATTGTTTATCATGTTCAACATCAATTACATTTGCTTACAAAAACCAAGTCCAAAAAATTCACCCAAGCTTCACTTTTATTTGTATTCTATTGTTTATTCATTGGTAGAAACAAATGATTACTTGTTTCCAAGGCCACACTTATTCCAATTATAAAAAACATCCAAAACAATATTCTTCTCTAATAAGAATACTAATTGATTGTTATTTTCAAATGCACATTTTTGGAACAATGCCAATTACCATGAAAGGATTGACTATCCAGTGAAAAGAGGATGCCAATCATTTTGGTATTAGTTTCCCCCCTCCCTCCCTCGTAAATAATCAGAGCCGTTGATTTTTTATTTTAAAAAAATTACAACCCCCCGCCACAACCGTTGATCTTGGACACGATCTCGGACATAGATACGATACAAATACAGATATAATATGATACAAATACAGATACGAATACTGATACAGATATGATGCAGATACGGTACAAATATAGATACGAATACAAATACAAATACAAATACGGTACACATACGAATACAAATATGAATACATGTACGAATACGGATATTGGGAAACATATCCCATATTGTTTGGAGCAGTTCCTGCTTCTTGAAAATTATAAACAGGGGGGGTTCAAAAAAAATTTAATTAAGAATTTGGGGAGGGGGTTGAGGGGTTTATTACATAAAAATAAATTGGATTTTGAGTGCATTGTGACACTTTTGTCACAATGCACCCAAAAGTGGCTATACCAGCCAAGACACTATAAGTTTTATTTGTAGATTCATTTATTAGTTCTCCTAGATTTGTGAGTTATAGATTTTTAGAATTTTTCTCGCTAACATGTCCAATTCAATGTTCACTACAATCAAAAGGAATGTTTTAAGTATGATCCAAGTAGTATAATCCTATAAGTAATGACCATTTTAGGGAATTTTGCTAAAATTTTACTGAAACTATATGTATTTCTAGTAAAATTTCACTAAATCTCTTAAAAAGATCGTTACTTCCATGAGTATACTACTATGACTATATCTAAAACACCTCTTTCTCTTGTAAAAGGAGTTGTTGGGAGTAAAAAAAGGTTATTGGGCCTCAAAGATTTATATCACATAACTTCAAGAAAAAATAAATATGATTAAGGTCCTTCAAAAAATTCAAAACCGTCTTGGTTTTTACTTTAACCCCTAAAGTCCCATTGTCCCCTCGGGGGACAATTTGGATTTCGGGCAAGTTCTTGCGACCTTGATTTTTGATGAAAATTTTTGGTATCATTTTCTTTATTGTTAAGAAGATGCATCTATCAATCTAAGTTTTGGGTTTAGAATTACAATTTCAATTTGTAGTTCCTACATTGGAAACTTTGATAAAAAAAATTTGGTTAGTGGCTTTGACATTGCCCGTGGCCTTGAAGAGGGCCGAAGCTCATAATTGATTGGTCATTTGAACAAGCTACATGATGCCTACTTAATGAAGATGCTGAAATTTAAGTTTGAACAACCTTGACTCCTCTAAGACCTCAAATGTCGTTTAAGGATCAAAGGTTAACCCCAGAAGGATGGATTGGTCATTGTGGAAATCATCCTTTTTAGTACTGTGTGAATTATCTGCTTACAAGAAATCCTAAGTGAGTGTTCATAGAGGTAAAAATCACTACGCAAACCTCCTAGGATTGTCACACAAAATTCCAAGGATGAACATTTTTCTTTTTTTTGAAACAAATGAAACGAGAATTCATTACCAGAAAAGAGTACAACACTGCCAGCCACAAGTGGCCTGGCAAAAGACAAAGCAAAACACCCACCCCATCCCTCACAAGACCAAGACAAACAACCAAGGGCACACCGCAGGGGCTGAGAGGCCCCTCGCGGGCAGCCACCGTGGACTGAACGTTGAGGCAGCGAAAATTGGGGTCCATCAAGGAGGTTCGAAGACAAACCCCGAGTACTGGCCAGTGATGAACCAAATCGGCCGCCCAGCCTCCATGACGGAGAAGACCCCTTTCCTGCCAAGGATGAACATCTTCACTTTTGTCCTAACTTACATAGAAAGATTCTCTGTCATCCATTGGACACGTACTTAATGTCCATGGCATCCTTCTAGGGTTAAACCAATGACTGACTTTCTGGCTTGTGACTGACGGAAGTTATATTTCCAKGCAACTCTTTGGGCCCCAGAGGCTGCAAAACTTGCACCGCCCAACCGGCCAGCCGAGCCGGTGCATCTTGTCCAGTACAAGTCATGGTACGGACCCCGGGGAAGCTGCGTAACAGACTAACAGGCCCGGGTTGGTTGGGCCCTGGGTTGGGCCCTGGTTGGGCCCTGGGTTAGGGAAAGACCAATGACAACATTATTTGGAACTTTGGGTAACCTCCATTCAGGACTTGGCACGTGGACTTGTACTGTTGGCCGGGGACTGTTTAATTCTGGATAAGGTAAGCAGARAAAGGGGTTGGAACTGGAGTCCGGACTATTGAGCCAAACTACACGCATTTGTCCTACGAGTGTGTGTGGGGGGAATTAGCGTCACCTATAAAATTAGTGTCACCACAAATATATGTATGCCCCGAGGGGCGGTTATTTGAGGATATTTTAGTATAGAAGTTTCAAATTAGGGATCAGTCTTCTGTGGCATGGATTTCTTGAGAATAATTACTTGGGCGGAAATTGGCAGTGTWATGCAATAAGTTTTCAACCAACACTAATTCAAAAATAGTGTTACTTTGGAAAATTAGTGTCACGTGCATAATTAGGACAAATTAGTGCTCCAATATTTGAAATTCTCTATTAACTGCTAATTCTAAAGTAACCTTTTAATTTTAATGGATTGTAGGTTGAATATTCTAAATTTTCAATTATGACTTTGGTCTCATTCAAAAATTTTAAGCTCTACATATGGTGATTAAATAATAATAATAATTTTACTTGTTTTTTCAAGTTGCTTTTGAAGGGCCTTTTTTGAATTGAAAATAAATTTTTTTGAGGTGTAACAAACTTGCATCCATTGAGTTCCGTACTTGGTATAGAAAATCAAGTCTCAAACTTCTATCAAAAGAATCTAAAAACAATTAGATGGATGAAAAAATCAAGATCTTGTGTGCTTGGGACATGTTTGCACTTGTCTAGTGTTCAAAATTTGTCGTCCATTCTGTCTCACAAAGTGTATACATCAAGCTAAATATTGTATAATTTTGAATCATAATTTGAGTGTATATGGTCAATTTTGTTATAATGGCGCCACTCACTTACATTGGCGGGCCATTTCATTAGAATGGCGTGAAATACGCTAAAAATTGCACGACATTCCATTAAAATGGCACACATACTGCCATTTTTGGCGGCAGAATGGCGCCAATATAACAAAATTGACCATGTATAGATTTTGGTATGAGGAAGTTTGTTAATTTTTTTGGTATATTAGCTATGTAGACTCATTTTTAAGTTCAAGTTTGGGCTACCCTACATTGTTTCCTAAGATCTAAAACTTATTTAAGCGTTATACATCATAGGGGCTACAAAATTTTTGAAGAGCCAATCCAAGGAACTATCATCATTGAAGGATAACATATGATTATTCATTATTAAACTTCAATTATTCCTTGAATGTCAAATAACACAACACACTTATCCAGTTCGCGCGATTCTCCACTTCCTCCTTCCCAACCATTTTGATGACTATAGAAGAGTAACTTAACACCAATTACAATCCATGTACCCACTTTTACACAATAAAAATTCCTTGGAAGTGTCCTCCAAATGTTTCATTAAAACGTTCGTATATTTAACTATGGTTAGAGGATTGGTAATTTTTCTAGATTTTGGTTTTAGCACCAAAACAATTTTTTTAGAGTGTGGTTCAGGAGGCCCTAGGAAGTTCCACTTTGAAAATTCATAGAAATTAGATGCCTTATCTAGAAATTCTATCTCCCCCCCCCCCCCAAAAAAAAAACCCTCACAATTCTCAGTTGCAAATATTACAAAAATATTTATTTTTTCTAGTTTTTTTAAACCAAAAATCTATTTTTTCTAGTGTTTAGGTTTGTAGGTAGGTATGGTTTTCAAAGACTCCATACCTACCCACAAACTTAAGCTCGTCATAACTTTCATCTTATTATTCAAAATAGATTGGTTCAAAGCTTTCCACGTATACACAAATCTAAAGAACCAATTTCAAATTCTTATTTCTAAAAAAAAAAAATTCAAGAAGTTTTTTAACCTGCTTGAGTTGCCCGTCGAATGTTGAAAATTACATATCATATAATAGCTTTTTAATTATGTAGTCAAAAGTTATGAAAATTGTCAAGCCTTAAAGCAATTCTTTGGCCACATGTTCTCTGAAATTTTCAAAGAAAAAAAATAAAAATTCCATCTATAGTGAGCTATCAAAATCGCTTTGTTGCCAAAAAAAGGGTGTTTGGACCTTTAGGGGTTAATGCCCTTAACCCCTAAAGTCCCAAGGCCATTTTTCTTTCAAAAACCACTGAAAACTATCATTTTTGTTGCATTCATCCAAAAAACGAAAAAAGAATTTATCCCAAAATCTAACCATAGGATCTTGTACTTCACTTGTCTTAAATCATGTGGTAAAAATTTCATGAAGTTTGACCGTATAGATTGAAAGATATTAGCATTCAAAGTGGAAAAAGAGAGTTTTTTGAACACTGGACTACAATTTCAGATGACTTTGACTTTCATTTGTCAAATTTTTTTGCACTACAGACTTTGAATTTAAAAATTTCTATGTTGAATAATTGAATTGAAATTCTAGGAAAAAAATTTCAAAAAAAAACCACTTGATTTTCAATCTTTAAAAAATTGTTAAGTAGAAGTAYGTCCAAGATTGAAAGAAAAACTAAATGGATAATAGCTCTAAGATGGGATTGAAACACAATAATCCAAACGGTGAGATTGTTCTAGAAAGTAAACTTCACCTTGTCCAACAATGTTTTTTGAAAAATTGTGAAAATTGCATTTAGAAATGAATGCTATAAGTTTTTTGTTCAAGAAGATGCTTAGATTGCCCGAAAAACAAGATTGTCCATAACTTTCTCATTACTAGTCCAAATAGAATGAATCAAAGCTTCACATGTAGACAAAAATACATCATTTCAGAAAAAAAATATTTAAAAATTTAATTTTGAATTTTTGCAAATTTTTTTTGCTGCCCGCCGAGTTCAGTTCTGGGTTTTTTGTTGTATAAGTGTATAACTTTTGCTCCCGGGCACCAATTGAATTAAAAATTATATTCCCACAAAGATAATAAGTTTTTCTATATTATGAGAAAGTTTCAAAAAATTTCATCAAAAATCAAGGTCGCAAGAACCTGCCCGAAATCCAAATTGTCCCTCGAGGGGACAATGGGACTTTAGGGGTTAAATTTCATGTAATGTGACGATGAGGTCATATGCCCCTCTATTGTAGTTGGGAGGACTATGATGGTAAGCATCTCCATCAACACCTAGATTTGGACACATGACCACTTCATTGCTATATCCAAGACCAAAGCTATTGAATCTAGGCTGCATTCGCCTTGTGTAAATATCCAAAATCTAATTGAATACAAGCTCACAATTTTTTTCTAATATTAAATTCTTCAAGAGATAACAATAATATAAATTTGTTATATACTAATAAACTATTTTCTAGAAGAATCTTGTTAATGTGTAGTAAAATTTATTTCATGCACAAAGATGGTATTCACAAGTATTCTATTATTCCCTCACTTTGATTGTTCCATCATTTTGATGGCTTTGCATCAACCTGTACATGGTTTCTTTTATGAAGAGGTACAATATTATTCCACTTGTATTTATAAATGACAGTAAAATTTGTATTCTATAATACAAGGATGAGGAAGGTGGTCTATAATCCTATTTTCACTTACCAATATGATCACAATTGTACGCAACTTTTTGTCATATGATCACGAAGTTGATAGTGAAAAGCATAGATTGAGTTTACATTCCCTAGGATTTACTAAAAGGACATAATAAGATGTAAAGAAGAGAAGGTGGTATCAAAGAGGTCTAGTTGTTTTTTACAACACATTGATTTATAACTTAAAACGTTTTTAGTAATGTAATTTTCACTCAACCGACTCTAATGACACAATCTTATGATTTTCCAAATTTATTCTCAGTTGCATTCACAATTTGACACATAGTCCATGTTGTCTAAATAAGCGTGTATACAATATGATGAAATATATTTATATTATGTCAAAAGAAAAGACTAAGTGTAAAAGCAACTTCAATAAATTTTCTTAATTTAATATATAACACCCTAGCATTTATGAATAGAAATGTATTCTATGCTCTCTCATAGCTAAAAAATTTGGAGTCAATATCGTTCTTGCAATAAATGCTAGGGTGCAAGTGAGTTTGGGACAAATCCATGAACCCTTGATCAATTTAATTGGTTTTGTTAATGAACATTTCTTGGAAGCAAATTTATTTTTACGAGGATTTTTGTCGATACTTTGATAMTATTTTTAATTGCAAAATTGCTACAAAATTTAGAGACAACGTGTTCGATTTCAGATGATTATCCACACTACTAGGTGAATGAATGACTCTTCATCGCCATTTTACATATTTCATCCATGCCTACAAAGCTTCCGTCATCACTCCACTGACGAGCACTGTCCAAAGTAAATGAAATAGAGCCCCTTCGGATCCCTGATACGGTAGCCTTTGTCAGGCCTTGTCCGAAGAAAAGACTCCGGCAAAGACATGTGATTCTCAACCAGTGACTGCTGTGTCGCCACGTGTCCCGGGCGGCCCGTGCTGCTAATCACCGGTCCCGCTCCGTGTAGACCCGTCCCAGGCTCCCAGCCGTCCTCCTCGACAAAGAAGCCCGAAGTCCGTCCGCCGGGCTCATATGAACAAGTCCTCCTTGTTTCAATTCCGATGTTTGCTCCGCCTTTTGCTGCTTCTTACTAGACCTTGTCGTCGTTTTCCTTCCACTTCAAGCTGTAGCACGGGCTCCTCATGCTGGCAAAATCCGAATTCTCGGAATTTCAGAAATTTTCGCATTTCTTGGAGCCATTTCTTGAGCGAGCACGACATTGGAGTCGAAGTGTGTTCGTTTGGAAGTTTGTTGTTTACGGCGTGCGATCTTGATTTCTGGTTCTGTGAATACGTTTAATTTTTGTTTATATAAATACAGAGTGGGAAAGCGCTTAGTGCGCGGGGAGTTTTCAAGCGATTCTGAGACGAAGTGTGAGATCTCTGGGACGAATTCGGTGCCACTTCGATGGGGATATGGGATTACTTCCTCAATTGGCTCCGCAGGTAGTTTCTCACATAGATTTGGTTTTTTAGAAAACGATTRGAAAATAGATGAGGTTTTGATTCGTAGGTCTTTCTGGTCCTAAGGTAGTCAKACCTTATTGCGGCACTTTAAGCGGTGACCAGAGTTTCTACTGATTAGGATGGCCTGATTTTTAAGTTTCCTTTTTAGAGGATTCCAACGCATCGAAAGAGTTAAATTATTTGGATACCGTATGCAAAAGTTATTCAGGTTTGAAGTTTTATTGGTAGATGATGATCTATACTATCTGATGTTGAGGTGCTTATTGGACATTCTCAAAGTTAATATGAACTCAGTGTCCTAGATTTTCAGTGTCGGGTTTAGGTAGGTTTCGTAATTAGGTGTGGTTACTTTTATTTTTGGTTCGTTTTTCTCTGTATTGATTTGGGATCGAAGGACACACTCTTTCTGAAATTCATGATATGCTTGCTTAAGGGTCGAGTTTGGATTCTTAACAGTTAGTTACACATGGTTTATTGAGTTGCGAATCCTAAACTTGCAAATTAGAGGATGTATTTGGAGTTAGTAAGAGGCGGACTCTGTCCTGACGTGGTTGATGTTGGTCACAATGTGGACAGTCTCTTTTTCAAGCAAGAGATGGAGCTGTCTTTGATAGGGTTACAAAATGCTGGGAAAACGTCCCTCGTGAATGTCATTGCGGTTAGTGTTTCCATCCCCTGTTYACGTCTGTTTGTATCTTGGCAATATCAACTACACTGATTTGTCCTCACACTAATTTACCAAATTCACACTATGAATTTGTGAAGATTGAAATATTTCCTCTTTTGTACCAATTTCCAAAATAATGAAATTTTGTGTTACACTAATTTCCTAGGTGATGCTAATCCCCTCTTCCCCTCCTATTATTTAATAGCATAGCTGCAAAAGGAACGCGACTGCCTAATGTGCCGACACTATTAGTCTCTTTGAGCTTTTCCAAGCATGCGACAGTCTCCATGGTTTGATTAGTAAATGGACTTGGAGTTACCGGAGGGATAATTTGCTTTCTTAGTTCGTCTAGATTGCTCTGCGGACTTTCTCGCTTGTTCGTTCTCTTAAGACGAGTTATTGAGTGAGACGTTTGGAGACGAGGGCACGAAGAAATCACCCAGACAGAGACGATCGAATATGATAATAAGGACAATTTGACTAGCTAGAGCACTTTATTGTCAGAAGATGCAGGCACCGTTTCCCTGAAAACGCTACATGTACTGGATAGATTCGACTGGGAACTGCAATGCAATTTGTATCATGTTTTCTACGTTTTGTTTGGATTCACCCAGCTTCTTAAATAGATGCTTGCTGATTTCGGGCTGATATGTTGCTTTGCAGACGGGGGGCTTTACTGAGGACATGATACCTACGGTATGCTGTCTCATTCAGAACATTGTTGAAAATGATTTAAAGTTAGTTGGAGTAATTGTTCTCATTTCTGCTGTTAATCGAATGCTTTCTRTGCAATTGTCTTCCCTTGCAGCGTGGAGATGTGCTTATTCTTATATAAGTTATTAGCACAAGCATCCATGATGAATCAAATCACTCGCTCAGAATTCGGGATTTTTATAAGATTTTTTCCAGATGCTCAGAGGTTCTCAGGATACTGTTTTTGGTACAATGCAGGTTGGATTCAATATGCGCAAGGTGACGAAAGGCAGTGTGACGATCAAGCTTTGGGATCTCGGTGGTCAACCTCGATTCCGTAGCATGTGGGAGCGTTATTGTCGTGGCGTTTCTGCAATTGTGTAAGATTTCATTGTATACGTTCTAAAATCTCGCATCCGCATGCCTGTGTACTAGACAGTACTCACTGAGTTTGGAGAGGGGTAATTCTAGTGTAAAACAATGTACGCTGTTTCCCCGCTTGGGAACAACGTGTGATATGTCTAGAGCTGCTGAAAATTCTGAAGCAATCGCTCACCACATTGCGAGTCTTTTATGAATTGAATCTTAGACTTTTGCGGTGAATGGGCAATTGAATTGGTGAAGTTTCCAGGTATGTTGTGGATGCAGCAGACAGGGAAAACATTGCGATTTCAAAGAATGAGCTGCATGACTTGGTGAACAAGCCTTCACTTGCTGGGACTCCCTTGCTAGTATTGGGMAACAAGATCGATAAGCCTGAAGCGCTTTCGAAAAAAGCGCTTATTGAGCAAATGTACGTTCTCTTTTAACCTCTTGCTTTCAGTATGTCTAATAGTCTYGCAAGCTCACACTGGCAGCTCGATTGATTCACTTGTGTGAAAATGAGTGAGTTCGCACATTGAAATCACGTTAGCCGTCGAATGTACTGCGTTTCTCTGGCACAAAACTCCTGGGAAGATTTCTTTGTATTGACCAAATCCAGCGCTTGTCACATATTGTGCCGAACCATGCGATGCTGACAAAATAAAATCATTGATGCAGGGGGCTTCAAGGACTTACAGATAGGGAAGTTGCATGCTACACTATCTCATGCAAAAATTCAACYAATATTGATATTGTCATCGACTGGCTTGTCAAGCATTCAAAGTCCAAGAGTTGATACCATCCTTTGTCATGGTTTTTATCAGAGATGAAACTACTGTAGGTTAGCCGAGTGGTGTAATGTACCAAGCCGACGTAATCCTTTCACGATTTCCTGGCTACTAGACCCTGCAGCATATGATCAAACGCTCAGGAGTGTATTGTGAGGATGTGGGATCGATACGAAGTCATTGAATATGAGACCGTATCACAAAAGGCCATGTGTGGTTGTTGAGAACATATGTGCTTCTCATTTGTAAATTAGGTGCTGTAAAATGGCAGTGSTGTTCATTACTTGGTGAACTTGGTAAACAATATACTCTGCTTTTTATCTARAGCATTGTAGATTATGTACATGAAATTGCGATGAAGCGATTCTTCGTTTACATTTACAACGTGTAGTGAGCGGCTGCTACCCAGATCCAGATTGCTGTCCACTTCAATATCCACTTCAATATAAAGGACTAGACAGTGCTCGAAAGCCAAGTGGCTTGAGAGCATTATGGGGCATAATGCCAAGTCTAAAGGTTCATCATAGATGTCCATATCTATACTTTTTGCAAATCTAAGGGTGTAGAAAGAGGGACTGTATTATGACTTATAACGCTTTTCCGAAAATCCAATGAAATGGTGATCAATGGAGTGGTGAAAAATCTGCCTTGCAAGCCAAGTATCGCTTCCCATTAAGCAGGTATCACTTACCATTATGCAATAGTTAATAGAAGATATCATCACATTGCTGTACTACCATTGAAGAAGACTACAGTTGAAAAGGTCTTGTTGGTCATGACATAAACTGTGCTGGCAACAATCCAAAAGTAGGAATATTTGCCCTTGTTTATATGTCTATGTCTACCGATTTTGAATTTGAATGGGAAAAGATGCTGGTTGTGTTGTCATTTTTAGTAGCAAATACCCCAAACTTTTCACACTCTAAAATTGCATTACAAAATTTTTACATAGTTTTCACTAAAAAAATTTGATCTAAACAGATTTGGGTCTTGTACCAAAATCTTGTACCAAAAAAATTTGATCTAAATAGATTTGGCTCTCGTACCAAAATCTTGTACCAAAAGATCTATCCACAACTCTATACATCTACCCAAAATCACAGTACACATGTTCACATGCTTAAAAAAAAGTTAACAAGAGACCAATAGAACCTGTCTAGAGTAAAATGGGTGGGATTGGGATGACTATATTAAATAGAGAGGTTGTTACATTAGGGAGGGTCATTACATGAGGGAGACTAGGAAGGGTTATTACACGAGGGAGATTTTGTATGCAACCTAGGTTAGGACCAGGCAATCAATATTACCTTAGAGAGGTTCTTACTTTAGAGAGTATAGAGAGGTGATTTACTTTGGAAGAGAGTATAGAGAGTTTTATTACTTTAGAGAGGTTTATTACTTTACTTTAGAGAAGTTATTACTTTAGAGAGGTTAATTACTTTAGAGAGGTTAATTACTTTAGAGAGGTTCTACTGTCGTATCCTTTACCTTTCAGTCTGAAATCTACAAATCTGATGCCCCACTTCTCAACATTACTCCGTCCTTTCTCAACATTACTTCCAATACTTCCAACACTCGTCAAGGAGCTTTCAAACTATACCTGTGAATGTTCGCCCTATCAAACAAGTAAAACATCCCACCTTACTGTAAGAATGTTGATGGACGTGCCATTAGAATGATTTCCTGAACATTTAAAGAACTAAACCACGAAACCACTACTGTAATCGTTTTCTTTTGCAACCAGATCGGTACATACAATAATTCAACTTTTGTGTGCATACTACCCAAGGAAAGAATTCTGTGTATGATTTCACAAAATTCGTAAAACAGTCTACATTTTTTAGAAACCTGTTATGTTTTGATGTTTATAATCCAATATCAAAAAAAAGAACACACAAACAGTGTAAACTGTTAAGAACCTTAGTAAGATATATTTGCGCCAAGTGTTAGGAGTGATGTTAGCGTAGTAAATCTAGTCCAAAGGTGTATCCAAAGGTGTATCCAAAAGTGTATCCTAGATTCATTCCTAAGACTCCCATAAGTGACATTTTAAGAGCGGATAGCATTTGGGGATAAGCTAAACTCCTTGGAATAATTTTCAGTGAATTTTTGTAAGGAAGAATAATGGAATCGACAAATGAGCCAAGTTGTTTCATATTTTTGGGACCCTTGTGGAATTAGTTACGAATTTTTGAAGATGAAATGGAGTGGTCACTAAAAGCAACCACCTCCTGAAATGTACACTCTTGGTACATTGAAGAAAGCAAAATGTACCTCTCTGCTAGTAGTCACTTTATATCTAAATAAAACTGAATTTAGCGTGTTCGAATCCTCCCGAAAATGGGGCCAAGATGCCCACTAGAAATGAAGACAAAATCCATTCTAATAAAAGAAACTCCTAAAAATCGCCAAACCCACAGGAAGGACCTCGCTACGTTGTTGTGCTAAATATTGAATTGAAATTCAAACTTCAATTCGGAGGAAAAGTTTTGACCTCAAGTTTCAGAATTTTTTGAGTAATGCATAGATTTTTAGGAATTGTAAAATGGTCAGAAATTGTAGCATTTTAACGCAAATCAATCTTATAATAAAGCATGGCATGATCTCTTTGTACTCACCCAAACAAAAGTGCTATAACAGCCGTGAAGACGGGGATTGACGTCTGCGTCACCAAAGAGAATTCTGCAGTTGTTCGCTCCCTGCCGAAGAACAATAGTATCTGACTTCCAAAGATTCTGAAAGAAACACAGTTCTTGAGAGTGTGACCAGATCATAACATTCCTTAGTTGTTCTAAGAGTGCACTATTCAGCAGAAAACATGTAAAAGAACACATCTTTCAATCAGTATGGATGACAACATTCTCCTTCTTCTTGCTCAATCCAAGAGTTACTATCATGGAGCTATTGAAGCGATTGATGTCACAGGCTTGAAATTATTGAACTCAAAGATTGAGAGAATGAGAGTCAGATTTATGATTGCACATTGAAGTGCAAACTTGATAAACAATGCCACCCACTCACCCAATCAATCCCAACAGAAACAATTGGGCAACAACGTGTCGTGAAAGCCTAAGAGGGTTATGCCTGCACAAGAGAGAAAGATGAAAAACAACTTCATCAGATATCACAAACTGGGTCAGTCCTTTGATTTGCGCTCATTAATTAACCCAAGAATTCAGGGTTTAGAATTGCCGTATTCGATTGATCGTGTTGTGAATAATAATGGGGCCAATCCTATATTTCCTGGATGCTTGCAAGTGTTCCACAAAAACAAAGAAAATTTGAACAAAAGGAAGTTCCCCTATGATGTACTCAAAAACTGCTTTAAACCTCATGAGGCGCAATTAGGTCCTTCAGGGGTTATGCTCCACAGTACGTGACATAACACATTACATAACACAATCAATTTCTCCAGAGTTTAGAGAGAAATATCAACTGAACAAATCACCCTGATATGACTCTGAACTGAATGACCTAAAACAGATGAAAGGGATCAGAAGACGAGGCTCCGGCCGTGGATTGACTTTTATGAGAATCCATCAATCTCTTTCCTGGAAATTAATGGAAAAAATTGTACACTAGGGCTAGGAAAGAAAAGTATAACAACAGAACAAACAAACAAACAAACAAACAAACAAACCTGCTACGATTCAGAACTCAATAACCTAAAAAAGTGGAAGGGAATTGAAAGAAGAAGTTCCGTGGCTGGCTGGCTGGCTAGATTATCCACCAATCGATCTAGTTTCAAAATTGTACACTGGCGCCGGGCAAGAAAGAGAATACCAACAGAACAGAACAGAACAGACCTGCTCTGATTCACAAACAAAGTGACCTAAAAAAGTGATTCAAAGCCGAGTTTCCTTGGAATGAGAATTAAGAGCACCAATCTTTCTCCTGAAAAATTCGCACGCCAAGGAAAACAGTCCCAAGAAAAAAAGGAATCTCACCTTTCCAAGATGAGAGCAGCAGGAAATAACACCAAAACGGCAGCAACATCTCCATAGACACGAAACACCAGGCTCTTCGCCCCATACACCGGATTCGCCTGCGTCACAACATCGTACCCTCCGGACACCACTTGCGCCACCAGCAATGCCGAAATCACAGTCCACAGACTTGCCCCTTTCTCATTCTGCACCTCGTTTCCTCGCCCCATTGGAATCCAACCAACCCCCAATCTCAGAAAAAGTTCTTCTTCACCCAATCTCACGACGAGTGATTGAAACGTTGGGCGAGGACTCGAGTGATGAGGATTGGAAACCCAGTCATGTTTTGGAGAAAAAAGGGATACAAGTTCGATTCTTGTGGGTTTTAACTGAAGCTTATTATAACTTATAGATGGTTGCTTGCAGAGGAGAAATGTTCACTGAAGGTGGCAWAGAAAGTAAGCGACACCGAAGCAACTGGTGGGGCAATTCAATTTGTGCGGGAAGACAGATGGCAAGAGCTTGTGGAAAATTGTGCCGAAAATTCGGTGGAAATCCGCTCCTTTCAAGTTTCAAGTGAGTGCGGCGTTTTCGGATTGCACAGCTGGAAAGGATACTCCCCGCTTTGCATCAGCAAGCCAAGTGCAGGCCAGGGTGAACTGACCTCCCTCGCTCGGCCACTCGGGAAAACCCTGGAATTTTTTATTTTCCACGCATGATAGAATTTGCAAATTCTGAATTCATATTTGCAATCAGAGGCCCCATATTAGTTATGGGTTCACATGGTAAATTAATTGGGTCCAAAATGGAGGGCTTTTTAATTTACTTGCATCCCTGTAAATACTTGGAGTGACCGAGAGGGGGACCAGTTCACCTTGGCCCTTGAGGGCAACAAACTTTTTGTTCTTCCAACATTAGCAAAATTGTTACACCATTTTTGGATCAAATTGGGAGACTTTGCATTGCTTGAAGGTCCATGAAGCACCCATTTCACCCTTTAAGGATGAGGTCCCTCATGACCAAAGTAGACACCAAAATTCTTCAATTCTTGAGCCAATAGGTTGCATTATCTTTTTTTTATAGCTGTAGTTAATAGTGAAGTCATCCAATGGACCACTCTGGTCCGCAGCGTCCTTACAAGGTTAAGAGTTGGAAATCAATTTGGAGGAGTTAGACTTCTTGAATTTTCAATTGAAAGGCAAATGGATTTGGCATCTAATTGAGGTTGTTTCATAGTTTGGGGAGCTTTGTTAAATTAGTTATGAATTTTTGAAGTTGAAACGCAATTGGTCACTAGAAACTTCCACTTCTTGAAATGTACACTACTTGTATATTGATAATGC
>VACF01001600.1:0-99699 GCA_006891605.1 Pleurozium schreberi
TTTTGAAATTAAATCAAAAAACATAGTTATGAAATTTTTGAAATGATATTTAATATAATATTCTTGAAGAATTTTTTAATTCAATGTTTTTTTCTACTAGAAGGATAGGGCTTTGTAGAAACTAACAAAAGTAACTTGGAATTGATGTATAAATAAGAATTAGTGCTATTGATTATGAATATCTATTTGTCTATCTCTTTGTTGATATGTCTATGTGTGTGTGCACACGTTTAAATCTTTCATTTCTATCTCAAAGATGTTCACATATAATTTAAATCTATAATTKAAACTCTTTCTAAGAAAGATTATCCAAAACTATAATTATCTCTATCAGATTAAGTTTAAATATCTTTAATATGCTAAGAAATTGTCAAATGATGAGTGACCTTAACTACTATAAAGTGTTCGATTGGAAAATTTGGAACATATCCTTTTAAATGTCTATAGTACTCCCTTTGYTTATAATTGAATGTTCCATTGCATGAAASTCCATGAGAATAAAAAGWCAYTTTTTTTTACATTGAAGGGARGTAGGATTTAAGTTTTAGGATTTAAAATCTTGGGTTTAGAATTGAGAATTTAGGAWTTTTAATCCTTGAAATAAATTTGTCTTCCAAATTTTGAAACAATATATCTCTAAAGAATGGAGAGAATGCTGTAGAATGTACAAATATGGGAAAAGATTGACAAGAGCAAGTTGTGGATTTACCTACTTGCTTCCGATCCATTGTGATGCAAGCATTGTTCAATGTGCTTGTGAGGTTATGCAAGGCACTTCAAATACTTAAATCATGACAAAATACACACATACATGAGGATGGATGGAGTAATATTTAATGATTCCCAAATATCAAAGTTTTATTCTATGTTTGTTATCTCTACAAGTCTAAATTTGTTCAATTTTACAATAAATAACATAATCACTTTTTTGAAGATATAAAAATTATTTTTGCTTTAATCAACATCATTTTTTCATGATAGTATATTTCAAAAAAATGTACATTATGATTTTTCTAAAATTAAAAATTGGGAGTTCTAGGGATACTTTATAAATWAAATTAAACAAAATTKTATAGTAATAAATTCTATAAATAAAAATAATAATATGCATAATTTATTGAAGCACATTCAATTCTTTATATGTTTTGAGTTATTATTTTAAATCTCATTAGTTTATATTTTAATCATTGTTATTCAAAYTTTTGGAATTCTAATAAAATCTCAAACAACCTTAACAAGTAATTACAAATGCTGAATATTGTCTACTTCTTCTTATCACAAGTCATCTTATAGTTCTTATTGAGAGAGCCACTGCCAGCCTTTCTTCTAATGTTAAAGACAATCTTGTTACCACAGATATTGTTATTACCGCTTTGTATACGTAAGCATGTATATTTCTTAAATTTCCAAAAAAATGCATGAAATTTTTAAATATTTGTTTTTGCAGAAAGTATAAAAACATCTATACAAAAAAATTAATAAAATATTATTAATATATTAAGATGTGATGTAATCCAATAATTGGTATAATAATTTAGCAATATTTTTAGAATAACTTATGTAAAAGCAATCAAACAATACAATCACAATTAGACTTAAAAACATTGTTTTCAAGCTGATTTCCAATGATTTTAGTTATAGTGTGCATAATACACCTTGATAAATTATTGTTTTGATTTAAAGTTCACTTTGTAGACCATGTAGAGATTTTTAGTAGCTTTTTCAATATGTTTATGTGAATTGGATAGATTTGCATTGCAAAAAACTTCTTCTACTTCATATTCAATTTTTATTTTGCTGTCAATATTGAAAAATTATGAAACAACACAAATGGTGCATTGTGACCAAAAAATTGGTGTACCACAATGTGTAAATTCCACAAAATGAAAATTAACATTAATATATTTAAATTTTAAAGTAAAATTCTAAAATTCTAAAATAATATTTGATTAAACATCTTTATACAATTTAGAATTCAATATTTATAATAACTATAATTTTAAAAATCTAAGTATTTCATTAGTTTTTAGTTGATATTTTATTAGTTAAATGTTATATTATAGACTTCAATATCAAGTTTTTATTTATTTATTTTTTTTAGATCTATACTATATTGTCATGGTGATTATTGGTAGTTATTTTGCTGTTAATGTTTGTGTTGCCGCAATAAGTGGTGTTTTTATACGAGTAAGACATGAACATCAGGTGATTCTTGATTCTTGTATACAATAATTACAAAAAATTTATTGATTTAGTTCAAGATTAAATGATAAATCAATAAAAAATAATTCAACAACTTTAATGAGTACAATTAATATGTCAGTTTCAAGATTATTTACAATTTTGAAATTGAGCGAGATATAACTTATTAATGTAACATATGATATTTATTAGTAGCTCTATGTAGTTGAATAATCTAGATGCATATATTTATATGCATGTGCCATTCACAAACATATCTAATAGATTTACATTACTCAAATGGGCCTTTCATGTGTCATTGATTATTAATTATTTTCTATTTCATCCACAAAATCATGAAGCACACTTTTAAGAGCCTTGAGAAGTTTTTATAATTTTGATCAAAAACATAATATTGTATGTGAAGGATAAGGTCAATACATCTCTACCAATTTTTCTTTTTAAACAAGGTTCAACAAGTATTAAAATAAAATTAATTTTTCAATAATTTATGTCTACCATACAAAAAAAACTCTTTTTGCAATGATGTATTTTAAATTTTGGTATCTACTTTTTAGAATTATTTTCCATCAAACATGTCCTACATTTATTGTAGGCATAAATAAAAGCACACAAATTTAAAAAAAAAAAAAATTTAGCTTATATCTTATGTATTCCACATGCACAAATAATTTTCATTATTCATCTCTTATCATTATACATAGAATAAATTGATTGCACTACTTGGAGCATTTTAATTATCACCTTCCAAATGACAGTCTTTGAAAATTTAAAGAAGTATGTTTACTTTATGGATGAAGTTCTTTGCTTCTATGAACTTAATCCTTGAAGGACCATGGGTGTTTGATGAGCATATCTCTTGCTTTCTAGACTAGCTCTTACAACAAGCATAATTTCTCATTTGTACGGAATGATTTTGATGATCGCCACCATTGAAATGAAAGTACACTTGTGTATCTTTCCAATGAAAAAAAGATCAACAAAATTGCATGATTTTTGAGAAAATGCCACCGCTGCAAAGATTGAAGAAAAATGTTCAATTATGCAATAATTTGTAGATACGTTGAAATGGGAATGTTGAAATTGGAATGCAAAAAAGCTCTCCAAAAAATCTGAATATTTTTCCACAGGTTCATATCATCATGATAATATTGCATAATTTGTTCAAATTCTTTTAAGCTGTAGGAAAAAAAAATATGAAGATGAGAATTGACAGCCCACAATGTCTTTTCAATTCTCAAAAAATTCACCAAGCTTCAATGAGGTTAACAAATTGAATTTGCTACAAATGTAGTTGCAAAAGCCACGTGGTGGCCTTGTTGTCCTTTCGGGGTTAAGTAAGATAGTGAAGGTTGCAAGGAACATTAAGTTTTGATAAGTAGTAAAGTACTAAGTTTGAAGATAATACTCCTTTAAAATTGATTGTAATTAAATATGTTAGTTATGGATTTATATCCATGTACTTTGATGCCAAMGTTTTATTGCCAATCATTTTTTGTGACATAAAAAAATTAACATGATAGTTATTTTTATTTTTCTGAATAATCTYGTTTTGGTATTTCAAGAAATCTTCAATTGAAAAAAAAATCCAATATAATCAATAAAAAAATAATCATAAATTCTTATAAATTTCTAAAATCTACAAATCAAATCTTCAAATTCAAGTTGTAATAAAATCTTTTTGATAGTACTTTTATAATCAACATTTGAGCAAAAGAACCTTCAAACTTTGTAGGCAATGCATACTTTAGAAAGTTGGCATTAAAGTTCATGAAATTTTTAGATGGAAGAAATGCCAAAATCCAAATGTTTAAAATCATTTTTTTGGTCCATGATCCTTTTTTTACACACTTCAACATTGAATGTTTGACTAGTAAACATGAAAATTACAAAATTCACAAAAATATAAAAGTTAAATAATGWAAATCAAGGCATACCTTCTTGCACCTTGTTTTTTTCCTTCTAAAAATTTAGAACCATGTTTAGCTATAAAGATCAATAATTTATGCTACATATTTGATTAAAGTTTACAAAAATTGGCAAATGCTAAAAATAAGGAGGTCACCTTCAAAATTAGTGTTTTCACCATACAATTTTTTGGCTGATAAAATAATATTCTTAACATTTTGAAATCTATATTTAGAATGAATTTCGTTGACTTCAATAGTTGGTTACAAAATATACCATTCATACTTTGATAGAGAGCCCTATCTTAATCCTTGAACGCTTAGTGTGAATCACGAAATTAGACCAAAGCTGCCAACCACTCAAGTTGGCCTCGCCAATTAGAAAACAAGATCCACAAGAGGTGGTTGTTGAAATTGCAAGAGGATTATGGAGGGTGTCTTTTGGGAAAAATTGTGAAAGTTTTGATTGTATGATTTACAAGATTATAATGGTCAAATGTGAATTGGGTAGGCGAGATTTGGGCATTGAGGCACTCATGGGTTAATAAACCAATTGCACCCTTAGAGACTTGATTCTTTAGACAATTCAAGAGATAAAAGGATTAACATCAAAAATGCTCCAGAACTACCATTTCTAGTACAAGTATCAAATTTTAGAAAAAAAACCCATTATAGACACATGTAACCATAGGATCTTGTAGTAATCTAGTTTGAGAAGATGAGGAAAATATTTTAGATTTTTCCACCATGTAGATTGGAAGATATTAGTGTTAAAATTGACATAAATCCATTTTTTGGCCCTGCAAAAACGGGCAACAACACTTTACAAGGTCACATTTGTATGAAGAATGTCCAAAATGGTGGTGACTCTTTGTATTATTTTTTCAAGTCAAGTTGTCTACATACTTGAAAAAATTTGGGTCACTTGGAATTGTACAGCATATAGAAAAATAAATAGTAAGTAGAAAAAAGTAGAAAATGAATCAAAATACAGAATTGTTAAGAATTCTTTTATGAAATTGAAAAATACCAATTCCAAGAGTTGTAATGTTGTGGTAAACAATCTAAATTCAAGGTTTTTATTTTTTTTCAAAAATTAAAAATTGTATTAAATAAAGGACTTCAAAGTTTATTTTAGATCAAATTAGCTAATGTATTGAAAGACATAATTAAAAAAGATGATGCTAAATTATCATGGTTTGGTCGAGTACGAAAAAAAACAGGAATGCTAAATCGTAATGTTTCAAAATTTATTCGTCAAGGAACAAAACGATTTTCATCTCTATCATTCAAAGGACAATCATATCTAAAACGACAATTTAGTAGAGGAACTTCATTTGGAGTTCACAATTCAGATTCCGAAATTGATGACGATGAAAATGAATATGGATCCTTTAATCGAACAAGATCCTTAAAAACCAACAAAAGCTTTTCAAGAAGCTTGAGTCGAAGCCTAAGTAGTAATACAAGGAGTTTCAATAGATCCRTATCTAGAAACACACGCCGCACAGCTCACCATTTAAATGCCGCACTTGTTGGACTTGTTAAAAGTCAACTATTTAGGCACATGGAACTCTTGCTCATCACTATCAACTTTGTTATTTTATGTTGCAACACAGCAAATATGTCTGATAAAACAGAAAATACAATTTGTATCCATTCAAACAAAAATTGTCATGCTTTTATTATATATGTATAAAGTTTTGTAAATTAATATTAATAAACATTCATAAAATTTTGTTTTTTTGCTTAATAATTTATTCAGACAATGCATCAATAGCTATACAAATTGCTTTCATTATTGAAATGATCCTTCGTGCTTTGGCTTTGGGATTTAAACGATATCTTTCTGATGGTACAATATAAGAARTAATCAAATATTCTAATTTAAAACATTATATGAAACATTATAAATGATAAAATTTATACTAAACTAAATGACACATCGGTGTAATTTATTCTTCTCAAACCYTTCATGTGTGTAACAGTTATGAATATTTTAGACATAATTGTAGTTGTTGTTTCATTTCTGGGAGTTACCTCTCGAAGGTGGGCAAATATATCAGCTATAAGGTTGTTGAGGTTTTTCCATAATCCAAAACAACAAAAATTTGGCAAGTCAGATGAAACACCATCACCTTTGGTATATATAGAGTCCTTACTTTGTAAAATGAATTTGGTCCACTTAATTATTAATTGAATATTTCAAAAAAAATGTTAACAAATAATAATTGTATGAAGTTCGAATTAAATTTGAGTGTTTAAAAAAATTTCTAAACACATATAATTTTTCATTAAAATGATTATGTTCATTTTTTCTTATATAATATAACCTTGATAACATTTAAACCATGATTATGAATGTGAATAATRTTTATTTAAGTATACTTATGTAAATATATTTGCTCAAAATTTTATCTCATGTAATCTTTATTTTGTTCAATAGGCATTATGTTTAAGAAGTTTTAATATCTTAGGAAGTCTTGCATTTTTTTATATGATTGTCACCATTGTATTTAGTATAATTGCTATGGAGTTATATAGTGGAGAGTTTGACTCATTTTATGAAGGTCTTCCACGTGAAAACTATGATACATTCTATTCTGCAGCCATAACTTGGTTTACAGTTTCAACAGGAGAAAGTTGGATTAATCAACTTTGGAATGCTATGCATCCTCAAGTTCGATATAGGTCATTGTTACAACAATATAAAACATACTAAACTATATATTTACAACTACAATTTACAAACTAAGAAATAACAATGATTAATAAATTTTCTAGTTTCTTTTATCTAACATATGTATTTAAAAAGTTTTTTCTTTCAATAGGTGGATTTCTCCATATCTATTTATCATRTATTTTATTATAACAACATATGTGTTGATCAATCTTATCATTGCTGTMATTCTTGAACAAACAGAACTTACTGATAATCAAAAGAAACAAATTCAAAAAGTAAGTGTGTAAAAAATTCAAATACTGCATAATTACCAAAAATTACCAAAAGTAATTGAAACATTAGTCTTTTGATAAAATATTCAACTCTATTTCTATTGTAAAGTTAATTTTGCATTGAAACTTCACAAAAATAATAATCCCATGTGTTCTAAATTTTAAATTATTTGACTATAATATCCATTACTTTAGAAAGTCTTATATGGTTAATTATATCCAAAATTTTTAACATACTTATATCATAATTTTTTCTTAATTTTTTTAAAATTTAGAATAATGATTTAAAACAATTTAGATTGTATTGTGCAATTCAATGGAAAAACTTGATTTACTGACTTAAAAATACATTTTATAATATTTTCAATGAAATGTTTGACATTCTCGGTAATAATACATTTAATCCAATAAAATATTACTGGTTGATGATTAAAAGTGGTAATTATTGACAGAGAGAATATTTGAAATATTTACGAGGAACTCATAGTCATGCAAAATCGTTAAGAACTGGTGATTGGGTGATTGATGCAGTTGAGGGTACACAAGCAAGGGTAGATAAAATAAAGAAAAACCTYAGTGATATGGTACCAGTGTCAAAAATTGTAAAGCGTGTAAATATCCCTTCAGATGTGCATGATAGTCCACTACAAAGTAATGTTGAAAGATCATTTTCATCCACTGTAGATATCACACCAATATTAAAYGAAAACAAAAAAGGCTTAAATTCTAAAAAAATTGAAGAAAAGGACATTCAAAAGAAAAATGACACAAGTCAAAAAACATATTCATTAGACTCTAAACAATATGGTGGTCAAGGATTTCGACCAGCTCGACTTAGTAGGCCACGCTCTASTGCTATACTTCAATCAATATTGGAAATGCCAGAAAAGAAAAGAAAAAATAGTTTTCAAGAACCAACAATATTTAGTGAAAATTTTGTAATTACAACTGACATCAATACTCCACTYCGGAAAGAACGATTATCTCTTGATCCACACTTATTAAGTCGGCCAAGGACAAGCATTGTCTCAATTGATGCATCAAGTAAAGATGCCATTTTGCGTAGAAGAAGTTACAACACATTGTCCACTCCATCTACCTCTCAACATGCTCTATACTTCAACAGACCTAGAAGACCTAGCAAAAGTGCAACTCAAGTGTTTGTAAGTGCTGGATTTGCAAATACAACTACACATCAAGATTTCATGGAAGAAAAAACAGCACTTCAAAGTGCTATGTTGACATTAGCTCATAATTTAAGTTCACCAATTGGCATTAAACAAGAATTTGCTTCTATTGATAACTTACAAGAATCACAAGTATCAATGTCAAATTATAATTTTAGCAAATTATTGCTTGATTGCATCTCAAAGATACGATGGACATGCAGTTAACACCTTGAAATTTGTAGAAACGGGATTTGTAGCTATATATTGGGTGGAAGCAATTATAAAATTCATAGGAAATCATGTAAGAATGTATTAATATCCTAATGCTAAAATTAAGTGAAAAATCAAGAATTGGATATGGTGTGGTGTTAAAAATCATACATGTTTTTCAAATAGTATTAAATTCATAGTTCATACTTTTAATATGCAATAAAAATAGTGTTTATTTATTTTTAGAAACCTTTTTATTATGATACAATAATTTATTGTAGAGTTTAATAATTATGAAACTATTTATTAATACCATCTTGTTGACTAATGTTGCGTTGTAGTTTCACGATTGGTATCATGATTGGTGGAATGTAGCAGAATTCATCCTTGTGTTGGGATCAACATGTTGCTTGTATCCAGCTACTGGAAGTGCAGCTGCAGAATGGGGAAACATGTTCTATCTTTTTCGTATATTTCGTATAATAAGATTTTTACCAAATCTAAGTGAATTAGTGCACACTGTGTTGGTTAGTTTACCATCACTAATATATGTTGTGGAATTACTTGTGATATGGCTAATTGAGTTTGCAATGATATTTTATCAATCATTTCCTTATGTAAATTATGGTACATGTATTAATAAAGATGTGAATTTCGAGCGATTTCTGCCTTCTTTCATATTTAGTTTTCAGGTAAATTTTAAAATACAAGCATATAGATTTGATTTTTAGTTATGTAATAATAAAAATAAAAATAAAAAATAAAGCTTTATGATGTATTTTATAGTTATGATTATTTAATAATATCAAATAACATTTTTTTTTACATTTTTAAATATTTTATTACAATATTAGATGAGTTTTTTTTAGAATTGCTTTCTTTTTATCTAAACTGAATAATAATTAACTTGGAGGTAATATATGTGATTGATACAGGCTACTACTCTTGATAATTGGTCTTGTGTAATGTTAGAACTTATGAATGAACCACCTTATTGTATAGCATCTACTGGTTATCATGATAGTTCTTGTGGAATTGCTGAAAGTGCACTTGCTTATTTTATTTTGATTGTATATATTATGGCACATATAATCACGAATTTGTTTATTGCTCAAATTATTGATACAATCACATTTGGTTTATTAAATGAAGATGCCATGGTAACACCAAAACATTTAACAAATTATCAAACACTTTGGGCTCACCAAGAATATGATCCATTGTACGCATGATATGTATTTTTATTTAAATATTTCTTATAATACTCTACATTGGTTTCATTTCAGAATATTTGTGACAAATATAGTATATATAGTATATAATAGAAATGAAAGGCAAAAAAACAAAAACAATGAAACCTTCTACAATAAATTCATTTTGCATGGATTCAATAAATATTTTTGCAATTTTGTTATGTTTAAGTTGCATCTTGCTATATTGTATGAAAGGCTTCAAACTACAAGTTTTTTAAATAGGTGCACAGGATATATTGGTTTACAAAAATTAAGGTCTTTTGTATATGACTTAGGAACACCACTTGGTCGTAGACACAATGCTCCAGCAAAATGGTAACTCACTAAGAACCTTTTTGACTTTTTGTTGATATTTGAAGAATTTAAATTTGAATTATATTCTTCAAGTTACTCTTTTAGTTTAATTTTCAAAACCACTATCTTGTGAATGGACTCTTTCATTGACTTTTGCTAATTTGTAGAGTTTCACTTTCATTTACAATTAATTTTGGAAAAAAAGAATGCTAAACTAAGGCTAGATGTGTTAAATTGCCCTTATTGTAAAGGTGTGCATTAATGGATCATTAGTACTTGAAATGACGTTTTATAGACATCTCGCCTAATATTAACCCCTGAAAAGACAAAATGAAATTTGCGTAGGTTTCTCTTACCTCAATTTTTGGTGAATTTTTTTGAAATTTTCTCCTAAGATAGAAAAATTGATTAGCTTTGAGGGAATATATATTTTTTGTTATCAATTGGTGCTCAGAAGCAAAATTTGTACCACAAAAAGACCAAAACTAAACTTGGCGGGCAGTAAAAAAAATTGGCAAAAAGTCAAAATTAAATTTTTAATTTTTTTCTTCTAAAATGATATATTTTTTGTTACATGTATACATGTGAAGCTTGATTCATTCTACTTGGACAAGCAATGAGAAAGTTATGGACAATCTTGTTTTTTTGGGCAATCTAAACATCTTCTTGAAAAAATAACTTATAGGATTCATTTCTAAATGCAATTTTCACAATTTTTCAAAAACAAATGTTGGAAAGGTTACATTTCTTTGCTAGAACAATCTCACAATTGGGATTATTGTGTTTGAATACCATCTCAGAGCTATTAAACATTTAGTATTTCTTTCATTTTTGGACCTACTTCTACTTAACAATTTTTTAAAGAATGGAAATTTAAGTTTTTTTTTTAAAATGTTTTTCCTACATTCTCAACTCAATCTTTTAACCCATTAAGGACCGGTTGACCATTTTTGGGTTGATATTGGCACTTTTTCATTGATAGCCATAGATTTAGAATGAATTTGGATATGGACAAAAGGAGACGGGTATGGGGTATTGTAAATTGAATGTATTGGGACAAGAATAAAGACAATATGTGCTAGCATGTGGTTTAGGGATTGAAAAAAATAATGAAATTTGGGTTGAAAATACAAAAAACTTCTAAAAAAGGAACCTTGAATTGCCACAAAATTTATTGTAGAGGCCCAGTCATTCATGATAATTCCATCGGCAAGGTCAAATCTCCGGAAAGCATCACGATTTGATATTTATTTCCATGTTTAATTAGAAAGTAGAGAATGTCTTGCCCGCCTCCAAATCAACCACGGTCCTTAATGGGTTAACAATTTCTTTTTAATTCAAATCTTATAGTGCAATTTTTTTCCAGAAATGGTGGTCAAAGTCATCTGAAATTGCATACCACAATTCAAAAAAAATATTTCAACTTTGAATGCTCATATATTCCAATTTATATGGTCAAACTTCATGAAATTTTTACAACATGTTTTCACACAAGATAAGTACAAGATCCTACGGTTAGATTCTTAAGAAATATTTTTATTTTTATTTTTTTGGATGAAAGGAGCAGAAATGGCAGTTTTGAGTGTTTATTGACTAGAAAAATGGCCTTGGTCCTTCAAGAGTTAAGAGATATTCATTTGTTTTAAAATGTCCTTTACATTGTGTATTTATCAATCACAATTTAAAAATTAAAAGAAATAATCATGCAAAAATTATTTTAAATGGTACTGATTAAATCYGTATTGCAAAAATGTATATAAAATAAAAACTAAGTGTTTATCTGATAATTTACAATGAACGCCTTGATTTTGATGTATTAAGAGTTCTACATGGAAATATGAATATTTTTAAAGAAAAATGTAGAATATTTGGAATTTCACAATTAAAATATGATTGTAGGGAGTTTAGTCTTTTTCTTCTAGATCTAATATTCTAGTACCAAAGATTTGAATAAATTCAACTGCATGATTATCTTATCTATTTTTCAATATAATTATAAAATTATAAAATTATATGTTATAAAACCAACAAACTGAATAGTAATTTAATAAACATTCAACATGTTTGTATGAGTTTAGGTTTAGATTTATTCAATACGAAGTTTATAATTTTCATGTTTATAATAAGGGTATTCCATTTCGAAATTTATTAGAGACCCTTGTWTTATACAAAATTGGTTCACAAGTAAGTCATTTCAAATCTAACTTTAAACATATATACATGCATATTTATTAGTATGCTTGGATACACACACCAAGAAAATTAAAAATATATRTAAATATAAACCATCATTTCAATATTACTATTTCTATAACATTTGTATTTTAAAATTTTGATTAAGCTTYAAATTTGAAATATAATAGGGTCTCATCTTATCCYTACGAATTGAACGTGAAAAGGAATTGAGAGAAATATTTAGGATAGGAGCATCAATAGTAATTCAATCAAATATAAGAAGATATCTTGTTCAAAAAGGGTTTGTGGTTTCCCATCCCTTAGAARTTGTTGAAGTTATAGAAGATGAATATGAAGATGATGAAGATGATGGGGAAAGGTTAAAGAAAAAAATATTAGCTAGGTTGAAAGTATTGTTAATTACTGGTAGATGATGGTGGCTATAAGAGGTAAATCACCTTCATATTTCTTTTAGTGAGTTTTCTATTTGCAAATTTACATCTTTAATTCAAATTATATTAAAAAAATTTAATTAATATAAAAATAAAACTTACTTTGATTATGTATGTTAAAATATTTTTTTAATATTGAAAATTGCATAAAGATACAATCAACTTTTTKGTTGAATCTTATTGATCAAAGTAAATTATCATTGTCACTCCAAAGTATCAAACCAAATGAAACAAATTGAATTTATGGTTATACAGTTTGATTTATGAAATATTCAAAATTTTGAGGTAAAGTACTTGGCTTACTCAAAGAATTGGAATATTCTCATTAAGTTTTAAAAATGATTATTTTGAGTCTTTAAATTGAGATAAAAGAAATTTAAAAAAAAAATTACATTATATTGAAATATTGTTAAATAATGATTTCTAGCTTGAAAAGGATCTTGTATGGGATTCACAAATATTATTTTGTAAGATTTGTCTCTATTTGGATTTTTAATTACAAGTACTTAACACAATTTAAATATTAAAAAATTCCCAATTACAATTTGAAAAGGGTGGATTGAATGTTTTGGTGAAAAGTTGTATCGCCCAAAAAAATTCATGTACTTGGAAAATTAGGCATTTTTTGCAAGATCCATCATCAACTTCTAAAATTTTTTGTGTGTGTGACTAATATGATATGATGTGAAATTTTTAGAAAGAAAAATGATTTCACTTATAGATTCCACAAGTAGTCAAACTTCCAAATTCACATTCCAAAAGTAGTCAAAATTTGTTACCTATGTTGAGGCAGTTTGGTAAAAAACATTACCTTTTAATTTCCAACACTATAATCTTACAATCTATAAATTCAATGACTTGATTTTAGGGGGGGATGTATTCTAAATGCTTGTCTCTATATTTTGACCATTTGGATTTCAAAGAAACAAATTCCATAGTGTAGAAAAAATCATCAAAAAATGCTAGTGTACTTCCAATTTATTTGAGTTCTTTGCATTGCAAACTGATTTGGAGTAAAGGTGATCCCTCATTTCAATCTAAAATTTTGAACAAGTGTATCAAATGAGATATATTAATGAATGGTGTAAATCATTGTTTTGTATAGAGAAAAATTCTTAATCCACGAGAATTTAAAGTTTGTTGCATGTGTATGGCAATATAAAAAAATCCTTTTTGTATAAATTTCAAATGTTAMCATCTTGCAAGTCACATGGTCAATGGTCAAACAAAATTCCTTTACAAGGAGATGTAATGGTTTGACACACTTTTGTATGGTTGAATTAAAGTTTTARTTTTCAATTTTAGCCAMTGCATTCAAAATTAAACAAATTGTCCCTTGATTGATATATTTTTTGCAATCATTAATTAATGAATCATATATTAATATTAGAATTATACATAGCATGATGAATAAACATTGAATATGAAAATCATTTTTTTTTATCAACAATTACATTATAATATATAAGATTTAGATTTGTGATGCAAAAAATATCAAGTTTTAGGGTCCATTTCAATTGCAATTTTTCAGCGATAATGAAACGAATTAATAAATTGCAAAATAATTCAAGTGTTGATAAAATATAAATGCTTTGCATAACAAAGTATCAAACAATATCAAACATAACACATTGAAGTATTTATTTTTTGTAAAAGAGATTTTTATCTATTTATCTGACAACAAACCTTAAAAAATATCCATTAGTCTCTACCAAATATATAGACATTTATTTAAAGATAATGTAACTTGGTCTACTCATCAACTTCCAAGTGCGTCATTACAACAAAATAAACTTAGAATCAATAGTATTAAAAAGAACGATTGAAAAAAGTACTGAAATTAAAAATGCTTTTTAAAATTTTGAAGATTTCAAATCAAAGTTATGAATGAATTCAAGCTAGAACTTCAAGATAATGCAAATTTGTCCTTCTCTCCGTTTCTTAATAACATTTTCCCAATAATAGTTAATAAATATAGATAATCTAAATTTCTTAGTTCAAATTGGTTGGGAACCAAAAACTTCAAATTGGAGCCATTGGCTCAAAATTTCACCAAATCAATCATTAATATAATTATTACAAAAAAAATTTAATATATTTTCCAAATTTTGAAGCATCAATGCACTCAGAATTTGTGTTTTCCATCGATTACCAACCATGTAGTGCCTTTATTGGTAGCAATTACAACATGCATTTAGTGAAGCATGTTGCAAATGATGACATTAATGGTGACTCCTAGGAAAAAACTATAATTTAAAATACGTTTTTTTGTGATAGGATGTTGTGCAATGGTTCTATAAATATAGATAGCAATACCGACCAATTCTAGATTGCTTGATACAAAATTCAACATTGCTAGTATGTGAGCTCAAAAATGCATGCTTGTGAGCATTGAACCTAGAATATAGGTATTTATAATATAGATACTACACACTATAGAAGGTGCATGTATCATAAATACGTGTAATATAGGTATTTGTAACATATATACCATACATTATAATCATAGACAATTTCTATAGTATATACACCTATTATATAGGTATGCAATATTCTAGGCTCATGGGCTTACACTCCTATGCTCACATATTAGAAACCCTCATACAAAAGTTGAGGTCACTAAAAAGTCCATCCTCATAACTAGATATTTGCATCTATAATTGAAACAATCTACAAAGTTAGAATACCATTGTCAAATTATGGAGATAAAATTGTTTAAAATTTTTTTAACTGAAAATATGAGTGATCCATAAAACAACATTGGGAGAAATGTCTAAACTTATTCACCTCTACTTTACATGGTTGAATTCTTGTTTGAAAGAAAACCAATCATATGGTGATACCATATTAGCACCTTTTGAAATAGATTAATTTTTAAAACTTCAAATAATTATGCATAGTTGAGCCTGCAATTATGGTGCACAATCAAATCATAATAAGCCTCAATTAATAAATTTTGATAATTGCATTATTGTTGGATAAAATTCAGACGTTTGTAGACAATGTAATATAAAATTTTGGGTTTAACATGTGTAGAAAATCTTTCATTTCAAGTGATATAAATGTATATATTCATATCATGTAAACTTATAATACGACAATGCAAAACCAATTTGTTCCTTGATTTATTAATTTTTTAATATCAAAAGTGTGTAGTTCTACCAAAAAATGATCTATTCTTTCCAAAGATGGTTCTGTGAGCATTGGTCTCAAGTAAGATAGCCATCTTGTTTAGTGAAGAAAATTCAATACAAGTTCCCCCTCTTCAATTCTATAAATTGATCAAAGATTTAACTCAATAAATAGAGAGACTRTTCCAAAAGAGTTGTTCCATTGAAAGCATTTTGGGGTCTCATTATCATGTTGTCCATGTGACCTTGTATGTTGTACATAACATGTGTCAAATATGCATGACATCTTGGTCTAATAAGGCCTTACTCTAACAACAAAGATAATTTGAAATTTTACTTTATTTATGACTCAAAATTTAGAATGTAATAAGTGTTTATAAAATTGGGATACTTCAATAAAATGAAACTTTTATATGTCCATATTGAAAATAAAGAGTGCTTTTATTTGAAAGTCAACGTAGAAGTTGACTTCATTAGAGGAACGAGGGGGTCTATTAGARGTATCTGACGTTGTGTCTTTGGTTTAGACAAACAATGACTTATAATGATACAAGCATTGACCTTAGAAATTGGTAGAAAATTTTGAGAGTTTGAATATAAATGACCTATGAGGCTATGATAATCAGACTTTTTACTTCATTAGGATTAAAAATTGTAATGTCATTGGTAGACATCTCTATTGACCAGTTTATCATGTGTCTAAAAGTGCTTAAGAGTACTAAATATAGAAATAACCATTATTGTATTTTTTATTTTATTTTTATTGAAGTGACCATTATTTTGTTTTGTTTTGCCATTCTAATTTGAAACGGACTTGCAGAAATGCTTCAAGTCCAAGTGTGTAGATGGTTTTAAGTATTTTGGAAAATAAGGTCTCTACAGAAAATTCATGTTGGTTTACAATGACATCTTAAGGTGGGCCACAAATACAATTTTAGCCTTATGCTGAAATCTTTTATTCTCATCATACACTTAGTCTACTCAAATATTTGACTATGAAAGAATATGTACATTCAAACTTTGAAAGATGTTAAATTTCATCAAACATATGTAAGGGCAATCTTTTATTTTCATCATTACACTTAGTCTACAAAGGAGAGAGAAGATCTATAGTACTCTTCTCCTATTCGTCCAAATGATTCCTACCTAATCCTTGGATGACTCATCCAAGGTCACATGATGTCATGGTATGACATGGCGAGCATATAAGAAATAATATATTTATCAACACTCCTCCTCGCTCGACATAATAAAATAAAACAAAATATCTAAATTAATATTGATTAGTTGATAGAAGCTATAAAGCCGATCGAGAAACAAATTCAGTTGCCAAGTCGTGGACTTGGTTGGCTTGTTTGTAGGTCGGTGGTTAACCGACCGGTCTGGGTTTTGATTCTCGTCAGACTCATCGACTGGCCCGGATAACCCACGGCTTGGCACGCTAGTGAGGCAGGAATAAAGAGCCGACCCGCTATCCCACCCCTGAGCTGTGCTGTGACAAGATGTAGAGCACCTCAAGATTGTTAACAAGCTCCCGCATTGATTTCTAAACCGTGGTTCTCACCACGATCCACCTTTTTTCTATGCAATAAACTATTCAATACATTTTGTAGCCAGCAAGATTACTGCTGCTACTGCCTCATTAAAACCTTATCTGGGAAAACCTTGATTGTAGTCAAAGATAAAACTACAGATGAAGGAAAAAGAGTACAGCACCTTTATCAATTTATTCTCATGGTAAAACCCAGTGGGAAAAATCCATGGAAAGATATAAAAAGGTTTCTACAATTTTCATAATAAAATCTATCAAACCTCTTGCTCCAAAATATTGAGTCGTCGCATTCCAATGCCATGAACAAGTCGACAATGTACACATAATGGAAGAGCCTTGGTGAAGAGATCAACAGGATTTTCTGCTGATATAATTTTCTTGATCTCAAGTGCTCGGTTTGTGATCAAATGATGTCAAGTAAAACTGAAATATTTTGGGTTGATGTGAATAGTTCGATCACCTTTAACAAAACCCAACTGCATTTGTGCAACACAAGCACTGTTGTCTTCATACAAGATAGTTGGAGAATCATCATATGATAATCCACAGTTTGTTCGAATAAATTTATCAATTGATCTTAACCAAATGCATTCCCGAGATGCTTCATGTAAAGCAATAATTTCTGCATGATTGGATGATGTTGCAGTTATTGTTTGCTTTACCGATTTCCAAGATATTGCAGCTCCATGTCGTAAGAAAACATAATCAGTTTGAGACTTGGATGTTGCAGGATCAGATCTATAGCCAACATCAGTATATCCAACCAATGTGGGATCAAGAGATCGAGTATAATGTAATCCCAAATCTTTTGTTCCTTTCAAATAGCGAAGAAGATGCTTGATGCCATTCCAATGTCGTAACGTAGGGCGAGCACTATGCCTTCCAAGGACGCTGACTGCAAATGCAATGTTAGGCCTTGTAGATGTGGCCAAATATAAAAGTGCTCCGACTGCAATGAGGTATGGGTATTGTTCACCCAATATTTCCTCCTCCTCTTTGCAAAGTCGATAGGGATCATCAGTTTTAGTGCTACGACCAACCATAGGGGTAGAAAGTAGATAAACATCCATCATACCAAATCGTTGCAAAATTCGATTGATATAGGTCGTTTGTGAAAGGAAAATACTTCCGTCTCTCATGTGCAGAACAATGCAAAAAATAGTCTTGCCAAATAGTTTCATCTCAAACTCGCGCGTAAGAAGCTGGGTAGCTGCAATACATGCAGATTTGGTACCCACAAGGTTTAAGTCATCAACATATACTGAAATAATGACAAATCCATCTTTGTCGCGTTTGATAAAGAGACATGGAAGCAATGAGTCGTTTTTAAAGTGATGCTGAATAAGAAAATCCCGTAATTGTTGATACCACATGCGTCCAGACTGCTTTAAACCATACAATGCTCTTTATAATTTGACCATACGATGTTTGCCTGGGATGGATGCAGTTGAACTGGTGCTTTCAAGACCAGGTGGAACTTTCATATAAATATTGGCATTTAATGATCCATATAAATAAGCAGTTACCACATTCGTAAAACACATCTCAAGGATGGTATGTACTGCCATACCAAATAGATATCGAAAGATAATAGAGTCTATAACTGGTGAATACGTAGAATCATAGTCAATACCAAATTTTTGTGTAAAGCCTTGAGCAACCAAACAAACTTTGTGACGGATTATTTAACCTTTTTCATCACGTTTGCGCACAAACACTAGCTTGTATCCAAAAGGTCGAGAAGTGAGATTATTCATAATAGGTCCAAAAACTTGTCTCTTATGCAAAGAGGCATACTCCTCTTCGATAGCACCTTTCCATTTGAGCCAGTCAAATCGACACATCGCTTCTTCTATAGTATTTGGGTCAAGATCATCCTTTTCACAAGAAAGATGTTCTACAATCATACAGATGAATGGTTCATCTATATTAGTAAATGCTCTATCCCATACATTACCAGTAGCGCGATACATCACTGATAGCTCTGTATTCAATCGGGACTTGTCTTGCTCAGAAACTGTTCCTTCATAAGTTATAGTGATAGCAGATATAGACGGACAATCAGATGTAAGGGATCCCGTGAAATTGGCAGTGGTTGCTATAGGTATAGATGGATGAATGGTATCAGTTACAGCCTTGCGCTTCCGCGGTTGTTTATCCGGTCCACGTGTCCGTTTGTTTGAAATTGGTTGAGAAGTTAGAGTTGAAGTAATGTCTGGTACTAAGACTCGAGCTAGAACATTTTGAGCTTCATTCAATGGAGTTTTAGTAATTTTTGATGCATCATTGAAGCCATCAGGTGTTTGATCTGCAATCTTTTGCAAGTGCAAAATTTTGGCGACCTCAGTTTCAGCCAATGATGTTCTAGGATCAGGATTCAAGGTAAAAGTTTCATGTGCCTTGAATGTAATGCCTACAAAAGTTGTTGGAATAGATGCTTCTCCTCTTAAAGATGGAAATATGTCTTCTTCGAATCGACAATTGGCAAAACGGGCACGAAGTAACGTACTAGTAGACGAGTTGATGTAACGAATAATGCTTAGAGAGTCAAATCCAACATAAATTCTTTCTTGTTGGTAAGCTCCAATAGTATGGCTTTGAGGTTTCAAAATTGGAACTCATATACGACAACCAAAGATTCGTAATCCGGAAACATTTGGAACGCGTCCGGAAACATTTGGAATTTTTGGAAACATTTGGAACATTTGGAACATTTGGAACATTTGGAATGCGAAAAACATTTGGAACGCGTCCGGAAAGAAACTCTTGTGAAGAAGTAATCTCCATAGATGAAGGACGGAGGGAAATAAGAGTTGCAGCATGGAGAACTACATGACCCCACATCAACGAAGGCAAATTTGCGTGAAGTAATAATGGTTTCGTAATAAGTTGGAATCGCTTGATAAAAGACTCGGCCAGTCCATTTTGAGCATGTTTATATGGAACAGAATATGTTAACTCAATCCCAGTGGCAGTGCAATAATTTTCAAAGGATCTGGATCGAAATTCTTGAGCATACGTTATGTTTTGATTGAACAATCAAGAAAATGAGCCTTAAAACGAATCATCATGGATAGTAAATTGGCAAAAGCTAAATTTCTCGTAGATAATAATGAGACATGCGATTGTTTGCCTAATGCATCAACCAAAACAAAAAAATACCGAAATGGTCCGGACATAGGAGTGATTAGACCACATATATCACCATGAAGCCTTGAAAGCATAGGTGGTAATTCATGAGGAAGTTTCCATAGAGATGGTTTGACAATGAATTTGCCTTGTACGCATGCTTGACAAGATGTTATAGAATTAACATCTGTTGGTTGCAAAGTGTGACCTGCAACGCATGGAAGAATTTTTCGAAATAAAATAGAGCCTGGATGACCCAGTCTTCCATGCCAAAGTGAAACTTTATTATCTTTAGAAGATAAAGCACAACTAGAAACAACAGGTCGAAGTATTGAAATCGGATACAAGCCACTTGCCGCAAGAAAGGCTTTTTCCACTACTTTATTATTTTGTACAAAAACCAGAGTCTCTTGCCTATCTAGAATTTTGGTCGAGAGATGAAAACCGTTGGTGCGTACATCTCGATAGCTGATCAGGCTCCGAGGCGCAGAGGGAGAAAACATAACATGCAAGCATGTGATGGTGTGGCCTTTAGGCAGTATCACCTTGGTTGTTCCCTCCTGGAAACGAAACACATTCGATCCATCCATAGTCATTAAATTTCTGGTTTGCCAAGTTGAAAGATTACTTGCATCAAAAAATTGTTTATCCCGCAGGATTGTATGGGTAGTTGCAGAATTAAGGAGCGCATCACAAGACTCACCAGTAGAGATGTCCTCAGCAACATATGTTTTCCAGACGTCAGCTTCAAATGGATCCATAGACGCATCCATGGTGTGGGCTTCACGTGAGTGAGCTCGGATCTTCTTGTTTTCCTGAAACATCTTGACAAAATAGTCTAATGTTCGGCAAGCATTTGCCAAATGTCCCACTCTGCCATACTTGTGGCATGAACGCATCTCTGACGGACGCTTACCATAATTGTTAATATAGGAAGTGTTATTCTTCCTCTGTACATGTTGGGGGGCACCACTGTAATTACTAGACTGTTTATTGCGAAATTTTCTAAATTTGTGTGATTTAGGTTTTGCATGAGAAACCTTAACAGCATGTGACTCAGGAACCGTAGTTCCAATAGGACGGGCCTCAGCATTGCGCAAGAGGAGTTCGTTCTACTTTTCAGCAAGAAGCAATAGAGACATGAAATCTGAGTGATTCTCAAATTTCATATTTGTATACTGCTGTACAAGGACAGCAGATGCGGGTGGAAAAGTTGAGAGAGTTTTCTCTATCATTTCCTTCTCGGTAATTTTCTGATCACACAACCTTAATTGCGAGATACTGCGGTACAATTCTTTATTGAACGCAAGAAGAGTTGGAAAATCCAACACTCGTAAATGAGTCCAATCATGAAAGGCTCTAGGAAGAAAGATGGTTGTCTGGTAATCAAACCGAGATTTGAGCTTTTTCCAAAGCTCATCTGATTTTTCAAGTTCTAGATACTGATGCTGTAGAGAAAGAACAAGATGACGACGCAGTAAAAGCAAAGTTTTCCAAGAAATAGCAGCGAAAACAGAGGCACTTACTATAGTAGTTGTATCAAAAGAAATACAGTCTGATAATTGCTCCGCAAATATATGAGCTTTTGCAGTTTTCGCCCATAATAAGTAATTACTCACATCAGTTGTCAGTTGAGGAAAAAGAAGAGGCTGAAGTCGTGGTGATTCAGCAATAGTGGCAGCCACTGGTATTGTTGTAGATGTAGCAACAGAAGAGGTCAAAGTAGCCATAATAGAAAATAGAAGATGATGGAAAAATATGGAAGATTTTGAAAATTAGGGTTTGAAATGACCTAAAAGATAAAGATGAAGTTTGAAAAATAAAGATAAAGATGAAGGTAAAATAAAGATAAAGATAAATAAAATGTAAAGATAAAAATAAATAAAAGATAAAAATAAAGATGAAGATGAAGATGATTAAAGATAAAGATAAAAAATAAAGATAAATATGAGTATTGTTGAAAAGAAAATGAAAATAAAAATGAAAAGTCAAAGGGAGTTAAATAAAATAAAATAATGCAAATGTAGGGTTTGGAAGGGTGACGAAGAGGAAGGTAGTCCAAGGGAAGTAGAAACGCCGTATAGGCGAGGAAGAAGAAGGGAAAAGAAGAAAAAAAATGAAACCTTCTAGATGAAGAGGGGAGGGAGTGATTTGAAGGAGCACCAGTCGGAATGGATGGGGGATTCGAGGGACTGAGCCAGACCGAGTTGCAGTCAAGGAGCAGGCCGGGGAGAAGAGCACTGAGCCAGACCGAGTTGCAGTCAAGGAGCAGGCCGGGGAGAAGAGCAGAAGGCCGGGGAGAAGAAGGAAAAGGCCGGGGAGAAGAGCAAAAGGCCGGGGAGAAGAAGGGAAAGGCCGGGGAGAAAAGGGGAAGGCCGGGAGTAGACGGGGGAGTGGAGGCCAGGGAGTGCCAAGGGGCAGAGTGGAAGGGCCAGGGCCAGAGAGTGAAATTTCTCAGAGAGAAAAGGGGTGGGCTTGCAAAGCTCACCCCAACAACAAAAACTAAATTCGAAATACGAAAGTGAACAACGAAAACAAAACCATCAAAGAGCGTGCTGATAACGTGTTGYGAGTGAAATGAAATGAAACAAAAACAAAAGTGAAACACCAAAGTGTGCAAGAAGAACTAAGTGTCACCTCAAACATTATGGTGAAGTATTTATACAAAGGAGAGAGAAGATCTATAGTACTCTTCTCCTATTCGTCCAAATGATTCCTACCTAATCCTTGGATGACTCATCCAAGGTCACATGATGTCATGGTATGACATGGCGAGTGTATAAGAAATAATATATTTCTCAACACATTGGATGCTCCTCCCTTATTAAACACCAATTGGCAAATGGAAGGAAGTCTAAATGAAGAATGCATTTTGTTATTTATATTWAAAAGATAGGATCTCAGTCAAATTGTGATCTATGTCTTCATATTGTACAATATTCAAAATTTTATTTGAAACTAATAAATCTAAGTACTTCTCTTTCTTTCTTTAAACTATGACGTACAACATATCTTAACATTAAAGTATTCATTTGATAATAATATAAGAATTGACTTGTAAGCTTTAGTTTGAAACTACTATTGGTATTAAAGGTTTTACAAATTTGCAATTCCATCATCTAATTGGTAAAACATTGACATTGAGTGGCCAAAATTCATCTTCAATTTTGATAATTTAACTGAAACTTGCTTTGATCTAAGAAGTAAATTTTGAATACTTGCAATGTGCTTCTACTCTAAAGATAAATCATGGCTTAGTCAAAGACAATATTGCAATAGATGGTTACAAATCCATGTGTTCTATATGAMAGACAATGTGTACAACATGTCTTAAAATAAACAAAAAAAAGAGTTTTTTTTAGTCTTACTACCATTTAATGAAGTAGCTTATAGCAACTTGGTTATAAAATAAAAATAAGGGTGCCTAAACTTGTGGAAAATTACTAACTCAATGCGCCCAAATAAAAAATATATATAGAAAAGAATTGCCTAGTTCATGAAATTCAACTCATTCAATATCGTTTTGCACCTCTTCTTTGTCAATAATTATAAGCATATATTGCAAAGTTATTTGCCTTGCCATTTTCACCGTTCTAAAGTACAATCAAAACATATGTTTTACACACAACAAGCCTTGATATTTTTAAGAAATCCGTGACACATGAGATTGAAAGTTTAGGATTCGAAGGTTAAGATAAAGATTTAGGTCAATGTATCTACTTTAGATGAAAATAGCAACAACCATCCAAAAATTGAAAGAATAATTTGGATGAATGCCTAATTTATTTTAATCATATTTTAAATCTTTCTCATTTTCATATATTATCTTTGGGATTGTCTAATTATTTTTTGTACTCTAATCAATAATCAAACAAAAAGATGCCTAAAATACCAAAGACAATATGTTAGGATTGCAATGAAACTATGAGAGCAACCATGAAATTCCTTGGAGTTATGAGATTTACAAGTACTACTTACAATGGCCAAAAGAACAAAGCTACCACCACCACCTTTTTCAAAGGTCTTTCTACTTGACTCCAAGGCAAAGCATCTAAAATTCCATCACACACTGATCATGGAAACAAGCTTTGGCAACAAAAACATATAAATTGAGGTGCAAATTGATCCATTGCCAAAAAGTTGGTACATGGTTGTCTTGTCTAAACATATTTTTTGTACAATAGGACTACAAAAAATCTTTGTTCTCATGTTCAACATGTATTTAATAGTATGTTGAACAATCTCTCACAAATATTCTTGAATATCCTCAAATATTCTATGAATAATTCTAAAAATATTTCCGTACATTCTAAATACATTCTAAAAAYACACTTATGTGATAGATGGGGTCTACCAGACATATTGTTTTTCATATTAGACGTGACAATTGAAACGCTTCTTATTGCTCTAAAAGAAGCTAGACTAATAGCATGGTTGCTCACCAATAAATTGCAAAATAAGCAAARTTCCAATTATAAAGCTAAACAAAATAGAAATGGAGAGAAATAGATGCCAACAATGAAGAAAATGAACTATWGATAAGTTTGGACCTAATAACAATCTTCACCTCTTTATCTACATGGAGGGCACTTGAAACAAAGTCCAAAGTAATATAAATAGTATTGATGAAGACAACAAAAAAAAGCCTTGAGAGTGTTTTGATTTCCTTCAAGGTCACAATATTGCTCTTGAATTTGCAACCATCCAAAATTGAGGCCCTAATTTAAAATTGACTATCAATAAGTCATCAAAACACCAACTGGAAGGTTTATAATGATAAATAAAGCACAAGAAAAATTTAAAATTATTCAAGGGTTATATGAGACTATTACAACAAACAAAATAAAAGTCATTCTAAGGGGTGCAAGGCATTTTCAATAAGAAAATTGCATGAGCAATGAGTGGAGCCCCAAAGCCCCATCCACAAAATGATTATGTTCATCCTTTGTGTCTTTTATGGTGAAATTCCTAAACTGTYACCAYCAAATAGATACATATGATCATGTATTTCCTACACCTTGGAATTGATGAAACGGTCACAGATGGGGCAACTCCTACAAATGACTTACAAAAACAATTATCTTAAAAGACCACGTCTTCAAGACTAACATAAAATAATGTGAAAAAATGAAATTAACATTTTAATAAAATGTTTGAATTCTAAAAGAATTAAATGAAACTAAAGAAATACAAAGCTAATTTTATAGCATGTTGTTGCAAGAAAGACCTTTTAATTTTATCGTGTGCGCTCTCATATTTTTTTCTTAAATAATTAATAATATTATATTTGTGTATGCATGTAGGATGGGACTAAGGGGTGAATTTTTAAGAAAATTGTACCCTATAAAAATTAAGTGTGGAATATTTATATTTATACTTTAATTTGTAAAAATATGAAAATATGTATATATTCTCAAATTTTTATTTATTTATGACAACTCTATCTCTTTACGAAGATAGTCATTCACAAACAAAAACACCAAATAAGTTTAAAACTACCATGCCCACCTTTATTATAATTGCTATTACAAGGTAATTGGATATCAATGGAAGTTCTACCCCATATCAAATAATATGCTCGGTGTCTTGTGGGACTGAAGTGGTGGAGAGGGACCGAGCGACTAGTATTGAAACTTAATGTTATGGGTGCTTGGCATATGAAATGTTAGAAGATCATGACCCTTCATGTTACTAGAAGTGAAGTATACATGGACACATTAGCAAGATGAAAGAGATAAGTGTCACTAAAGACACAACAATATTAGAGTCAAGTCCTACATTGAGTTCAATCAAATAGCTGATTGAGATTATAACATCTCATCATAATACTTTAAAAAGGTTTTAGGCTATGTTAATAGGACTAGAACAATAGATTACTAACTATAAAACTACATATAATGAGAGAAGATATCTTGAAATTGAACCCTCTTTTACAAGTGGAAGGAAAGAGTCTTGAACGCTTGTAACCATGGGATTTATTTGAGGTAAGTTAAATATCCTCATCTTCCATGTCGTTGTGTCATTGTTGGCCTAAGTACTATATTTTCATTGATTTGTTATTTAAAGTGACAATCATTATAGACAAAGCCGTCATACATATTAGTTGTATTATTTAGTCTTTATATTCATATTTATATTTTGTATGYATATCATGTACCAAAAATTTAGGTACAATTTAGACTACATGATTTGGGCATATCAAYATACCTTTTARATTTTTTGTTAATCTTGTCTAAGTCAAATGATCCAAACCAACATAAATTTGTTACTACATGRAGATTTTTGTTTTAGRAGACTCATTCAACTAAATTTTAATATTAATAGTTTCAATATACATTGTAGGCATAAGCTAAGATCAACCAAAATAATAATTAAACRAAACATATKCCAAAATATTTGATATTTTAAYTATCAAMTTATTTTGAAAGAAAAAAATAAATTGTATATAATGTTCATGGGACACACTAAGCACATCGAAAAGACTTGCCACTTCATSAGAGAGATCATGTCCRAAAGGGAAGAATTTGCCTTGAATTTGTGMKGTYCSARCTSYGGACATACTTACTAAACCATTGAGCAAAGTGCAGTTTCACAAAATGAGGAGTCTGTCACAGCTCACTACACCARCCRAATTTAAAGGKTCATAATTAATATGAAGTTTAGTCGTCAACAATCGTTGAAGCCAAGCTCYGATTCTATCTCTTTGTYTKACAAGAGATACACACTATCACATTCACGTGATCCAAGTATAGCTRGATGATCATTTYGTAATATCTTTTYGCAACTTCGAGTATTKGACCAARGRGGAGTGTTGAGAGTACAGTYCTCTMCTCCTCCATAGTTRGGACATTATCATGATACTGTRTTAGTTACGTAGTTACAATTATGAGGTTAGTTTGTTATAGGTTCTTTCCCCTTCTTTGTTCCATATATATGTATGTTCACTTGCTAATTGAAGTTCATCTATGTGGTGGAAATACTCATATTATCATCTCTGACTCATATTCCGTATTGCATAGTTACAATATGGTTGTAGCATTTTTCGAAGCTTGAGTTTCCTAACAACGTAAGTATTTGATTTGTATGGTTTAAAAATGTCCTTGATTAATGATAGTATTGTTTTAGTTAAAATTCATAGATATTTTTATGTACATTGTTTAGGTTTGAAGACATTAAGAGTACTTTACAAAAATTGGATTAGAATATATGACATTGAGATTTCAAATGTCAAAATTTAGTCTCTTTAGAAACAATTGTGGGACATAGTGTGAATAGATTATCCAAGTGCACCAATTATAAARATGTATGGTTGGAGTTGTCCCCTTTAGAACTCCTATTATCTTAGCTATTTTATTCTTAACTCAAAGTTTGCAACTTCAAAGCAAACTCTACTCGTGATATCAAGTGTTTGTAGACAAGGARTTAACTATAGGTGTACTAAAGGGAGATTGTATTTCCTAATTGCACGTTAGCTTTCCTAATTTAAGTTTCAAGAATATTGTAGAATAATAATGTTAAAACGTGCATACATGTCCCATGTCCTATGTTCTCTTTTTTATAATTTTGAGAGAATTGTGTRTATATAAACACACACAAATGAACAACTTCACAGGCTCCAAAGATAAAGGATAATGTATRCCCTATGTGCATCCATGACTGTATCTATAACCTATATCCATATTATATCCATATTGCTACATGGGACATGACATGGGATACATAATTGGTAATTTGGGAGTAATAAGGTAATTTTTTGATTTGATTGTGTGTCCTCTCTTTTGAGGAGATATGARRAGATAGTGACACACRAGTTTCAGATTGGATTATTTTTCATAACCCCTCCAATTTTATTGGGGGGAGGGATGAAAAATAATCCAATCTAAAACTAACCTGGAAATCCTAGTACCCTTTTTACTCTTATATTTTTCAAAAGAAAATTGTTTGACAATGGATATGGATTAATTGGTTTTCGTATTCATTTTTGTATCCGTATATGTATTGTATATATAGAATGCATATCATATCCCAATATTTGTATTCCAATATTTGTATTTTAGTATTCATATCTCAATATACCATATCCCGGTATTCGTATCACAGTATTTGTATCCTAGTATTCATATCAAGATCAATGGCAGAGAAGGAGGGGGGGGGGGGGGTAAATTTTAAGAAAAAAATCAATGGCTTGTGATTTTTTTGAGAGAAGGGGGGGTGACTAATGCAAACTAGGAGGTGTGTCCTCTCTTTTGGGTGGATAGGGATAGTAAGGTGAAAACTCCTAATTGTTTGTTAGTTGTTAGTGTAACAATAATTTCAAATGCAAATCTTCAATTACTCACAATCTTGAAAATGAGAAGTTAGATGTGGTCCGATTATTTTTTACTAGGAAATAACTTAAATTCAAATATCTATACAATAGTATTTGATTCCACTTCAAACCAAAGGTTGTTCTTCTAAAGTATGTAGAAAAGTTAGGGTATTACATATGAAATATTCAGTACTAATTAGGAATATGAATTACAGGGCAAATAGTAAATATGATTTTTTTTTTGAAATAAAATGGTTTCTTTGAAGATTATGCTCTATTATTTGTTTAGTTTGGACAAAATATTGCAAAATCATCGAGGGTCAAAATTGTGCCTATCTTCATTTGTGAGAAGTTCAAGCTCCAATTGAGGGATCCAGGACCTTTAGAGAAAGGAACCCTTTAATTAAAATTAATTAGATATTAATTAACTCTGAAATTATTGTCAAATAAATTCACATATTCATAATACTACTTATCTTGTGGTAAAAGTTAGTATTCACTATGGAATAATGACTAAAGTTGGAAATATTGATTTGATAATGACTGAAAATAGAAAAAAATCATTTTTTTCCATACATGTAAACAATATTTGAAGTTTTCAACAATTTTGGCATCTATATTTTGATAACAAAAAAAGTTAGCTGGTCCTAACCACTAGTCACAGTATCTCAACCCTAAAAAATCATTTATTTATATTAAATATTGGTCTTAATTACATGAAATAATTTATTGTGACTTGTAATTTTTTATGTCATTATATGAACTAATTCATTCAATCATCACATTTATGGGAGGGAATTTAAAAAGAAATTATTTCTCCTTTTATGACTAAAAATGAATACATGAATCAAAAGAGATAAAATTTACATTTTGACAATTCATAAAAGCCACAAATTTCTTTTATTTAAATTAAAAAATATATTAATCTAAATAATCTTATTGATCAAAATGTATTTAAAAAAAATTTAGACTGAAGGTAAGAAAAATTTTATTGGCAAAATGAAGTAGACAATACAAAATGGATGAAAAAGATTACATTGATGAAAAATAAGTGTGAATGAAATATTAGTGATTAAAAATGGAGTATTTTACAAATGTAGAAGATTCAAAAATAGTGGTACCAAAGTATTGAAGAATTTTATACAAATAAACATGAACTTGCATGTATTGATTTATAATTTTCATGCATGCAGAGCACGCCAATGCATATCACAATGGAATTCCATACTATGGACATGGAATTGATGATTATGAATATGAAGTCAAAGAAATTGTTGATTATATGAGTATAGATGGTTGTGATTACTACTTGGTGCATTGAAAAGGCTATGGTAACAAGGGACAAACGTGGGAACCACACAACAATCTTATGATTGCACCAARAAATATTGATGAATTTTTTCAATGATACTTTTGAAAACAAAACAATTGTTAATTATGAAACCAATTATTGAGCATGCATCGGTGTTTAATAKTCAATCTTCACTTTGTGGATACTACAAATTCAAAGTCCTTATTGTCTATAGGTTATATGTAGTTTGTATTTTTTGTGAGTGTGTGATTAGTGACCCCCTTTTTTAGTAACAAGATTAATAAGCGGATGGTTTAGAACTATGAATGGCAAATGTGGAGACTTTTTTTCAATGTTGTTGTTGCTACCATTGTTATAATTGTTTCATGTGCTAGCTCTTTTTTTCCAAAGGCAAAGCTTCTACAAATGGGCAAGCCTCTTCCTAAGAAACTTTCCATGATAGAAGGATTAAATTTCTTCCATAATTTATTTTTAGTTTTATTAAAGTTTTTAGATTAGTATGATTTGTTAATTCTTTTCTTTTCCCAACATGTAATCCTTTATATGTTGTTGTTGTAGTATTGCTTAATTCTTTCACTTTGGAACACAAACCTTAGTTATTTTTAAAAGCCAAATATGAATTTAGTGGTTGTGATGGATGATTTTCTAAAAGTGTGCATTGTCTAGTAAATTTTGCATTTAGTCATGGATTATACAAGTAATGTCATACTCTTGAAATCCTCAATGCTTCCTAACTTCTTGAAAACATTGGGTGTAAATAAGTCAACAAGCTCTAATTGTGTTTTTGCATATGGATGTGCTTGAATCTTTAAATTCTTACCATAAAAAAATAAAGGTTATTCTATGCTAAAACTTTTGGAAGAATTTGAGAATTGTTCCAAATGGTGAAAATGTTCTAGTACACAATTGGTATCCTTGATATTCATTCTTATCTTAATTTTTTTAGAATTGAGAGCAAAAGAAGACTTTATATATTTTTTCTACCTTCATTGCCCACAAAATTAAACTCTTTGTGACTTTAACCTCATTATTTGGAATTGAATGGTTCAATTTTTTTTTTGAGTATATATCAATCTATACAACTCTAAAAAAATTATTTTTATTTTTATAAAAAATACTTTTGGGTGCCCAATTTGACATTGAAATTGAAAAAAAAAAACTTATGACTTTTGCAATATTTATTGTAATGACATGAAACTCGTATATTTTGATGAGTAGCATCCATCCTAAAATTTTCACTCAATTTTTATGAAGTCAATAGAGCCTGCCTAAGTTTTCCAAAAGCCCAAAGTAGGTTCCTTGGTTCTTTAAGGGTTAAGAAACAAGGTATATGTATATTCCAAAAATATAAAAGTGGATTTGAATTTCAACACTTGCATTTTTCAAATTTTTGAAGATGAAATTTAAAAAAGATTCTAAAGTGCTACACATCTTTAAATATGAAGGTATAAAAGAACCAAAATCAAACCAATTGGATCCCAAAATGTGTTCAAATATGTGCATATCATTTCTTAAAATCCAATGATAAAATCCTTACAAATTTTTCGGGATCATCCTACTTCCTTATTAATGTGGATCTTTGAGGTTTGTTGAACCAATCTCAACACTATGGTTTTCAAATTGTTTCAAGTTTAATGATGAAGTTGTTGTTTTCCTCTCATTCTATAAATGTCATAAGATCTTGCCCCAAATGTTGTCCATCTCCTCTTTGCAGAAAACTTTGTTTTCTAATTTAATTTTCCAATATTATATGTTTGTAACTTTGTATATCAATATATTGTAYAAGCATGTAGACATATGAGTTCAAACAAAGAAGCTAATAAAGTAATGAGATTCCTCCCATCTTCCCCAATTTGCAATCAAATATTTGAAGAGGACACATACTTTTTTCACAAGCCTAAAAGGCTAAAAAATTGAATTACAAAGTACCAATCATTTGGTTCAGTTTGTTTGAAGGGGTATGAATTTTGATGATCTTATTGAAAATCTCTAGGTTGGAGTTGGGTTATGCTAGGATATAGGATTATTTTTCTAGATTTTTAGCCACCATTTGTACCAATACTTCTTTACTCTTAATTCTTTTGTTTCTAAAGATTACCATATGAGACCTAGGTGCACAGAATAAAGCCATTCAATTTTGAAGCCACGAGTCTATAGATCAATCATTTTGAATCCATAACTATTTTGCCCTTTTTGTTTCATTTCATCTACAATGAATTTGGATTTGCCTTGCATTTATTAATCTTTTATGTTTTTTTTATCTTTAGAGCAATAGGTCTCTAGCCTATTGAACATTGTAACTTCATCTAAGAAGCATAGGATCATAAATTTGTACTAGTCCATTCTATCATATTAGACCCCCCTATACTTTACAAAATTATGAGTTTATGAGTTCAATACTTTTACAAATTCACAAATGTAAAACATTACAAAAAATTTAAATTTTTAAAACAAATTAATACTAAAATATTAAAATACAAAATATCATGAATTCATCTACTCATAAGTTTATAAAGGCTATGCTTTTGTTTGCAATATTAGTGACAGAATTAGAATATTGAAATTTCTAAATCTTGAATTCTTAAAAGCCATAAATGTGTCAATTGAAGTTTTTAACTAGTTTTATTTGTTAATTATTTTTATAGAATTTTATTCTATATATTTTTAATTTTTAAAATGTCTTTTATAAAAAAATTCTAGTAGCACTTTGAAGTCAAGGTTGTTTTATGCATTGAAATGCATAGGGGCCATTCAAGAACTTTGCGGTAAATATGTTCAAGATAACTAAGAAAAATGCAACTAAGTAAATTACAAGAATAATCACTCGTTCAATGTGACTTTGATTGTTTGAGATTTTCAATAAAATTTTCAGATTAAAAATCTTTAAAATTAGAAAAAGGGACTTCTTGAACTTTGAAATAAATGATTGTCTAATACATTAATTTGTAGTTTTAAGAGTCATTGTATAACATGGTTTAGGTCTTAAAATTGTGACTTAAAATTTCTTGAAAAGACATCTAAATAAAAGAAATTTTGAAAAACATTTTTAATATGAAATAAAGTGTTTGTAGGTGCACTTCTTTAATGAAAGAGCATTGTCATAACGTCACATTTAAAGTGTAATTTTCATAAAATTTTAAGTTTTTGTTTTGCATTCCAACTTGGGTAGATTGCATCACATCTAAAGGTTGTTGTTACATGTGAAGAAACATGGAATACAATATCTTCATGTCCTCAATGGTTTTGTTGCTAAATATTAGGATTGTTCCTTCATTTTGTTCAGGTGGGGTGTTGTCTTCCAACATAATGATGTGGAATATTCCACATTATTCCATCCAAAGGATGAAATAGTGTGGAATATTTCACACCATGAGTAGCTAATACCACATGTCAAGATTTGTGAGAGTGTAAGGAGGCAAGGTAGTGAGAGGGTAAAAAATGTAGCTGAAATGGCCAGTACCTTAATAACTTCTATCATTATGTTAATGACTTCATGTACTCACTTGATATTCTCAAACATCTAAAATCATATAAATTAAATGGCAAAATATAAAATTCTGATTGAAAATTTGATTTGACCGACTTTCGAGGAAAGAGTCAAAGTATTCCTCTTCTCTTTTTACCCACCAAAAATCATAGCTTATATTTTATTTTTTCTAAATAGACGATGACAATCATAGATGAATTTTGTAGATGAAGGCTCAARAGAGGAAAAGGCAACCTCTTTGAAAGTTATTAAATGTTTTGTTAAAATTTCAATTGTGTAAGGGCAAATGCATAGCTGCCACTAGGAAATATAAAAGATCTAAATTCTTTGATGTGCAATAGGATTGTAGGGTATTAGGAAAAACATAATCAACAATATTTTTTTCCTACTTTTTCTTTTAACTCTTGCTGGACAAAAAATTTACATGTTAAAGAATTGAGTTAAGAGTCTTGTGAAAATATTCACAAGAAAAAAAATTCTATTCTTAAAAAAATTCTTTAACCCCTAAAGTTTTTTAATTATGCTTTCACCAAAAACACACCAAAATTGCCATTTCTAGTACAAGTACCAAATTTTAGAATTTTTTTTTTTCGGAAACATATAACTATAGGATCTTGTAGTAAACTACTTTGGAAAGATGTGGCAAAAATTCCATATTTTTCCACCATGTGCATTGCAAGATATTTGCGTTTAAAGTGACAAAAATCCTTTTTATCCTTGCAAAAATTCGTGTAGATGCACTTAGCAAGCTACATTTGTATGAAAAAATGTCCAAAATGGTTGTAAATCTCTAGATTCATTCTTCAAGTCAAGTTGGCAATACTCTTAAAAAATTTCAATTCATTTGGAATTGTACAACATGTAGGAAAACAATAGTAAGTAGAAAGAAGTAGAAAATGATTCAAAATACTAAATTGTTAAAAATTTATTTATGAACTTGAAAAATGCCAATTGCAATGATTGCAATGTTGTAATAAACATTATACACCCAGTGTTTTTATTTTTTTCAAAATTATTGAAAAATGAGTTAAACAAAGGACTTCAAAGTTTATTTTAGCTTAGAGATTCCATGATTGACCGCAAACAAAAACTCTTCATAACTTTTAACTCAAAATGGAGTTATTTAAAGCTTTCCACATATACATAAATCTAGAAAACGAGTTTCAAATTTTTATTTCTAAAAAAAGTCATTTTTTCACACATGCCCGGGCTTCCCGAAGATCAAAGAAAAGTACATATCTTACAATAAATTTTTAACCATGTAAGTCATGAAAATTGTTGGGCCTTGAAGCTACTCCTTGTATACACGATGTATGAAAATTCCAAAGAAAAAAATATTAAAAACTCCATTTGTAGTGAGCTGCCCAAAATCGCTATGTTGCCAAAAAAACGCAATTTGGTCCTTTAAGGGTTAATAGAAATAGGTACGAGACAAAGGAAATAATAAACTGTTAACAACTCTAGGACAAAATTGAAACACATTAAAACCAATGGAGGGAGCAAGAAAACTATACCATTTAGAACTTTCTTTTTTAAAAGTTGATTTTAAAAATGGATCCTCTACATTATATTGTGAAGAAGATGTAAGTTATGATTGCCATCAAATCGAGATTCTTCATAACTTTGTCATCATTATTCCAAATAATAATTTGAGTAAAAGATTTCTATGTAGACAAAATTCTATAACAATTATTTTTTTAAGTTTCTAAAAGCTAATGAGTTATTGAATCTTCAAAAAAATATCAATTAATAATGTCAAAAATTGAGATCATAGAAACCTACCCAAAGTTTGAAAAGATCCTAGAAGACTCTCATTCCATTAGAGATTAATGATTGATTTATCTTTGAGGGAAGTTATAGAGCAACAAGGAATGATGCCAAAACTTACATCTAAAGCCCCGTGTAAATACTAACATTGTGCTCATATTGGCCTCTGACACAAAATTCTAATCTACTATAGTCTGCTTATCTATGACCTCTATTTTACAAGACTTTTTGTACTCTAAATTTATTTTTCACTAGTCTTTCATTCTTTACTTTGATCCCTCGAGTTATTTGATTATTGAATATGCATAATGGCATGTCCTACTAATTGCAAGATTATAGAGCCCAATGTTTCTACAACTTGTGCATTATTAGTCAAAGTAATTGAAAACTGAATAAAAATATGTGAATTTATTTTTAATTTTTTAATTTTCGTATCCATTGTAACAAATTATTAAGGGAAAAGAATTATTTAACAAAATATTTTTCTTATTGCTAATAACTTTGAGCTAAAATTGAGAATTATTAATTCCAATGGTAAAAATGTTTTAGTAAGTAATACATATGCTATTTTTTTATTAGCGTGTTTTCATTAATTGAGATAAAAGTATAAAAACTAATTGTATATCTTGCCTTCTTTGCCAATAAATCAAAACCAATCATAACTTTCATTTCATAATTAGTCAAATGTTTTGAAACTTTCTATTTGGGTCCTAATCTTTCCAATCAAATGAAAATAATTAATTTTAAAGAAATCTTTTTTAGATTTTCTACTTTGACATAGAAAATAAAGAATCTRTTATTGTTTTTGAAATACTWAYCAAAATGATATTAAAAAAAGTACATACATAGAGTATGATAATTAGGAGCTATTCTAAGAGATTGATGCAAAAATTTCAATTGATAAAGCCAATTGATCCTCATTAAAGTCCCCAAAGTTCAAGGTCTTTTTCGTGGTCTTTTCGGGGGGTTCTTTTCAATTGGTTTGTAGGCCATTTTCACATGCTAATTTTACACTATACAACAATTTTCCAWAGATGTTAACTAATTCACATAATTCACACCATCATCATGATGACTATCTAATAAAGAAATTGCACCTAATTATGACATGTTAGCTAAGCCATCCCATTTGGATTCTTGTCAAAAGTGTAAGCCCTCCAAACATGAAAGCCTAGGATTAACCCTTAAAGGACATTGCATGCCCACGGGGCATTTTGAAAGTCAACTTGATTTTTTTAGATAGTTTTTTATTTTAATTGATTTTAAGCTTAACTGAAAAAATGAAGCTCCAATAATCTACTTTTTATTGTAATATGATTTCATTCAAAATGTTTAAAATTGCAAATTTTGTGACACCTTGAAGTCAATATGTTGAAGGCTCAAAATACAACACTTTTTTAACTTTTTCTTTTAAATTTTGTTTTGTGTAAGCTCCAAGTATACAACATTTATGCCATGATGTTTGACACCATTATTTTCATTTTTCACAAAATTTTCATACTATTTTAAGCATCTTGTAATTACTATGATTTTTATACTAAAATTTCTTCAAAAGCTCATATGAAATTCAATTTGATGACTTAAATTACGAAAAAATTAAATTAAGTTTTAAACACATATTACTAAATGTGAAAAATATCAAAGTTTTGAAATGTATATTCTGTTGTAGAAATCTAATGAAGTTTGACCAAGCCCGGACATGAAATGTCCTTTAAGGGTTAATTTTGGGTACACATATTTTCAAACACTTTGAAATTTTATAATTTATTCATGCCTAAAAAATGCATCCAAAATAATCTTGAATCCCCTTTTGACAACAAAACCCAACAAATAAATTGGACAATTTGATAATATTAACCATGCTCAAATTCTTTGTTGTTCAATTTAGCGTAGCTCATAAATGTGCGTCGCCTTTGATGGATAAATTGCCGTTCASTTCATGGAGTTCCAGGGGTTGGCGCCAACGAGGTTTTCAAAACTATTCAAACCTAAGACTCGTCAGCAGGCCAACCCGCGAGAACGAAGTTTCCCGCGATATCTGTTCGRAGGATCTCCACCGTCGATAACAATCCAACGGCTGTAAGAGCCGATCCACGCCTTCTCAACAGAGCGCTCTGATTGGTCAATACAAAACCAAGGAGTATATAAACTCAGCACTGCATCTTGTTGCATGTCAGTTTGATCTCTGGAGTGCTGATTATCTCTTCTCTGTAACTATTTACCAGTATCTCTCCTTAGGGTTTCGCAATCTTTGTTCCTCATTTGCGACTTGTTGTGAGATTAGTTCGGGATGGCGCCCAAGAGTGATGAGCAGAAGGCTGGCAAGAGCAAGGCTGAGAAGAAGCCTGTGAAGAAGGCCGAGAAGAAGATCAAGAGCGACACCAAGAGCGATGGCGCGAAGAGGAAGAAGTCGAAGAAGRGCGTCGAGACTTACAAGATTTACATCTACAAGGTGTTGAAGCAGGTAATTGTCTTGCGGTTAATCTCCTCTTTCCAATTGATGGTTCCTATTGCTGCTGTGTTGAAATGGTATCCTGAAGGTTAAATTGGATTAGGGTTTTGTGTTGTAAGGTGTATTCGAGTGCTGGCTTATTTGGCATTGTGTTCGCAGGTACACCCTGACACCGGTATTTCTTCCAAGGCGATGGGGATCATGAACTCTTTCATCAACGACATCTTYGAAAAGCTCGCGCAGGAGGCCGCCAGACTTGCCCGATACAACAAGAAGCCAACTATCACGTCTCGTGAGATTCAGACTGCCGTGCGTTTGATTTTGCCCGGGGAGTTGGCCAAGCACGCAGTCTCGGAGGGAACCAAGGCTGTCACCAAGTTCACCAGTGCTTAGATGCTTAGAGCTGCAGCCTGTTGGTCTGAGCAGTTACTCTTATTTGGAATGGTTCTTCCCATATCTGTCTCCGTTCAGTTTTTTGTAGTACTGAGAGGTGTTACTTAATGCGGATTGTGAAATGGTAACCTATGTAAATACTTCTTTTGTAAAGTGACAGTATTCTCCGACGATCCCCCTCAGTACCATGTCCATGCTTTTGCCCCTTGCTTGCCGATCAAGGCTTTGTCGGCGACTTCCGTTTACCCTATTGTGAAACTAGACTATGTTCAGTGGTCGGTTCGCAGTAGATAGGGTTGGCCCTGAGTTTGAATTGGAAGCAAGTAGTCTCTGGGTTTAACCTAGTTTGGGGTACTTCCTTGGACCTCATGCATGACTTTTACAGGGAAGCCTTTGCTAAATGACGGTGCAATTTCCCATTAGCACGTCGATGCAGTGATGGCACGCCGGAGTAAATTGTAAAGGTTCGAATTGTAACCTGAATCTAGTGAATTTGCTTCAGATACTCGAGATCATTTCTTGTAGAATCGGGGTCCAGTGTCGTGGAAGCAATTCATGGTTAGTTAAATAAAATTTAAAGTACTTTATCTCGTGAATTATAATCTGGGATTTGGTTTAATACTGAGTATTGTAACTGATGAATGGAGCCCGTAGTTACCGGCTACAATGTGTTCCAAAGACCATCGGCACCCATAGCATATAAGTTCTATGAAGATAGTGAACAGAGCACCCTTTTCCAGCTGAGGGTGGAATTGAGAGCCAATGGTTCTCAATTTTTCACTTCAGAAAATCGATAGGATTAATGCTAATCATTATTGTCTGATGCGGGGAACCCCCAAAGCTGGGAATTGTCGATTAGTAGGACAGTGTCTCACATTTACATCCCTATATTTCCGTAAAAAAGAACCATAACTTATTAATAAAGTATGGTTATGAAAAATTTGACACATTGGTTAAATTTTTAATGATGTAATCAAACTGCAAGTGAAAAAATGAACACTTTAACTGAAAGACTAGAAATTATTTCCTTGGTAAAATGAAAGAGGTGTTGTCGTTGAATAGAGTGAAGTATGTGGAAAATATAAACACTTTGAAGGCAGTAAGTCTTCTCTCATAGCAAATTACATATTTATAAAATTGTTAAAATAGAAAAGAGTTTGAATTGTTTCCCAAATTTACTTGACACATGCATGTTGTTTGCACCACAATAATTTCACATTTTGTTTCACCCTTGAATGGTAGGTTGGTGACCATGGAAATCAGCCCTTGTGGTACCTTGTAAATCATTTGTTTGAGAAAATTCGAAAGAACTCATTGGAAGTGAAATTCTTGTACAAAACCTCTGCTATTCACATAGGATTTCGAAGATGTATACTCGCAGTTTTGTCACCAGTAGGAAGATTCTTTGACATTTATTGGTTGAAAAACGATTGTGGATGGTTCAAATCTTAAATTCCTTGATTAGCTTTGGCAATTCTTGTACTTGTTGAAAACATTTTGGGAGCCATTGAACAAATAACCAAATTTTTTTAACTTCATTTTTTTGGAAAAATACCAAGAACATGTGATGTGCATCGAAGAATAGGTTCATCTAGATGACATTTGAATATAAGACAACAAACTGTTGCATGTTTCTAAAAACATTTCCTTTTGATTTGTGCTAAAACGTACAACTTCTATTCATGAGAGCCTAGGGTCAATTTTGGATAGAAATATTTTTAGTAATTTTCCTATTTCATTGTTTTTTTCATTGGATGTCCAAAACAGAATTCTAAGAGAATTTTAAGATTTCAGTCTTTCTTTACTTCTAAGAAAGCCCAACAAACACTGAAGACAATTTAAAAAATAGAAACTATTTTTCAAATTACTCTAGATGTAGTTATCTGAGATTACACAATTCAAATGAAAATATAGCTTTGCAAGGACAAGGAAATCATTTGCTATAATTTGTATGAAAGTGGTTTATTTTGTGCATAAGTTTATCTTTTCCTTCAAAAATCATAACAAGATAAAATTGCAAAATCAATGAATCCATTACCATGGCATAGAAAGAACCCAAGAAGTAAAGAGGGGAAAGTAGGTCATTTGCATTACCATAAATGAACCTAATTGTTACAAAAAATAATCTTCAATTAGGGTTCTTATTTGGAGCTATTATCTTATATGAGACCACTCATAATAAAGTGAATCCTATTCCAAATCCACATGCATTGCTCTTCACATTCTATGACTATGTTGAGTGAGAATTCTCCCAAACTACGTCATTGCCATATACTTTGCACTAGTAGAGATATGATCCACATAGATTAGGGAAAGGACCCATGAAAAGACTTAAATGATAAATTTGACTATTGGTAGGTCAACAATATTAGCATGTTAGCCTAGAAATACGAGCCTATAAGCCTTGAGCCTCAATATAAACACGTACTCTACAACCATTGAAGGTGCCTATGAAGATACATACCTATAACATGGATATCCTATAACCATAAAAGATGCATATAATATAGGCGGCAATGATATAGGTATTTATAACATGAATATCTTATAACCATGGAAGATACCTATTTTAAAGGTGCCTAGGCTCTTAGGCTTACATGCTAGCAACCCTCATTGGTGGGTTTTCTTGTAGTCTACATGGACCATTGATTTTCAGGAGATAAGATTTATCATCAACATCCATCTGTGCAAACTATGCAATGCTAAGTTTTGTTAAAAGGACAAATTGAATTTTTCAATACATACCACCTCCAAACAAACTTGGTTTGCTAGAATTTTCTTGTTTTGTCACGCTAGATTTTTTAGATATTGATGAATATGATCACATTTAAGGAAAGATATTAGATGATCTTTGAGGCCTCCAGAAGACCACGAGTTTACCAAAGGTCCCAAATTGTAGGAAATTGCTAATTAAGCAAATTGACGTGGTCAAGAGATTAGAGATTGTGACGTCAAATAATATTATTTAATAAATATTTAATTAAAATAAATATGATTTAATAATTCAAAAAACTTCAAATTATTTTTTAATAATTTAATATTTTGACAGTAGTGTAGTAGTTTACATCAAGGGGAACAATCCCGAAATAGTCATTTTAGAATCCTCAAAAGACATCTAATGTATATTGTTGACAATAAACAAATTGTCTACAAAGATTAACTAAACTCAAAGACAACAACATCCGATTTCAAATCATACTACTAAAATCATAACTCCCACTGTAATATCACAAATGCTACCATTAATACTTGGGGCTTGTGCTTGCTATGCGACGCATTCATTGTATCACATATTAGTAAAATTTTGATATATTTGAATAGAATGCATGATAATGATTTCAATAAGTCTTTAAAATAATTATTTTAATTATTTTGTAAGAATATTTTCAATCATGCATACATAGAGATTGTATTTTCACACAATGTGATATTACAGAAATAGAGCAGCAGTTTGCAATCACTTTTGTAATATCACATTTTACAAAAGGTGATATTATAGAAATAATGTAGTTGTTGCAATTAAGGAGATATTGAAGATGATTCACAAGATGATATTATAGAGGTAGCAAATCCATTGCTTCTCTTGACTTTACACTTTGCACTTTTATGATTTTGTGCTTTTGTGAGCTATGAGCTTTTATGATTTTAATTTTCTATTTCTACTATCAAATGATTTTGAGAAATTTATTCAATTGAAGCAATTTTGGATTCCACAACAATTAAGTTGTTCACAAAGTTTTTGAGATTTATAAGTTCTTCCTTTCAATTCTTCAATTTGGGTTGTTCTTTTTTGAAACAATGGAGTCAAATTTCTAAATAATGCATTCAAATGTATGTGTAACGTTTATAGTATTCACCATTGCATATGTTTCATTCATCATTCAATAAATTTCTATTTTGCATTTCAATATATGCTTGCTTATAAAAAAAATTATACAAATATTTTAGTCATTTTTTATTTGAAGATTTATTGAGATTTTTGTTCTACATTCTATCTAATACATATAAATTCTTATAAAATTCTAATGATGAATGCATAGCATAGCAAGCGCCAACCGCTAGTTAACTCTTAAAAGGCCAAGGCCATTTGTTTTGGTAAAAAGCCACTAAAAATTGCCCCTACCGTTGCGTTCATCAAATTTTCAACAAAATGTTTTTTCAAAAGGATCTTGTACAAGACTTATAGAAAAAGATTTGGTGAAAATTTTGTGACATTGGACTATACGGATTGAAAAATATAAGCATTTGAAGTCAATTTTTTTTTGATTGTGTGTGACAATTTCAATTGTTTTTTTACCATTGATTGTGGTAAAGTTTTTCTTTATGGATGCTAAATACAAAAACAATTAATTTTTTTTTGTTATAATCTCTATTGAATTCAATAAACAATCTAGACTGTAAGATTGTTTAGTAACGTGCGGAAAAGGCACATATATTATCCCCTAACTAGTTTTTTGACTATGTTATGCCAAAAAAGACTTATAAATGTAACCATTTCAATCTAGTTATGTAGATTGGAATTGAAACAAGAAAACTTTGTTTTCATATTCAATTATACAAAATCAAAATATAATATTGCACCTATGTCTAAATTTCTTTTTGGCTAGTTTGACCTCAAAGATTGAAAGATAATGTTTGAAAATAGGAAAAATTATTTTTTGACCCTATTCAATAAGATCAATTGATCAACACACTTTCATTGTTGATGAACTCAAGTTTTTGCACTATTGGATCTTGGGGATTCATGAAATTCTATACACCATACTATGTCCTTGTGAGCAAAGTCTAGGAGCAATTTGAAGCTTACAACATACCTTTCTATTTTTTTTTACCATTATGATGTCCTTGAAAGTGAGAGTACACTAGCCAATTTTGATATTTTCTCCTACCATTTTTTTGATGAATTCATGTTCTAAATTGTGAATATGAAGAAGCATGACTCTTCTTTTCGTAGAATTATTTTATTTCAAAAAATATTTATCAATGGCTCTTAAAAGTAGGCTAAAAAAAGCAATTGTTTATGCCCCCCATCAAACTCTACTTGTTCAAATAGGCCACCTCAATCTGTGAAATTAGATATTTGTTCACATATTTGTTCAAATAGGCCACCTCAAGATTTCTAAAGATTTTACCTGTGAAATTTTTTCTTCATCTTCTTAAAGGGATGCATTCCAATACTATTCATCCATAAATTTATTAAAAGAATGACAACATCAAAGGAATTTAGAACTTTAAAAGTTTAGAAAAGGACTCAAGTCTTGTCCTACAAAAGTAATCTCAATGTCCAAAGATTCCACCACTGCAAGAAAACCCGACCGGTTTGGCATTTTGCACTGTCGGGCCTATATTTAGCCTTAGGAATTCCCACTTTGAACGCTCGGTGGCCGAATTTTACATGGCAACAATGCGTTATGGGTTCCAAACTTCCACGCCGCTTGAAAAAAGGTACATCTATCTGGTCCCTTCTCCAGGGCTCAGTCATATGGTTTTCCTGGCTTGATCAAAATGCTATTTGCTTCAACAATTGTATCTGGTCCAACCAAAAACTAGAGCAGGTATTATGSGAGGCGTTTACTGATCATGCCTGAGGGACTTGGACCAAGGCCCAAAAACTCTGCGAGCTATACCCCAGCAAAACAACGGTTTTTTTGAGGTGATTCAACAATACCTGGTTGCAAACCGGGTTTTTTGGGGTCCGCACCGGTTTCTCAATGCGTTGGAAGTTAGAGCGTCCTCAGACTAGTCAATTCAGTTGACCGGTCTTGGTGGCCTTTTTGTGCCCGGCTGTCTTTTAGCCTAGGAGTTGGTGCTTGGGCTCTGAGTCTGTTGTGGGTTGTTAGGTTTTCTTGTGATGCCTTTGAAGGTTAGAAATTGAAAAAGAAAAATGTGTCACCAGAGACTAGTTCCCTTGGTCCGCTGTACTGTTCCTCTTATCAATGGAATTGTCCGTGTGTTTCAAAAAAAAAGAAGTAATCTCAATAGTACCTTTGAGTGYGGTTTGACACCTGTATTAACATGTACCTATATAGAGGGAATACAATTTTCTCAATGATATGGCTAAATCAAAATTTCTGTTGTTGAAATTTTTTTCGGCAGCTTAGGCAATTTGGACATCTTTTAGGCATCTTTTGGATATCTTTTGCTAAAATCCTCATAGACTTTTGAAATTTGGCATGTATGAAACTTATAATGTATGGCATTAAATTGTCCAAAAAAAAAGTTTTACTTCTCAAATTACACTCTAAGAGGAATCAAACTTTGTTAGCCATGTTGGGGTGGTTTCAAGGAAAAAATATTTTCTMTTTACTTCAAGCCCTATTATCTTGAAATCTGTGAAGTTTAAGTTCATGAAATTTTTTTCACGTTTCAAATGTTAGTCTCTAATTGTAAATAATTTGAATTTTAAGTAAAAAATTTCTTCATTGCATAAGAATTATAAAAAAAGTAGTATATTGCCAATGAATTTTGTAGGGTGATTTAAAGCACTAGATTCTATATTTTGAAATTTTGAGTTTTTTGATGAGTAAAACTAACATCACATATTATGAATAGCTATATTCTTTATTTTCTTATAAAAAAATAAAATTTTAAGAACCAAGATGGCTCAAAGTCAATTGAACCCAATTTGTAGGAATTAAAAAAAGTTTTTTTCACACTTCAAATGTTATAATCTTTCAATCCATGCAGTCATATGAGCTAAATTTTTTTTCTACACCTTTCTTTACGTGCTTATTGCACTTTGCTATAGGCAAAATTAAAAAAAACTATGATTTATAATTTTGGACAATGCATTGAAAATTGGCAAGTTTAGATTTTTCTACTTCCAAAATACCCTTTAGGGCAATAGGGCCACTTAAAGACAATGAACTTAACCATACTAATATAGCGTCATGATATTTAGCGTTCCCTACACTATTGTATTTTATTAAGCTATAGTTTTTAATACTTGATGAATGTTTATACTAAGACTATAGATATCAATAATATTCATGAAGACCAAAACCTTTTAGCATTTTGCAATCAATTGCGGTTAGTAGCATTGAATATTGAACTCATAAATCCCCTTTAGTGCCTCATCGTCTAATTTCTAGGCAATGAACATATTGGAACAAATACCATAGAGAGAGGGTGAATGTTTTATCATCCAGCATCCTAGTGGACATAATTGTCTAACTTTATTTTTAATCTGTCTTCACATAATTTCATACGTAATATTCAATGGACTTTATGCCTATTGCCCTTTGTTCATGCACCCTACTTATCACATTGAGCCTCCACCTATCTACTTAGCTACTGATAAAGTGTTATCAGGTGTGGAATATTCTATACTATCTATTGTAGAGCCAAGGTAGTGATAATGCATACTATTGTTATATACAAGGCAATAAATGTTTATGGAAAAAAGCATATATTGGTAGATATCAAGTTCAGGTGGAAATTTTAATGTGCCTAGGATGAAGTGTAAGGTAGTCTATCCCAAACATATTCATTTAAGGGTGATTCTACCATTTTTGTAGGCTTCCGTGGATGATAAGTTTTTTTTTTCTACATTTTCTAAACAAACAGTAATAGATGTGGCATGTAATTCAAGTGGTTTCATATTTTTTGAAGCATTACTGAATTACTTATGAATTTTCCAAGTTTTATACTCTAGGCACAAATTTGTGATTGTAAGTCTCTCAGAATCCATTCTCTTCCAAAATTGTAAAGAGATATGAGGAAGATATGGGGAAACCAAGGAGAATGATTGGTTCTTGCAATAGATCACACTTTAACCTCAATCCATTTAACGGCTAAAGTGTTCAATTTAAAAATCACCACATATCCATTCCAAAGATAATTGTAGGGATAATTTGAAGAAGAGGGTTTCTTTTAGAGTTGAGTACCTTAATCCCTCACCGCCCACGGTCATACTGGTCGTTTAAGGTGCTTTGAAGTTATGGAGGAAAACAAGCTTGACCACATGAGATTAGGGATGCCCTTGTCAGAAGTCACCGAGCGGATTGGAAGTGGCATTTCTGGTCTTCTGGGAGAATGCATTCAATTTAAATTTGGATGGTTGGATTTTAAGCAATTTGTGGGCAAAATAGCATGACAAAAAAATGTGTTTTTCCACCTACAATTGAGTGTTTCAAGGTCCTTGCCATGCAACACCTAAAACTTTGTGTATACCTTTGCAATGCACTCACAAGTCACCTCCCCAAAAGTTGAGGAGAATGATGCACCATACGAGCAACTGCATGGAAGGCAAGACAAGGTCTAGAGGCCAAGAAACCGTCTTCCACCGGAAAACCCAAGGTGGTGACCGGTCATGTAGGTTTTGTTGCCAGTGTGCAATTACCGATGCAGAAGGGATAGAGGGGGCACGTTGACAAGATTTTGCACGCAATAAATCCGCAAACATCAAAAATTTCAGAACGGCGCCACAAATTTTTTTTAGCGTGTGATACAACCAAAAATTCTTGACAAAGCAATAAGTCCAGAAAGTGAAATTGGCTAGCTCTGTACTATGTCATGTGCTTGATTCAATTGACTAAATTCCTGCGAAAGAACCTTAGTGCTACTCATACGCTGACTAGATTTTGCACGCAACCAATCACGGCAGGCGCTTGGACAAGCCCAATAGGAGTGGAGCTCGCCATGGCCTACCGCACACCCTACCCTATGCGGCGGTATCCAATGTCCAACGGTCCCGCACCAACAAATTCCAGTCATTTCCCTCCAACTGCCATGTCCAAATTTAGACTTGTCCGCAATCAAAACGCTCAAACTTGACATTTCTTTAAGCTAAACCAATGAGAATGCCATGCTTGTATCTTGAACTCAACCCTAAATCAACACAATCAAGCAGAACCTCAATTTTTTCCATGTGCACCACGTGGTGCGCCTCTAACCAATTCCTTGAGGACAGTTTTGGTCCCCTTGGGGCTACCAAGGGTTAATGAGGATATCAATGAAAAAAAGAGTGACAATTCTACTAGGGTAAAATAACAAATATTTGAAAGGGTCGCCAAAAAAAACTCCAAATTCATAAGCAATTGACAGACATCAGAGGCACTATCAATCTCATTGTAAGTTCCAAATGCTTGGGTAGTCCATCCGCTCACTCACTATAGCCTTGTGCACATGAGGACCAGCGATCCCAAAACTGGCTAATTTGGGCCAATTTTCTACTTTTGGAAGACATGTGCAAAATGTACATAGTGAAAACGACCTCCAAATAAAGATTTTGAGCAAAATCTTGAATCCCCAAGTAAAGAATGTCACAGTTTGAACTCTTCATCCAAACGGCAAGTAGCATCCATTTGCCATTTTTTTTTTCATCTAGGAGCAGCGGACTGTTCTAGGCCGTCAATGCTGTAGCTTGGCGGCTGCATCGTGGGGTGGAAAATAGCAACGTTAGGGTTTGGGGGGGCTTCTCAAAACCCTGTGCATTAGCATTGTTATGTTGATGACGTTGGTACTAAGTTAGCAATAATGTCTGTGTAGATGCTCCTCGTTTAGCATTAATGGTCTGATTGTCTGATGCTTCTGGGGCCATCGCTGCCCTTCTTGGCTCTTTTCCCTCTCAAGATCAATGCCTTTGGTATCATATAAGCATGGTGGTTTTTCAAAAATTGTTTCCCGGATTGCATGGTTTTCAACGTGTTGCGCCACTTCCTTGCTGCGGTTAGTGCGGTGCAATTCTGTAAGATTTGGAGGTTCTACTTCCCAATCTCATGAATCCTGCAGTCACTGCAATTTGGGATTGGAGGCGGCGATTCAACGAGTCTCTCTCGCCGCCGTCACCCACAATATAATCGATCGTCTGTTTCTATGTGCTTCACTGCTTTACGATTGCGTTTTCTGATCTAGCTTTAGTTTGCATTCATCGATTGCTTTGTCTATTGTTGTGTTGTTTGGGTGGGGTGTTGGCCTGTTGGAATATTGGGGTGCAGGAATGCAGGCTTGTGCAATGTTGTGTTCCAAACTTCCGATGGTGCCCCGATTGAAATTGCCTGACAATTTTCAAGTCCGCACTTTTGGCTTCAGCCGAAACACTAGCGGGCTTGGAAAATATGTGGTGCCCAGCATCACACATGTGTTGGAGACGTGTCTGGAGGAGTCCATATTGTATCTTGCTCCCCGTGATTGCCCCACTTCTGAGGTGACTGTGGTGTCTCCGATTGCTCCGAGCAGGAGTGGTTGCGATGGTCCTTTACCGGGGAAGAGAACAAAATCCGTGGCTACAGTGGGGCGAAAGAAGGCTACGACCGCTCCTAGTATGATCACATGCCGCTGGCAAGAAGTGTGGGCCTGCAAGTTCGCGCGGGCTGAGGGTGAATTTAATTCCGATGGTGACGTTGTTGGGGTCGTTTGCCGTAGTTGCATGACGATCACGGGGAGGCGCAAAGTGATGGTGCCAAAATTTTACAACTTGGAGAAATGCGAGGGTAAGAGGACATGCCAGGAGGATAGCGTCCCAGAACATCACTTGGAAAAGGGTGATGTCTTCATGAAGCGCGATTGCAGGCACTTGCAATTGTGCAAGTTGTGGGCTGGGCGGAAGCAGGTGGGCACTGTTGCTGTACAATTGCTTGGCGGTTTGGAGGGTGACATGAAAAAAAAGGGAGTTCAATTTTCAACCCTCTTTCACATTCTTGTTCATGGTTGTCCAATGTGTAATTACGAGCGTCATCAGTACTTGCTGCGGCAGCTAAAGGTAAAAAATCTCCCCAGTAAACATTGGTTTGAGAGTACGGGCTGGGAGATGAATGAACACTTGCATGCATCTGTTCTTGTAGCCCTCAAGAGTGTTGTCTAAGCCGCTAACATAATTTCAATTAGTGCCGATGAAGTTACGGCTGTGGATAACACTTTCTGGGTGGGCGTCCATGTCTATGCGATGAGTAGTTGGGAGAGAATGCCGCATCTTCTACACTTCTTCTGTGTTTTAGAGAGCGACACTGCTGACCATTTGACTGATGTTATCATGCACACTTTGATGGGGGAGGGGGGATTGTCTCGTGAGCAAATCGCTTTGAAATTGGTTTGTTTCGGTGCTAATGGAGTCAGCACATTCCAAGGAGCGAAGACAGGAGTCACGACCCAGATTTGTGAAAAATAGGTGCCATTTCTTGTTGGGGCTAGTTGTATCAATCATTGTCTCAACCTTGTGGTAGAGACAATGTTCAAATTTCCTATGGTCTCTCGGCTTGAGGGTCTGTTTCAGTCCGTTTATTCCTATTTTTGCCGCAGCAATAAGCGTCATGCTAAGTTGCAGAGGCTAGCTGATCCCATGGAAACTAAAGGAAACAAGATGGTAAGAAACATGGATACACGTTGGATTTCAATGAGAAGTCCAGCTACGAGAATCATGTCTGAGTATCGGACTCTTCTTGTCAAAATGGGGGTGGACATGACTGCCGCTCTTGGTCACAAACCGTAGGCTGGAGCTGCGGATAACTTCGATTTGCTTGCCGACATTGAGTTGCTTCCATTGTTGGCTTGTTTCATTCCTCTTGTCAATGTTGTGCATTGCTTGATCAAGCTCTCTCAGACCCGTGATATATTCATCTGTGATTTCATGCAAGATGTGAAGTTATGCCAAGGTGAACTTGCTCGAATGTTCCTCAATACCAGTACAGCCTATAGCAAGGCTGATTTTTAGCGCTACAGTGAACTTGTTTCAATATCATGTGAAGAGATCCTTTTGCAGTGGCGGAAACTTCCAGGAGATAGTGATATTTGCCACTTGCTTTTTGATTTTGAACACACCCATGTGTTTGCAAGATGCCACGACAAGCAAACGGGAACCACCTTTTTGTCACATAAGAGGAGTATAATCAACTCCAGAACTACAAAGAGCGGCAATTTTCAAGTAAGAATTTGCAGTTTACACTTCCATTTTTTGTTTGGCCATGCACTTTTCATTCCGTTTTTGGTCCATTCTTTTCTTTTCCCAATTTTTTTTCGTTCCCATTTTTTTTGGTGGGCTTACGGTGGGACTGCAGGAAGAGACAACGTGGGTTCTATGAGTGCAGTATGTGCAAGCAATATGTCACCGTGTAATAGGTTCAAGGTCCTCGGAGGAGACATCGTAGGTTTTGTGATGCAGTATGTTGGTTTAGGGTTATGTAACCATCTAACAAGTTCAAGGTCTTGCTGTGCAGAGATTGCTCAATACTTGTGTGATGAACTAGATCGGAGGTTTCCGCAACATGACCTTCTTTACGCTTTTGGGATCATTTACCCGCAGTATTGGCGACAAGATGGGGTCGAGGAGAGTTTTGCACACCATTTGGCGGTTCTAAAAAAGTTCTATGCTATGGCAAAACCACTGAAGAAGAAGCAACCTGCTTGTGACGGGGGAGCAATTTAGCGTCCCTGAGATGCTGTCCGCGTCCAATTTGGACAATCAGGTGGGTTTATTCAAAGTCACAATGAGGGCTAATGCAGAGGCAGCTTGTAGCCCGCCCTTCCACAATAATCTTGTCATTAAGCTTTGGTGGAAGCTCTCGGCTCTCCCAGTCACGGCATTTGAGTAAGTTGATATCTGAGTATTTCAAACTTGCTGAGATTGGTTGTTGCTTAGATCTTGGTTCAATCGAGGATGAAAGATGCTTCTCCACTTTGAAATTTCTGAAATCTTGCCGAAGGAATAGGTTAGGGAAACATCTGCCCCTTATTGTGTGCATGTTTGGCTAGACATACTTTTCACTTGACAAATTTCCTTACAAAGATGCAATTGAATCATGGAAAAGTACTGTTAAGACTGGTAGGCAAGGGGACATGTGAAATAGTTGCAGTAGAAGACCAGGAGCAGTATCCTCAATTCCCTACAACCACATTTGATTTCCTTAGTTTTCATGAGGTTAAGCTTGCTCTCCATCTCAAGTTTACCTTGACTTCAAGCTCTGGCGGTCTGGCCTGGGTTTTTTTTGTGACTTGGCCACCAGCCCACCACTTTCTCAACCCACCACTTTCTCAACACTGTTGTGGCTTGTGGGAGACTGGGAGCTTCTTCCAACGGGCAGAGTGGAGCAACGGGATTGCTAAACAACGACTACCCATGGATGACAATCGTTCATTTTTGTTTTTGTACTAACCATTCTAATGTATCTTGTGTGTTTTGTTGTGTGCAGAACATTGATACTGCAAATTGGGCAGTCTTAGAGGGTTCAATTCCCTTGTCAATGAATTGTACCTTGTACATTTGAGACTCTGACTCTTGTCAATTAAATGTTTGTTCTATTCATTTCAGACTCTTGCTTCATTTTGTAGACTCTTGCTTCATTTTGTAAGTGCATTTCTAGAACTCAAGTAAATGATGTATATGTATATATAAACATAAATTTAGATATGCATATTTATGATGGGTACTATCATTGATCATTGGAAATATGTCTAGAAGGGGGAGGTGATGCACAATAGTTTGCCCTCCAATGAGCCATGAACACTTTTGGTTTATTTGTAAGCACTTTTGGTTTTATTGTAGTCGATTTTGTATTTGTATATTAGTATATGTACTGTTCACCTCCCCAACTTCAATCCTCCTTTCATTGCATATACTAAATGACATGGCACTAAATTTTGTGAAATGAAATCTTTAATGTGCTGTATTGAAATAATTGTAAAAAGAAGTATTTTGGCAAACATTTGTGAAATACATTACATATATTAATTAGTCTGATGACTTGTATGGTACAAAAGTAACGTCGTATTTAGATAGGCTTTTGATGCAGATTGATTGAAAATTACACGACTTGGGGACTGGTAGCATGAAATATAGTAGTAAAAGTAGGATTAATCAATGTGGTTGCCAGTAAGCAATTTTTCCTTGGCCCAGACCAAGAGGTGATTTACAGCTTCCATTAGAATCATACATTTGAATATAGCACCATGGATTGAACCTGTTGCCACAGAGGAGGCAGTGGCTCACCACCTAAAAATGATGCACTTCATGTCCCCGCCACTRTTGAGAGATCAGATCATGAATATCCTTGGACTCAGCCTTCTAGAGCGGGATACAAAATAGCGACTCTGAAAATATTTTGTTAAACCAGAAAATGATGAAGTTCTTACAACAAAATTGACCCTGATGCCATGACAAGGGGCCAAGGCTAACTACCAAAAAATGATGCATGAACCGTGCCAGAGCAATAGTGGAGAGAAATCATCTCCAGTTGAAGACCCCACCTTCACAGCAAAGAAAGTTAGAAAATACACCATACAGGCCATCATACGCAACAAAATCATCACCACCCGGAGGTGTACTACGATCCGAAAGATGGTATGGTATTTTAATGGAGTGTAATCATGAGCCACCCAAACCCTAAAAAACTGAGAGAGGATCAAACCACAGCCGTGGTTTACAGGACCGTCCACTTAACACTCTCTCAGAGTCGTAATGGATTAGTGGTCATCGTTTTCCAAACATAAAGGAGACAAGAACACAGAAAAAACAGAGATCAGAACCACAGCCATGGTTTGATAGTTCGTCCACACGTCATCTTTCAGAGTGGTAACGGATATGATTGTTCATCATCTCTCTGTGATTCCCAGATGCGCATATGATTTAAATGAACATGAGTTCTGAAGGTAGCATGGTCTGTCCCAAAGAGTAATTGCAGCGACGCTGCTGTCCAGGGCAATGGAATATGCAACTCCGCCTTTCAAGCGACAAGCTCTACATCAAGACTGAGTAAGAGCATGGTCGGATATGAAAAGCATTGTTCTTCGACGTTACCAATGGACTCTACAACCACAAGTGCATCAAATAGATGCGGATAGTTGCTCSGAACTGGTAGGGCAGCACCCCGCCAAGAGTGCGGCCCCCGTCGTCTAACACACTGAACAAAATGAAGCCTCAGGCGAAAGTAATACGTTCAACATCACAAAACTCAGTTGAGCGAACCGTGTATCGTCTTCGTCACWGGCTTCTAAMGCACAAAAGAAAAGGAAACCGAAAAAATTCGAAATAAACTGCAACAGTTACCTGCCTCAACCAGAATTGCAAACGTCACGAGGATCAGACACTAGGACTTCCCAAAATCACTAACACCCTACACACTGCGCGAAGCGCAATGCCCGCTWTGCARTAGTGCAAMTACCGCGGACGCAGACACCAGAGATTCCAAATGAGGTYSAASAGCAGGGGAAGAGGACAATAAGTAGTGCGGGTCCAGCCCTAACTTTTTAGGGTTTCCCGGTTCTGTGACAAGCCCTACCTCTWTAATGTCACCTTCGCTAATATCACATCTCATAAAGAAATGACATGGCCTCGTATCTAAGGTAAGACAGCCTATTGTGGTCAGAATTTGGATTTTGGCCTCGCGGTACTGTTGAAAATTTTCAATTTTTTTCCCACTTAAAGACAAGTGTGAGAAATAGCAAGTGCAATTGATATTATATTTTTTTGATAGAGTATGAATTTGCTAGGAATTTTTGAAGTGTTCACTTCCCATGGCCCAACATGGTCTGTAGACCACCCCATAGCCAACAAAATCAGAATCCATGATGCTCATCTCACTACCTAATGCAATCACAATATTTTCTAAGATGGAATGCCTAAAAAGTCAATCCTTGTAATGAATTTCACACTGAAAAGTTGGAAGTCCCTTATGTGGTCACTAATCACTCTATCACTATCATGTAAGACATTGATTGTGGCCCAAATCTCACAAAATTAAAAAAACCCACAATGGGGCCACTTCATAGGTGACCACTATAGGTCAAATAACCACACTGGGCTGTTTTACCTTACGTTGAATAAGGTAGAAACATCCATTAGCATCCTTGTTCCCATTCGTGTACTCTAAAGTGGCACTGAATGTGTCCCTAAATTTTGATTGATGTGTCCTCCAAATGCTTAACTTTGGTTTGTTAACGCATTTGAAGGACATATAAGGTAGGAGGCTCTAAAAGCGAGCGGGACTTTAGAACCACCATATAGACTTGTTTGTGAGATGGTCTTAGTTAACCTTTGAAGGATGGACCAGTGGCCATGGAAATCACGCATTTTTAATATCGTGTGACATCATCTACATTGAGGAGCCAAATATACTCATTGAAAGTCAAAATACTATAAAAGATCTTTCCTTTCTATTCCTAAAGCGAGGATGAAAAGTTGCAATTCTGTCCTACAGGGTTTGATTCTTTGTAATCGAGAAGACACAAAACATTTGCCTCGACGTTCAAGGGTTAAATGGACCTTCTATAGTCATTGAATGGAGCTATAAAAAAAATTACTTATTGCACGAGCCAATCATTTTCTTTACTTTCTCCATTTTTCTCTAGAAGTTGCAAGTGAACAACTTTTGGAAGACCTAAGGTCACAAATAGGGACCTATGACCCATCTTGTTTGAAAATCCATAAGTAATTCAAAATGCTTCAAAATATGYGAAACGACTTGTATGACAATCATAATCTATTTTTCTATCAAAAAAATAAGCCAAAATATTCCCATAAAAAAAATACATGAAAAGGGGGTCCAACCTTTAGATGAGCCATTTATGAGCCTCCTGCCTTACTTAACTCTCATTTGTTTACTACTCATTTTTGTAGATTTTAGATTTGGATCCATTTATGTAATAGTTTTAGTGGTTTAAGGAGCAGGCACTTTGAAAAATCATAGAAATTACATACTATATCCAAAAAAATTGTTTTTTTAAACATTCATGATTTTCACTTCCTAGTACTACAAAAATATTATTTTAAGGAAAAATTGCCATCAATTACACTGAATTGATTGTATTGACGATTTTGGGTGCTTCCACAATAGGGGTTCTAAGGACCAAAAAATTAAAGAGACTTCTTGTGGAAAATTGAATATGCTTGAAACATTATTTACAACCCCGGACACTTCAATACTTATTGATGTACAACAAAAGATAGATATTTATATAATGTGAAATGTCAATTAATTAATATAGGTCCCTTTAATACAGTAACATATATCTAGCAACTGGTATGTAGTACTATGTACCAATCAACAAATAAATATATGAGGAAGTGTATTATGTGGTGGTTGCAAGAAGCCTTGCTTTTTGTGAGTGGTGGTTTTCTAGTGGCAGGTTTGGTGTTACTTCCTCCATCCTGAAATGATTGTCTATAACTCCAAAAATAGATTTCTAGGAATGATTGTCCGCTGCTTCAAATTTAGTTACAGAAGATAAGATTTATGAAATAGGTAGTATATCACAATAATAGTTTTAGTTACACGAAGACACAATTCATGAACTATAGTCAATGTCAATTCCACCAATTTATAATTTATGAAACAATGAGTTTTCATTATACAAGTTGCTCATGAAGAATTTTATTCTAAGCTACCTTCACAAAAACTTCACGTACTCATACAAAGACAAGATGAAAACCAATGCCTTGTTGTATTTAATGCTCATTTTTGGTGGGTGATTTATTATGTAAAGTTGCAACCTCAACTTTCCTGCATTAATCCCTAAAGGACCATTTGTCCCCTTGGGGGACAAATGCGATTTCGGGCAGGTACCTACGGGCTGAATTTTTTATGTGATTTTTTGAAATTTTTTTTGGAGATAGAAAAAMYGATGAGCTTCGTGGGAATATAATTTTTTTTCCAATCGGTGCCCGGGAACAAAAGTTATGCCCAAATGTCAGGACCCTTGACACAATCTTGGATGGATGAATGCATTGGCAAATGAAAAAGATGATGATTGGGTCATGACCTTTGATGGATAAATGCATTGATGGATGAACTAATTCATGATGAAATGTGCACTAGTGGATAAGCAAAGATTGCTTGGAGATAGGTATCTCCAGATGGCGGATTTGTGCATTGGAGTTAGACAATTGCACTTGGATGACTAGTGCACATGATAAACACAAGTGTGTTGGAACTTGGAGTTAGATAACTCCAAGTAGAAGATCAAGATTTAGATAAGAGATGATTGGATAAAATATAATAGGAGAAGTGTAACTGGGACTTTTACTTTAATGGATGGTTCTAGATAGAACCAAGAATAGAAAGATAAAGATAGAAAAGTAGTCCTAGTCTATAATAAAGACTAATAGTCTTTATTGATAGTCTCTATTATATAAGACGGAGCTCGRGGGTGAGGAGABWCKCTTCTCTTTTGGGAGATTGATCTCTCTCTATGGTCGGGTGGTTTGAGCTCTCTTTGAAACATTCCTTTTAATAAGTATATTTGTGTTCGTATTTTGGGTTCATTGTGATTTGAAGTTACAAGCCGTGGGAGGTTTGTAACACCAAATAAGCTCAAAACTAGGGAGACCGGGCAGCAAAAAAATTTTTGCAAAAATTTGAATTAAAATTTTTTTTTTCCTCGTAGATTATACTTTTGTATATCTTGAATGCTTTGATTCATCTCATTTGGATTTGTTATGAGAAAGTTATGGACAATCTTGGGTCTTACAAGTTATTTTTTCAAGAAGATATTGTCATTGCCCGAAACTCAAGATTGTCCATAACTTTCTCATAACAAATCCAAATGAGATGAATCAAATCATTCCAAATAGAAAAAAGTATAATATAGAAGGAAAAAAAATTCAAAAAGAAAAATTCAAATTTTTGCAAAATTTTTTTTGCTGCCTGGTTTCCCTAGTTTTGAGCTTATTTGGGCATAACTTTTGTTCCCGGGCACCGATTGAAAAAAAAATTATATTCCCGTGAAGCTCATCAGTTTTTCTATCTCCAAAAAAAATTTCAAAAAATCACATAAAAAATTCAGCCCGTAGGTACCTGCCCGAAATCTCATTTGTCCCCCGAGGGGACAATGGTACTTTAGGGGTTAAGTAGTTCATGCTTCAAATTTAGTATCCCCGTTTTGGCAAACCACCAAACAAATCAAGAATTAATCTATGAGTCTACATTCAAAAATTTACCAAATTCTCAAATTTCACCTTAATTTTGAGAAATGTATCATTTGACAATTATTTTTGGACACTGAAAGTATATTTTTAATGAATCCATGATTTGTAAATAATCCCATTGGATACATTCACACTAAAGAGGGAAATATAAAACCAAGAGGTTAAATTTCAACCTTAGTTGAAAATTTGTTTGCACTAACATGGCATTAGATGTTTTTTCAGCCCGGCAAGAGCCTGTTTCGGGGTTGTTCCCTGAAACTATTCCCTGCACAAGGAACTAGTGACTGCTCATCTGAAATTTTGAATTTCCAAAAAAAAAAAAAAAAATTTTTTTCCAGAAATCTTAGAAAGTGTAAAGAAACTGAAAATTGATTTAAAAAAAAAAAAAAATTCAATTTTTTTAAAAGAATTAATTAAAAATTAATTAAAATAAATAAATAATTAGTATTATCTGACGTGGCAATCCCTGTGCCACATCAGACTGCCTACATGGCAGAGTTCCAGAGTTCCCAATGTGTTCCCACAGCCCGGGAACTAGCAGTCTTCTAGACGGTCCAAAAAACATCTAATGCAAAATATCAACCTCATCCAATTTGTGGCATATGTCATGGTGGATGGGTTATATCTTACATACTTGAAAGTTATAAGTTACATCCATAATATTAAAATCTTCAAACAATTAAATCTATGAAGGAAATCATGAAGGAATATAACCCCTAAGTATATAGAAGATACAATTAAGTCTTTTTCTTCCTGGCTCAATCTTTAGCACTTATGTTCCTTCCTTGTGTACTCTATCCTCATAGAGTATTCATCGTAGACAAATTATAATTAGTGAACCGTATGACTGATTGTATGAGGCTAAATTTATACACCATCTTTTTTCCAACTTTGATATGAATAAATTCTAAAGGACCAATTTCATTAATGTATTATCAAACATCACTTTCAAGCTAAATTTATTCTTTTAAATTATATTTGAGTTTCAATATGATATTTTTACTATAAGGAACTATGTCTTTCTTATCAATGTTAAAAGCCTTCTACTATTTTTGTAAATAATTGTTATTATTACAAATTTGACAATAAAAAGTAAAATATATTAATAAATACAACAAAAGAAATCCAATTAATATGACATTTATGAAGAAATGTACAAAAATTTCTCAAGTGTTATTTTATTTTTTACGCCCAAGCCCCTCTTAATAATGATCTTCAAGTCAAATTATTATTATCAAGCTAAATTTAGACTTTTAATTATTGAATGATGTTTTTAAATCCAATTTTTATATGTGAGTTTTCTTAAAACTATTGATATTTATTTATTCAAAATTTGTAGTGGAAAAAACAAATTAGTGTGATTATAAAATAATTAATGCAAATATGTAGAAGTATGTCAAATATAGAAGAATAGCCTAGAATCTATTTAAAATTGAAGGTATTGTACAATATTCTTTGATATGAATTTTAAAATCATGTAAAAAAAATACCTCAAATGAAAAATACTTAGTGCTTTTTTGTAACCAAATGTCAACTTCTTCATATATTCCATTCCAAACTGCATACTAAAACCTCACCAAGAGAAGTTCCGTGTTTAAAAGGCACACAAATTATTTCTTGTAATCTCCTCCTTGATATGTGCGAGGATACGTGAAATCCGAGTAACTCGTGGTTATTGTTTTTTCATTCATTCATCACATATTTCATCCATTTTTCACTAGGCATTTATACATTTGACAATCTCCTCATTGTTGAGAATTCTAACAAAAAAACAAGCCATTAGATGTTTTTGTGAGTTCCCAAATTGCGGGAACAAAGGAACAATGTCATGGCATTGTTGTGACGTGAGCAAAGTTCGGCCACGTCATTTTTTATTTTTTTTGAAATTTTTCTTAAATATTTTTTGTGATTTCAAAAACGTTTATTTTTAGGTGTTATTTAGATGCTTGACAACAGTCAAACATTTTCTTACTGCATTGGGAACAACGAGGAGATTAAGGTTGAAACAATCTTTTAGAGTCCCCAAAAAATATCTAATGATTCCTCATTTGGTTGGTTTTTTTGCCCTCCTTTTTGGAAGATCAAGATTCACTCCTCCTTGGTGATTGCATATTACAAAGAGTAGCACTGCCAACCCACATTATCACCTCTTGTGCTTGATGTTATGGGCATTTTTGGGTGTTTTACCACAATCAAGGATACTCCTTCCAAATTTGCCCTAATTTTTGTTCATTTTGAAATCACGTCCCCCCCCCATTTTTTTCCCGCATTCTGTTTAATCCTTGAATGCCGTGGCGGACGTTTTGTGTCCTTTGGATGAGAGAGATTCAAACCGTGTAGGACAGAATTGCAACTTTTCATCTTTGATATTAGGAGTGGAAAGGGAAGATATTTTCTAGTACTTCGACTTCCAATGAGTATATTTGGCTTTTCAAAGTAGGTGATGTCACAAGGTATAAAAAATGCATGATTTCCACGGCCACCGGACCATCCTTCCAGGGTTAAAAAACAGAACTGCAAATTCCACACAAACGCGCCATCAAGAATAAGCTCTCATGATATTACACAAAAATCACAGCAAATTACAAAGAGAAAGCAATGGAACAATGCCGCGAGTGGTTCCAACGACATATTCTACTCAACAATGCTCCTCCCAATAGCTGTTCCACAATTCACTCCAGATAAAATAGACACAAACTATGGCAGACTTGTGATAGAAATCGTGTACATAAGTTAATCACGGTACAAGATTCAAAAGACTTCTTAATATTACGAGTCAGACATTGCCAGAGTTTGCAATTCCATCTGCACAATTCCCTGATCTCTTCAGTTTCAAAATGCAAACCCGTGCAATTCTCAGTCCCCAAAACCTCATCTCAAAGCACTAACTCCAACAAGACCAAATATATCTCATCTCAAATGAGATAGTCTGCTAGAAAGTTAATAGAACAGGATTAATAATTTTGAGCCTCTAGCAAGTAAATTAAGCTTTTTCCAATGTCACCCAACATCTCCTCTCAAAGCACTAGCTAGCCCTAGCTTAGTAGAGCTTTCCAATTGTTTCCATTCCCATGCCAGAACACAAACCTTGAACGGCTTACGATACTGTAACTAAACTCCCGTAATTCTTTACAACCAATTTTACAGACTTGAAGCTAGCTGCTGCTACCGATCGATCGACTTCCGCCTTGCACATGTATGAAGTTTGCCGGCAATTCCATCACCAGGAGTTAGCTGGCAGGTGAACCCGAGCCCCATCGCAAGTAGATTGGGACGGCGTGAGCACGCTCGGGGGTTTGATTCCAAACAGAGAACGCCGAAGTGGCCGTCATCCAGTCGCCGACCAGCTCCGGATGGTGTCGACGCAGCACATCCTTGAGACCCTCGGTGGTGTTCACCCACTTCAGCCCCTCCTTCGTGTAATTCGYCTCGTTGAAATGGCTGGTGAAGAGAGGATCAGCCTCCAAGCGTCTGCAGGCACATGCATTCACGGATTTTTCAATGGGATTAATTAGACGACGAGAAAGCAATCTGCTCGGAATTAGACGGAATTAGACGGAATTATTCAATGCTCGGATTTGAGTTGATAGAAACAACACAATGTTGGGTTGATAGGAGGGATGATCAGTACCTGGAAGCCATGATAAGAAAGATGACAAAGGCAGTCTCGCTGATKGCAAAGCCGGGGATTTTCTTCTCCAGTAACAAGCCCACCTGTAAGTCAAGGCGCTCCACGTTGTTGCCGTAAATTTCATACAGAAGGGCCAGCGTTTCCTTATCGCCTGTCAAATCCTCCCACTTCTTAATCGTGGGCAATATCAAACTCCTCCGGAACTGGTTGTAGCGAGCCACGGAGCGCTCTCGGTCTCGATAAACTGCAAGAGCAGCAAACCAGTCGTATTAGTTCAATTGGCGCGTTCCATAGGGAATCCGAGCCCTAACTGAAGCCAAGCTGCTTCATGATTGTTAAAATGAAAAACTAAAGAACTCCTTAAGTGGCGAGGTAAGCGCCAATAGTTCAAAAACATATAGATGACATTAATTTAAGATTTAGCTGGCCGATTCGAGGTTTTAGAAGGGCAACTCAAAGCAATTCCAGGTTCAGTTGGGCACGAAGTTCGTGAAATTCTGCCAATTTACCGAGTATGACCATAGCAACACAAACAACATCAATCCAGACAAACAAAATACATACATATGTAAATGTGTACACTCCGACCTCTTTAATCTGACCTTCCCTGCAATGCCATTCTGTAATATCCTTCACCCTTGCCACACTAACATTGAGCTTGTCCCACTATTGACTTGTAATTTGACAAGAGCGCATGTGTATGTAACTATAAAATTATAAACTATGTAACCGAATAACTAYAAAACTAGAACACTAGGAAAGGGAATGTCTTACTGTCAAGGCTGGCCATGTCCACAGGCTCGGTCCGATCCGTGCCGTCTTCGTTCTGAGGYGTCACTTGTCGCATCCAAGTGGGGTAATTGAAGAGCGTGAGCGCTCCTGCCGATTGRTACCCGAGCGAGGTGAGCAGCGTCTTCAACCCCAATTGCAACGCCTTCTCATTCCCATTGTATCCCAGCAATTCCGGCAGCGGAATCTCTTCCACCGTCTTCGGTGGGTGCAGTGACCTCCCCTCGGTCGACTTGATGTTCAGGATGTCGATCTTGTCAGGCAGCAGCGGATGCAATCGGTACACGGAGGTGAACTCCTCCGTGAGCGAGTACGGCACGCCATGATCCACCGGTTTTTTCATGCCCACTAAACCACTGAGGAGTGAGATGGGCGTGGTGCCGAATGTGTCTTTGAACCGTTTGCCCAACAAACCATACCTACAGGAATGAAATTATCTCAGTCCGTAGCAAAATGGTCCATAGCCAAACCCTAATCTTATCTGACCAGTAGAGATTGACCATATCTCAACACACACTGCACAGTCACTTGGATACATGGCAGTTGTATGGTATACTAGATTTTATGCTGAATACGATACGAGGCTTTTGGTAATTATAAGGATTATGGATTTTTCATTGAATCTCTTGTTTCCATTAAATTCACAGTTAGTGCTATATGATTGAAATTCAGCAGCTCCAGAGGTGTACTAGAAAACTTATCCACATAAGCCAAACCCTAATCTAATTGCACCAGTAGAGAATCCAGTAGCTCCAGAAATGTACTAGAAAACGCAGCCATGTGAAGATTGGTAGGGTTKCCATTAGAAACTGCTTTCAAAGACATTTGCAATGAATTGGCGGAATTTTTTGCGAGTAAATTTTGCGAGACGGATGTTTTTTAGTTTGAGTTTGAATGAAGTGTACCAATTTGCAGCTCTATTTTTAGAGCAATTAGCAAGAGAGATGAATACCAGTTGGCTCGCATTCCAGCGAGCAGGACATTATTCTTGAGAAGCTGAGTCGTCCAGTCAATGGTATGAATTTTGGCCAACACAGCCGCCGTCACCAGCCTTCCACGTTGAAAAAGCTCCTCGTCGCTGAAGCTTGGATGCGCTTTCTGCAAGAGAAAGTGGTCACGTAGGATTAGCTCAGCCCTTGCGGAATGGACGCAGAAAGAGAATCAGGATGAAATCGTGAGTGAACATTCACAACTTTGAAGATCCCATGKAAATTATTGTTCTGAACATTATAAGGTGATTAACAAGAGGACCACTCAATGCTCGCTCAAGCAAGGAGAAAACAACAATAATCAGTCCTATACAGAGTAATTACTCAAGTGGAGAGATGAGAAACAAGTATAGCATTGAAAACTTCAGTGTCCCACCCCCAAACTCGACTGAAGTTCATGTAGACATCCACACATCCGCAGCTAGCATTTTAACCCTTCATCATGAAAAAATACTTCTTAGGAAGACTCTCTATGTCGTAGTTATGGTGATCTTATACATTGCAACTTAGCTGAACTATCAATGTAAAACCTAAGTAGTGGCTTGGATTACAAGGACTCTCCCTGTTGTCATGGTGATATTATACATGCATTGCAACTTAGCAGAACTATCGATGTAATTTAACCTATTAGTGGCATGGATTTGAGAGACGATGGTGCACCACTGACCTTGATGGTATCACAGACGACGTTGTGTTCGGCGATGAAGAGCGACTGGAGTGCGGCCACCCCGACCCAGAGGTTGCGAACATCGCCACTGATGGGGACTTTGTCGTTGTCACTCGCCAGCCAGCCGTCCGGTCTGATTTTGAGTTTGCCATCCTGGAACGTTCGCACTCTTCTTTGCGCTTCGTCGTTGCTTCCGTAGATCACACTCGCATCCCTGCTCGCCACAAACCAAAAAACTAGTCTCAAAATCATTCATTCAGATTACAAAATCCTGAACAGAGCATTGAAACTCGACGCCGTAAGGTAGTCGATGATCCAGTGTCGGGATTGATGTTCATACCACCACGGAGTTCGAGTGTTGAGGTGGCCAACSACGTTGTTGCTTGTAGGAATCTGCTTCGTGGCGTAGAATTTGAAGCTTTTTAATGGACATTGGGCTGCSACCGACGAGGGAGCAGTGACCTCCACTTCCTGGCAGGTGCATCATGATGTAAGGACTTTAAGGTCATGATTGAATCTTATTGAAGATGTACGCAAATTCATGATTTTCAAAATCCGGCGATGGATGATCAATGGATGTAGTACCTTATCTAGATTCTCCTGATGGTCGATCCAGTCATGAATCATGAAGTTGATCCAAGATGCCGCAATCATGTTGAACTGTTGGCCATAATCTTGCAACTTCCTCCGGTTGAGCAGCTTGGCGGCAACCACCGAGGGATGTGGGTCTAGTTGCTGCAATCAAGCAACATAATTTGATATATTAAGGTCGACGAAACTCTAACKGTGGCAGGCAGCTAAGGTTAGCTAAGGGTAGGGCAGTTCCTTTGGTTCCCTAGCTACAGTAGATTGTCAGGGTTAACGGCCCCTCTCTCACCTCAACCATTATGTACATCAATACTAGTGTGGCTAGTTTGAAAAAAAGTCACATAAAGTCATAACCACCCTCCTCTTTTTGGTTTCTATTATGATACTTAGTTTTTCAAGATCATCAATGCTTCCATCGTCATCATCAAATCACCCGAGATCACTCATTGAGATTACTATCCTCTAGTCTGGTGAGTGGACTTTCAAGAGGATAATCTCTAATCGATATGGAGTGTGAACTGTGGAGCTTTCTCGTGGAAATAATGCATCCTTCTCTTGTTGGGCCCAGTATGCATGTACCATTCCCACGCCAGGCCGGACTCCAGATTTGAGATTCTTACTACATACGAAACGATCTCCTTGTGAATTTTCGTCACCCTCACAAGCTATTATTTTAGTGGGCTTAAGAGTGACATATATTACGAGGAGCACGCACCTCGCTCTCTTGCGGTTCGGGCGGAGCGTTTCTCCCGAAGTAGCCGTGAGTCGGGTTATCATTATGCACGAGACTAGAATCTCCACCGTGTAGTAGATGTACACCCGCAGCTCGAAGCGGAACGGCTGGGAGCTGATATCCCTCGTTCCGCTTGGCGTATCCGACGGCGATCAGATTGTACTTCTGGTGCAGGGTGCGCCGAAGCTCCAGATACACCAACCCCAGAATCACTGGGGCGTTGTACCACTTCCAGAACCGGTCGGACAGGTGCACCACCTGGTAGTTATATTAGGCAAGCATCACACAGTAATCAATCTTCAGTATTAATACCGCTCTGAGCATCAGAGCTAGTTCATTGGAAATCTGCAACAACATCATGCATGTATTCTTCCTCCATCTTTTGAACGCCTAGTGCTGACAGAAATCCATTTCGCAAGAATATTGTGGAAGGACCATGGATCGAATCAGCTGGGCTTACAAGGAACATAAGCTTGTGAACGAAGCTCATCTTGGCGTACACCGGCCGAAGATCCGGCAGAACCAACCACGACGTCACCATTCCAAACAGCCCCATCGTTGCCAACTCTCGATCAAACCGCAATGTTTCCCACAACGGTCGATCGTGAACCTCCAAGCCAATGCGTACGACTGTCAAACCTCAGCACCCTGGAACTATCTATCTCTATGGTGAACAAACTTGTATGTGAGAATGCTGCAACGTCAAGAAGTTGGTTCATAGTCCTATTTCTTCTCCTACCAATTCAAACGTGCGTAGACCACGAGCTGACGGCAGCCGGAGTCAACAAACTACGGAGCTAAGTGTACGCACGAGCTTGCATGACACCTCCAGTGACGACATTCCCGTCTTCTGGAGTACAATTCTGAAGGAGTGACGCCTGCACTGCTTGCTCAGTTCTCAAGCATCCGACAGACATTTGAGAGCACGGGACTTTGTCACATGGTGGTACTCATCAAGTGTGACTCAGGACAATCAATTGTTCAATTAATTAAAACTTAAAAGGCCGGGCTTTGGTGAAGGTCGTCGTGGGAAGACTGGTTGCTGAGAGCAATTCCCACAGTAACACACTCGAGGTCCGACACTCTTCAAATGTGGATGAAAAGCAATAAGGGCAAAAAAAAAAAGAAAAAAAAAGAGTGAGGTCATTGTCAAAGTTTTTCCGCCGGGGCTTGTTCCCTTGGTTCGATGTACTGTTTCTTTTCAATGGAAATTGTCTATTTGTTTCAAAAAAAAGAAAACAACAATAAGGGCCCTTCGCACACAATACTTGCGTGTCAAGAAATGGCCTTTGAAATCATTATTCATCATAAGTTGAGTCTCTTTATCCTTTATTCTATTTGATGAGTGTTTTTTGTACTATTTATTCATAAGTCGTGTTTGGCTAGCACCGGTGAGGGACAAGGACATTGAGGGCTCTTCAAAATTAGATGGAAAAGTTGGAGCGTGCCAAGTTGGGCGTGTAAAAGGTGGCCATGCTGTGACTGTGGCCATGCTCTGAAGTAAGTTATTGTCTGAATATTGAAGCGAAGCCTTTGTGATTGGAGAGGAGGTCACCAGTAGCGCCGCAGCCGCCTGGATCCCCGGAGAAGTCCACGACCAAGTTTCCATATTCGTCTTGATGGGGATCGGCAATTCCGGTTCTTCGGCATTCCATGTGGAAATGCAGTTTTACACACACTCGGCTCGCAAGGAACCTCCGTCATCTCGAATCCCCATCCGATCCCCCAGTCGAATCATCATCATCAGCTACAGTGATGACACTCCGTATCAGGGCTTTTTTTTTTGGCTTTGTGGTGCCAGATTGCACCAGAAAAAAATAATTTGGCTAAAAAATGGTAAAAAAATCTTTATGTTTTTTGCCATAAAAACTTTGAAATGAAAAATAATCTTGGATGAAATTGCCAAATTGTGGATGAAAACAAAATTATGGACATGTAAGATGTGCTGATATAATCTTTTCTATCCAATTGGTGGATGAATATTGAAATTTAGAGCACCACAATAACATTTTGTATAGCCACGTTGGCACTTCATAAAAAATGAGAAAAAAAAAAAAAAAAAACTGCTCCGTATTCAGTTGAGAGGAACTCTGCGGTGGTCTCCTTCTGCGGCCGGGAACCATGACGCACAAGTCTAATAGTTCAAGTGACCCGTTAACCGTGGAAGTACAGACCCAGGACCACGTACTGGTTCAACCTCACTGACAATAAGGTACCAACACCCATAACATCACTGTTCCCATGCTTCAAGTAAGGTACAGTAGAACTGCGTGCCCATTATCAGTTTACCACCATCCATCCAATGCCGACACCTAAGGGACCCTCCCATTTGCGTCAGCCATGAGCCATCCACCCATTACCACAAACTTAGAAAAATTCTTTTAACTCTTGAGCGCCCAGCTCATGTTTACTAAAAGCCAAACCCTTCTTTCTATGGTCAGGGTGAACTGACCCCCTCATTGCCCCTCACACAAGGTAAATCCGTAAATGTAAAAATTGCCCCCTATTTTGTGTCGTGTCAATTTTGTATTTCTTCACCTTCCCCAGCATATTTGGGGCCTCTGATTGCAAATATGAATTCAGAATTTGCAAATTTTGTCATATTTGGAGCCTTCGATTGCAAATATGAATTCAGAATTTGCAAATTTTGTCATACGTGGTAGGTAAAAGAATTTCAGTGTTTTCCCCAGGGGTAAAAAAAAGGGGCAATGAGGGGGTCAGTTCACCCTGGCCCTTCTCTTTCGGCCAGGGTGAACTGACCCCCTCATTGCCCCTCACACAAGGTAAATGTAAAAATTGCCCCCTATTTTGTGTCATGTCAATTTTGTATTTCTTCACCTTCCCCAGCATATTTGGGGCCTCTGATTGCTCTATGTATTGCTATCAAACTATTATCTAAAAAGAGATTCACATAAATTGACTATACCTATTGGTAGTGGAAACAAATTTGGAGCTAGAGGGAAAAGGGACATCCTTTGACCATATTGTTGAAAAGATTATAATAAACAAACAAGGAGATCTTTCGATTTGGAGAGGCCACGTTTGAGGTGCTAAGGCCTAGGAAAAAGTACCTAGGTAGAAAATCTAGGTGGTAATGAGCACTTCTACCCTATAGAGTTCCCTTAAATTGTCTCCAAAAGTACTTTGACACCATCTTCATGCTTAGTTGTAGTTGGTTGGCTCTGATTTTCTTAGATTTGAATGCTAGAATCAAGGAAGCTTTACTTGAGTGCAGCTAGTTTAGGATACCTTAGGAAGTTCTACTTTAAAACTTCATAGAAATTAGATGCCTTATCCAAAAATTCTAATTTAAAAAAAACAAATAGAATTTTCAATTGCTAATAGTAAAAACAATATTTTTCTTAGAAAAAGGTGTCTCCAACTTTGCTAAATTGCTTAATTTGATGTTTATGGGTGCTACTACCTTACATCACATCACTCTGTTTGCTGCCCATTTTGTACCTAGGTATGAATGAAAATTTTTATATTGATTATTCAGAGATGAAGTCGTAAGTGGCTACAACAAGAATGAAAAAACTTCAATTTGTAGGGGAAATTTTGAAATTAATGTGATTTTTGTATTCATACTAAATACACTCAAAAAATTTGAAATTTTTGTCAAAGATATACATTATAGTATACAACATGGTATAAATCAAAAAAACTAATTCATTCTTAAACTAGAAAATCAACAAACCATGGTTATTGGTCCAAAATTCATATTGGAGTGATTGCAAGAAACACATGTCCTTTTCAACTTTTCTTTGTCCCCTTGACTTCATGCAGGTGATTTTTTGCTCATAACTTTTTGCATCATTTGTCTCKTTCCTATGAGACTTGAAGTGAAGGTAACTATATGTGGTAGATGCAAATATTGAGTTAATTTTTTAAAAAGAAAATCATTTTGCTATTTTTAAATAGATCCTAATTGGATGTCTACCTTGGCCATTTGGAGGGGGAAGCGAGTACTATTTTAAACCCGAAAATGAAGATTTAAAGTTCAAAATTGTAATACAAAGATTTCTACTAAAGTTATACAAACAAAAAATTTTGTACGAGGATGACTAATTTTGCAAGAAACACTTCACATTTTTGTCTTAAAAACACAATTTTTGGCCGCAGTACTAGCAGTACTCAGTCATACTACTAGAACTATGTGTCAATGGCGCGCCTATCAATGTACACCGTTGATTTTGGGGGCTTGCAGATCTACAGCGTTGATTTAGTACTATACAGTACTATGTAGTACTATAGAGTGCTATGGAGTACTCCCGAGAGTACTACAGAAGCCACTGAGAGTAGAAAATAGCAAAAAAAGGGTATGTGGACCTTTTCATTTTTAATAATTAAAAAAAAAAATTTAAAATTATTAAAAAAAATCTATTGTGCTAGAGAAGATTGCGCTTGCATTGCACTAAAAGAATCATGTAGGAAATCTTTTCCCTCTTCATAGCCTTTGCGCAAAGGAAGGTCACTTTGACCCCATATGTGCAATTGACATATTGCTATTTTCAAAAATACTCATCATGAGTCCTTTCAATGTTAATAGACCTCCAACATATCCAATTTGTGGCTTCTAATTCACATTTCTCGGTCAAAAATAGGACTAGAACCCCCCAAAATGGCCAAGGTAGACAGCCAATTGGGGGAAGATTAAAAATAGTAAACTAATTTTTAAAAATTCAAAAAAATTACAAAATATCTGAAACTACCACATGTACCTTCACTTCAAGTTTCATCCTAAATGGACAAAAAATGAAAAAGTTATGAGCAAAAAAACAAATGTCCAAGGGCAAGGGGACAAAAAAAGGACAAGTGTTTCTTGCAATCACGTGTGTCCATTTTCCTAGTATTTTTCAACACTATTTGAGCCTGCATAACTTTTAGAGATACATTTTTCTAGGCTTGAATGTTTTCACAATTATTTTTTTGAATGATTTATAAATTAATGAAATTGTCCATATTTTATTTCAATTAAAAATAGTTTATTCCAAAAGTCATAGTACTCAAGTAGTGGGTGATTGGAAGAAATAGTGGTACTATTTCCTGTCACAATTGAAGTGACCTTGCTAGTTTGGGGTATAACTTTTGAAGCACAAGTCCAATGAACATGAAAGTGGGGACAAGGAATATCTTTCATATGCACAAATTCATGACATTCAAAAATATGAGTAAAAAGTTATTGCATAATATGTTGTTTGTTTCTCAACTCGGGCAGTCCGGGCAGATTTGAAAAAATCACTTTTTTAAGAAATAAAAATTTGAAATTCCTTCTTCAGATTTATATGTACTCAACAAGCTTTGAATCATTGCATTTCAATAGTTGAGATGAAAGTTATGAGGCTTTTTAGTTTGCAGGCAGTTATGGAATCCCTGCACCAAAAAAAACTTTGAAGTAATGTTTCAAAACAAACTAATCCTTGTATTCACTATATAAGAATCTCGGGTCTTTTTAGTAAATGTTTTTATCAGACATCTATTTTTATGTTAACAACAATGTCAAACGTAACATTTTGATGTTACATTTGGCATTATTGTTAATCTATACATTAAATTAGCATGGAATATTCTTTCTTAATTTGTTTGTTACGTTGAGATCTTCCGGACCGTGCATCCTCCGGTGGTGTGCTTGGTACTGTCAGAAAGCCTTCAACAAGGAGGGGTGCACATGCTGGGGTTTGTGGAATATTGACCTATGCCATGAAAATTATTGATTTTTGAGTTATTTTTGGGTCTAAATTTTTTTAAAATAGATCGTGCATTCCCCAATCACATGCTTGATATCCTTGGAAAGTCCTCTGCAAGGAGAAGTGCATAGGCTTGGTTCCGTGGTGTTCTGACACTTAATGAGAAAGTTATTGAGTTTTGAGTTTTTGGGGGTTTTAAAATTTACTATTGGCCGTGGAATTTGTTTGGCTGTGGCAACGGCACAAGGCATACTAGTAGTCATGAAATCACGTAATATCCAAAAAAATCCGTCCAGAAAGACTTGGGTTTCTTATAGTATTTGTTCTTTTTTGTATCCTTAGAATTGGTATCTATAGGAAAATATATTACTTACCACTGATGAGTTTTGGAGGATGAGTTGGATTGAGCTTTGGAATCATCGACCCCAAATTAGAGATGAAGGGTTGAAAAATACAAATTTGATTACAACAAAGTAGGGTGTAAATTTTTACATTTATTTGTGGTTGGGATAATAGGGAGGATGATTCTTCTTGGCATTAAGAGAGTGGTAAGTGTTATTTGCCATAGACATCGTTAAATCCTAAGACAGCCAACTATGGAAGCTTAGTGGCAGGATGATGAATGTTTCCAAGAGCTTACTATGGGAGCTTTATAAAACGGATGAAGTACAAGGTGATTCCATGAAACACTTACATTATTTGGGCGTCTCATGCTTTATGTATGTCATATCTATCTTCTAGTACCATAATTTYTGAAGTGTAAGGTGGATCAATATGAAATTTTAAAATGAAGATGTGCTAGACCTCTATAATTATAGGGAATTTTTCAAAGATTTTTCAAAAATTATTAACAACTTAAAAAACAACTTCTGCTAATATATCACATTTTTGGATTTTCATGGTTTCAGAGACTTCTAAATACCCAAATTTTCATCACAAAGCCACAAAGTTGAACTTTTAGGAATATACTCAGTCCATTATAGGAATATACCTACAATGCATAAGATGACTAAAAATTTCAAATTTTTTGCTTCGATGCAAAAAAGGCTTTCTTATGAGCAAATTTTTAGTCATTTAAAAACACATAACAGAGATAACTTATACTAGTAATGGAAATTATAGTTTATATTTGTAATGGAGATTTAACTTTTTTTTTCTATTTTCTAATCATTCAACGCCTAAATGATCAAGGCCTTTTTCCATCAAAATTGACTGAGAACAATTGCATTAGATGGAATTCAACTTGTCTTAAGGGCTGCAAGATCCCCCAAGTTTTCGGACTATAGGAACTTAGCCATAGCAATTGGCTGATGTAGCAAACTAAGCGACTGCCAAGTTAGATTATAATTATAGTTTTTTTAATATTATTTATTTATGTATAGAATTTTCATATTTTTTTGTAATCTTTCAATATTTTTTAATATTTTTTTAAATTTGGCCAATAGTGGCTAGTTTCCAACATGGAGAACCAACTTGAAACAATCCTCCAATGTTGTTGAAAAAACATCTAATGTTTTGATCGCTTTGACTCCCAAAGATGAAAAAATCTCAATGCTTTGAGTACTCAACCATAGGAACTTGCACCAAACTTGCATGTGAACATGTACCTTATGTGTAGGTTAGTTTTGTAAATAATTAGGAAAAATTAGGAATTTGTTTGAAATATGAAAATTGCACCATAATTTTTGAAAATTTGAATAAATTTCATTGTTGCAAATTTTGAATATTAAAAAATTCTTCTTGAGAAAATTTTGAAAAAGGAACACATCTACGCATGAAAAGAAAAATCAATTCATTTCATCAAAGTGGATTCATTTTTATAAAATTAGTTGTCAATACATTATTTTCACCATCACATCAAAGACTTCATTGTCTTCCAACAACTCTCATAAATSAAGATGATCTTTGTCAATTATTCTTCAATTATTGTAGAACAATGGAAGTGAAGCTATATTGAAAACAAGCAACTTGAAGATGTGGAAGATAGAGCTGCAAAGTTGTTGAGGAAGAGTGTCAACAAATATAGAAAATCAATTGCAAAAATACCTAAAGACAAGTAGCAACATTGTGTCGAGGAGGAGCTTCAGAAAAAGTGGAAGAGAAACTAGGAATGTGGAACAATAAGAGTGGCTTCAAAATTTAGATAGGACAAAAATGGCAAAACATCATGGCATGCAGAGAGAAATATTGAAATATTATAAAGGGCAACTTGCCCAAAGCCAAGAAAATAAATTTACATTGCTAAAGTGTCGAACTCCAAAAATTAAAATATTTCGACATTGAGGTGTAGAAACTCACCTAAATCAACAGTAGTAAACTTTTGTGTCAAGTTTTGACCAAATAGATTACAAGATATTTGCATTGAAGTTAGAAGAATTTTTTTTTAGACATTGCCTAAGAATTTAAGATGGCCTTGACCATTACATATGTGAAATTTTTGCACTATGGACTTTGATTAAAGAATCTGCCATATTGAAGAACATAACAAGCATATCTCTACCAAATATCAGAAGTATCAAAGAAGCGGAACATATTCAAAAATATTTTACAATACATGATGTATGAAGAAATGACAATGTAGTAGGCCTTTTTGCAAATAAAATTCCCACTTTATACTTTTAAATTTGAAGAATTTCAATGATGTATGCTAAGATACATTTTATTCTTCACAAATACAAAAAAGAAATTACAAAACAATGAAAATCTGTAATTTCTTTAGAAACTAAAAGCCCAATGTGATCAACCAAGTTCTTAATACATTGGGCACCTTTTCACAAAGTTTGAACTAAAATGCTTGTAAATTTTGAACCATGAGTTTAGGAACATACTCCATTCTCCACCCTAGTGTTGCCCAACCATATAATTTGATTTAGCCCTAAAGTTGCGTAGTCTAATAACATCACCTCGAGCTTGTAAAATTATATTTTCTAGCTAGCTATAAAAATACAATATTTCACTCAACATAGTCAAAAGTATGCATTGATGACAAGGAGTATATCTCTTGTGTGTATGACAAGGACAAGTGGTTGTACTTTTGTATGAAATAAATACTAATTAATACTCATAGCTATTTTTTCCAAATAATATTGATGATATTTCATATTTATTGAATATAGTGATGTTTGTCTTTTTTTTCTTTACTCAAATCAATCATGGATTCATGGCTATCACTAGCAACTTGTTTAATTTGATTCTAAATATATTTTTTTTATTGTAAAAACGGTAGTCATTGAATTGGTCAAGTCACTATGACTTAAAGCAATGTTAGAATTAAACAATAGCTAGTGTATCATGGATGGGATGAGATTAAACATTTTTAAAAATAGATAGAAGTTTGAAATTTTTTTAACTGAATTTGAGATATGAATTATATGAATTTATGATATACCACATTATTACAAAATTTAGGCCTATGATTCTTTCACAACTTTTGAACCATATCTTAAAAAGGAGATAGACTTTTGAAAAAATAAAACTTGGCTTTACTTGATGAATGACTTTTATCATTCAGTATTTTAAATTTAAAAAAAAAAATAAAGTAACAAGAAAATATTATTTGAAAAATATTTCAATCCTATCTTAAAAAGATTAGTGTGCCTTGTTTTGTTGCCACAATATAATAAAATAAAATAAAAATAATTTTCTAAATTTTTTAATTTGTAAAAACCTTGAATTAATTTTTTTTTGGCAATGAGTTGGAATAGTACAGAACAATTCCTTGTATAGTGATTTGTGGGACATATGGTCCATAGATCTCACTGTAATAAACAAAACAACTAATCAACCTCATTTAAAGTATAGATGATAGGGCCTTTGTTTTCATGAGGTTTAGTTTATAGATAAGCCTTCATAGTAAGGTTGTTTGGTCATATTTAAAAACCAAAAAATTAGGGGCAAAAAAGATCTAATAACAATAGTGCCAACATATTTGTGCCAACAATATAATGCATAATAGTTGGCAATATTTGCTAGTAGGTGACAAATAATATATTAAAATCAATTCTATTATGAAATTCAATATAGAAATTGGGTTGTTGTTACAAATACCAAAATACACATTGAAAATTGTTTGGATTTTGGAATAAAGATAACATGTGTTTYTATGTAGATTGAAAATAAGGAGCATTGAAGAGGAAGTAATGTACATTGACTACAATATAGAGAGATATTCACTATTAAGTTCATTTGAGTAGAGGGTCAATAATTCATGATTGGATTACACATAAATCAAACATGACCATAGAGTTCATTGCAAATTTGTTTGATTTTGGTCTCCAATTGCAAGCCATATAAAAATGTAGTCCCAACTATATATACACCATGGTCTACTTCTTGGTCTTGAGAGTTAAGCTCTATTCTTGTTACAATCCCTTGTCCCACATGTTGCATGCTTATCAATTCTCATTGGTGGATGCAAAACTAGGGCTTAACTCCTAAAAGCCCAAGCGTTTTGGACAAAACGCAAAGGTGTTATAAAATATAAGCTCTATAACTTTACTGAAGTTTGAATCAAGAAAATCATGTGAAGCACAAAAAGTAGAAAATATTTGTACGATTAAAATTATAAAACTATTTTTAGATTCTCTTCAAATGAATTTTGAAGATATAACTTCAAAAATTTACCAAAAATACAATTTCTATTCTTAACATTTGATTTAAAAGAAAAATTCTAATCGTTTGTGGAAAAATGCATAAGATCTGGTGATGAGAATATAAACACTTTTCCCAAATAGTGATTTTTTCAACACTAGAAAATTCTAAACACATTGTGCTATTTCTCTTATTAGTTTTGTTTGACTATAGCAATCTTAGTTTTGAATAGAAATATTGAAAGACAACCCAATATTTAAAAAAAATAAAATTGAAAATAAATTTTGTATTGCTTGAAAATTCTGTCCAAAGTCAGGCAGTGACCAAAAAATGGTCGCTTAAGTGCTTAGAGGTTAATGGAGCTCCATATTGAACTAGGGCTTTCTTTTTGGTTCTCTAGTGCTAGTTTGCACCCAAAAAATGATAATTTGGCTAAGAAATGGCAACAAACTCCGAGGTCTTTTTGCCATGAAACTTCAAATTACAAAAAATTGCTTGGATGAAATCGTCAAATTGTGGATGAAAACATAATAATGTGATATGTGCAAATGTAATATTTTCTATCCAATATGTGGATGAATGTTGACATTTGGAGCACCACTATAACATTTTATACCTCCACTTTGGCACTTCATAAAAAATGAAAAAAAAGCCCTGTATTGAACCCAAAAGGAGTTTAATCCCTAATTCTTTATATGTTGGTATTCCAAAGGAAAGAAATCCCAATTTCCTCCCACTATATGATTAACCCTATTATGTGAAAACAATGTAAAGGAGAGGCACCCAATGGCGTCCCTATACCCAATGCCGTCAGATTCTACAAAGTATAATCATTTCAGACTATAAATGTAGGTAGGCAGTTCACAGCTTATTTCTTTGACCTAAAATAATAAGCAGTCTACAATCCCCGCTACATTTACCTTCTAAAATGAATGCATGACCTAGAAAGGGACGGCATTGGGTACATGGACGCCATTAAGTGCCTCTCCCTTAATGACTATCAAATGGTGGATTTACAAGCTCACTTGTTCAGTAGCTTCTCATGATGATTTCCTCTGGTGGTGTATTTTGTACCTTGAACATTCATGGTCATTTTTTGGTGTTAATATTTAGATACAGTTCATAATAAGTGCTCATAAACTTAGGCTGTGTGAAGAACTGAAGTTGAAGATAGAATTGTTCTGCTTGCCGTCTTTCTCTCAAAGGTGACACAATTGGTTGCTGTGACAGTACACAACCAACATTTTGATAGAACACAGAACGGTGTAAACAAAACGGTCCAACTTATTTGTTGCATTGAGGATCCGTCAACCAACATAGATTTGGTGAGGGAGTTACATCCCGTTATCCCGTAGCAGGGTGCAGCTGCTCTCAGAAAGAGGGAGACAGCATGTGAAGTATGACAAAAGAATACAAGACGGAACCTCAGAAGTGTAGCAACAGACTGAGAAAAGCAGAATTGGGTTTCCGGAAACATCCTTGATTTCTTTCTGACTTTTCCTGGAAAATTTGAACCCCAAAACTCAAGTCAGTGGAGCAATGTTTCAGGGTTGACTATGAAGTCTAAAAAAGTGACTACTCAACCACTCAGCAGGATACACAAAAAGCCCATGAAGGACGGCCATGACAACGCCCATAGAATTGGTAATAACCCCTATTGCTTTTATAAAAGAATGATAAGTAACTACAAAATCCTCCAGCAAACAACCCAGTTGAGAGTATTCGCTGCAAGCTGTTGCGAAACCTTAGCTATACTTTTCGTGAAACTGAGTGATGCTAGTCCGCARYAGTGGTTCTCCTCTAAGTGAAGCATGGGTCGTTTCTGTGATATAGACTTCGACGAAATCTCCAGGTTTCAAGTCCACCATGTCCTGGCAAGCCTTCCTGTCGAATGGATTGCAACCGTCCTCAGCAGCTGCAGAGAGGCCATCCATGACAGGCGTATTTGCGAAAATGACACGGTGTCCTTTGTCACTCTTCCCCACCAACTCCGTCTCTGGAGCCCGCTTGTTGGGGCCTTCGACAAGCACAAGCTGCATGGTCTGCAGCTGCGATGTGAACCGGGGAAGAGTGGTTTCTCGGAACCTGGTGATCATCTCTGCTAATCGCCTCGACTTGACTGGCTCAGGGACATCGTCCTCGTAATTCCGATGAGCGTGAGTCTTCTCTCTCATACTRTAAGCAAACATGTAAGCCATGTCATAGCCGACCGCTTCCACTAATTTGAGTGTATCCTGATGATCTTCTTCCGTCTCCCCACAGAAGCCTGCACAATTCAAGCAATCCATGAGATATTAAAAGGTTGTTGCACAAATCGAGACTTATCTCAGCCATGCAATTTATGGTCCCTGCCATTTACTTCAAAGAAATTCTCGTAATCGAATGTACATGTAAACTGTATGCATGTAGACCTAGACCAGCGAGGGAACGAATAAGTGGCAGGTTAGATTGCAGAAGTCGAAGGAACAAGCTTGACAAAACATACTCAAAATTGAACGAACGTCATGTACGACTAGGGGGTGAGATAACAAGCTTGAGATCATTCATCGCATTTATGACACCTTTAGATGCATTTGGAGTAACAAACTGTCCAATTCATCTCAAAGTGGTAGCTTGAAAATTGGTTATCCCAAATATTATTAGCATGCCACAAAAGGAGCCATTTAAGCCCCACCTCTTCATGCTACTTGGACTAGTGTAAAGTCAGCATTATACAAAACGAAGTAAGACCAAAAAACGTTTTTTGCACCAATCAAGGTGTAGAATTTTTGTCATCTCAAGCACGTGATTTAACCTGTGCAACCTAAAGTGATCCTCAGCTTTCAAACCAACTGAAGTGAGGTAAAAATGAAGAAGAGTTAGTGCATGCTAAAAGTACAATCATACGAGATATTCAGGAGGGAGAGAACRAACCAGATATGAAGTCGCTGCTTATACTCACATCCGGAATGATCAACCGTATCCTTTCAACGCAAGCCAAATAGGCTTCCCTAGAATATCCACGTCTCATTCTCTCAAGTACTCTGGTGCTCCCGCTTTGTGCCGGAAGGTGAATCATGTTACAGACATTAGCTCGTTCCCGCATCAGAAAAAGTAGATCGTCAGGAAAGTCCTTTGGGTGCGGGGATGTAAATCGAAATCTCATTTCTGGGTATTCGGTTGACAGGACGTCAAGAAGGTGTGTAAAACTCAAACCAAGTTCCTTCGTTTTGTAAATCGTTGAAAATCCAGGGCTCAGGGTTGACATGTATTTGACTTTCTTATCTCCAATGTTAGACTCCATGATGGCAGGAAGCTGGCTTTCCTTCCCCTCTTCCGTCCCCAATTTGCTAACCAATAACAAGGAGCCGTTACCATCTTCGTCATCGTTTTCACTTGTATCATTGTAACTATTAACATTTTGACCGAGAAGTATCACTTCCTTTACACCTTGCTCCCAAAGCTCGCCCACCTGTAAGACAATCCAATCGCAACAATTTAATCCAAGGACTTCCAGAAGCACATAATGTAGTCGACTAATCAATCGAGATAAGGTATCAGAAGCAAATTCCCAAATATGCATTTTAACCCCTAAGTGCCTGAATGGTCAAAAGTGGCAGCTTCATATCTATAGCAGCTGAAACGAATCATTTAGAAAGCTTCAAGAAAGAAAGAAAAAAATAGACTTTTTGTTCCCAATAGAAGAAAAGCATGTCCAACATTCGTGAAAGGTAGAAGGAAGTTTGGAATTTAATATAACGACTGAACTTTCTAAAGTGAACTTTCTATCTTTAGTTCAGGCTCTTAGGAGATAAAAGTTAAGGAGAACCTTAAATTATAAAATTATAAAACATACCTCTCGCACAATCGAACTCACAGGGCGTGATCGCTCCCTGCCTCGTGTAAAGGGTACAATGCAAAATGAGCACATATTGTTACAACCGCGCATWACCGATACAAAAGCCGTGACGGAATTCTTGGCAATTCGCACAGGTGAGACATCTGCGTACGTTTCTTCGAGCGACAAGAGAGTGTTGATACCAGTTTGACCTTCATCGACAAGAGAGAGAAGGCGAGGAAGGTCCCTGAGAGCAACCGTCGTGTTAGTGCACTACAATAGGTTTGCATCTGTTGAGCGACATAAAACCAGTGATTTCCAGRAGGATGAAGTGCTTCAACGACAAGAGTGGCATTCAGTACAAATATCTGAGATCAAAACTCGCGACMAACAACCGACACATTTAGTAAGGGTGCAACATACCGATAAGCGTCAGGACCACAAACGACATCCACCATTTTGTCAGCAACAATCAGTTTCTCTTTTAACCGCTCAGCCATACAGCCTAGCACTGCAACCTTGGGAGGCTTGGCTGGACGCGTAGCACTTAATGATGGATCTCGATTCCACCTGAGTCATGCAAAATCATCATTTAATACCATTACAAGAAAACTAGAGGAAAGWCAATGAAGCGGAAGCATACCATTGGTCTAATAGAGGAAGTGGCTACCACACTATACAAACAACAAGAACGATTGAAGAGTTTCTCTTTTATTCAGGCATACTTCAGGCATCCTATGTGGCATATAAAAGATGGAATGGAAATGAAGAAGAGATTGTTCTTTCTCCAGGCACTATTGCTTGAAAGTTCATGAAAGGAAGGATTTTMATTAGTATCCATGTCATGTGCAATGGACTGGGTGAAAGTCATGCTGCCTGACTCAGCTGTAGTGTGGTAACGCCCTAGATTTCAGATGTAGATAAAACTCCAAGATCTTTTCACAGACCGCCGTTTCAGTGAGAAAGAAGCAATGAAAATCTCCGAAAACCAATGTAAAATTTACTTACCTGCTTTTTAAGTGCTTGAAATAATTCAGTCGGTGCCAGATTTTATGCTCGGCATTCTCTCTGATTGCACATGTATTGATGAAGATGATGTCCGACTCCTCCGGTGTTTGCACAATCTCTGTGTAACCTGAGTCTTTCATAATAGCCAGTACTATTTCCATGTCATTCACATTCATTTGACACCCGTAAGTCTCCACGTACAGTTTTCCACCGTCCACCTTTCTGGATGTGTCCTCGAGGTAGGGCACCACTGTTGCCCTGGATCCCACATTTCCAACTTTTTTAGAGCACTAAATCTACAACAAGGTCTTAATGACACGCCGTTCTCCTCCAGATGATGCATTCATAAAGCTCCAAGTTCAAAAAGGTCGCCATTGATGTCAAAACCAATTTATCTGGCAGAAATGTCTGTCATCTGAAAAGATTCCCTATTAGATTCACAAACCTTTAATGGTAAACTAAAGTTGATCTAATTCAGCATTTATCAAGTTTACGATTATGTTAATTTAATGTCAAATTAATGTTCACTTAATAGWTGCCAAGGAAGCTAACATTATGTTAACTATTTGCATTAAACTAAAATTAACCTAACATTAACTCAAGACGAGGACTATGAATCAAAKGTCTATTAAAAAATGTCAATCTAAGGACCGCATCTTAGGTGATGTTGTATTGGGATGAAAGTGCGAAAGGATGCAAGTAGAAAACTAATTCAACAACAACAGYGTTGCAACAAAGATAAGGTATACTGAGGTAAATAAAGTTTGCAAGCACATACGAGGGGTCAATATTAAACGGAGAGGCGGACGGTAAGTCCTGCTTGAAGAGATCCTGGAGGCTGGCTCCAACGGCGCTTGGAGCTGGCAGCAGCCTCTTTTTCCTTGGCAATTGAGAAGTGGAGAATTGAGACGCAGGGAATGGAAGTGACAGGGACGGTGATGACGCCAAAGCCCTGTAGCCATGCAACAATCCTTGGTAATCTCTGCTCACTCTCCACAAGGTAGAGAACGTTCTGCTCGACGCCAAAACATGATTACAATTCAACGTACAGCAYAGCCTCAAGTAGTTTCCAGGAGTAGACATTGTCATSAGCTCCAAAGCGAAAGAGGCACAACAGAGAGCCCTCACTGGAGTCGCCAACTGTGCAGCTGGCGCTCCATTCAGCCGCAAGAGGCTCATCTTTCACCCCACCTATGCAAACACACACAACAAATGCACTCAAGCGACTGATTGACTGATGCCCGAATGGCTGGAGACAATCAATTGCATCACAAATTTGGGAAACCAGCGGAATTGGCCGTCCGCCTTAAACCCTAAAACCCTCCCGTTAGCCAGAATTGYGCCGACGGATGGAAGAGACGGGGAGGCTGTTGGATCTGATAAGGAGATAACGACGATAATGGRGGCGGACGAACGATAAAGAAACTCATGAACGATAAATAGGGATAATGGATGGGGCTGTATGTGTGTGGGGGGGGTATATGTAATAGAGAACAGGCCGTAGGCGAGCCGAGGCTGTAGGGCCTGCTCTCTTACATTAAAATATGGGGAGGCTTATTCTGCGATTTTATCCTAGGTATGTACCATCCCAGTATCACCTCCGGACTGTAGTATCCGTCTAGAATACCAAGTCTCAAACCAGGTATGAACAAGCCAATTCAACCAAACGGAATTGGCCTGTTGAATCATCGACCAAATTTTGCCAGGGAATTCGCCTCTAAAATCGCAGAATAAGCCTCCCCGGATTTTAATGGTATAAGCACCTAAATGCAACACTTTTTCAATCTTGAGGATAGCCACAGAATAAAATGATGTGCACTTGTTAGGAAATGGTTAGGAAGCCATTAAAATTGGTTTTGCATTTTTTTGCCCTTGTATGAATATAATATGAATTTTGAAAACAGCTAATTGAGTAGATGCACCTATYGTGAATACTAAACTAACATCAAAGTGGACCAAAAAACACCCAAAAGCAACACACTCTTAAGCTTGGATCTCAAGTAGGTAATTGTCCAATGCAAGATAGAGTGACAACTTCTTGAATCCCCACCCGTCTACTTTGCATCAAGTTGCACTTGGATTTAGGTCCTTTTTAAGGTGTTAGAAAACAACTTGTGTTACAATTGAGTGCTTCTAATTTAGAAAGAGGCTCGGTGTAGAAGAGGCTTGCTAGGCCCAATGAAAAGGGTCTTCYMATTGTAGGAGGTCCWATGCACCAAGMSTTMYCCRATATAAAATTTGTAGGCATTTTCATATTTTCTAAAAAATTTGTAACCTCACGAGGACATTCTTAGGTGTCTTCTTGAGGCATCTTTGTGAAGATAAATGTAGATCTCACAAGTTGTGAATCTTCTAGGAATTGAGTGGAGCTCAATTTTGTAGGAAGAAGAGACAAAGAGATGAGGGATATTAGAGATGCCAATAAAAGATGTCAAAGCCCATTTATATATATTCATGAACAAGTCAAGTGATGAATCCTTGTCACTCACTTTTCATTTTCACATACTTATAAATCAAACTACTCAATAGAAATATCTTTAAATTGATCATTGTTGTACTAATATTCCATATAAAAGAAAGTGACTAAAAAGTGTATTTTTCTAGACTTACAAAAATAGCCTAGCAAGCCACTTTGCCAAATACATGATTGTAAAATTGAACTCCTTCATTTGGTAGCAAAAGTAGGTTGATCTTGTCATGTTTCCACTTACTTCATCGCAAAGTTTAGAACCTTCGGTTTGTCAACAATTATCATGTAATTATTGTTGTTTCATGGGTTTGCACATTAATATACAATTTATTGCATCATTGCCATGCATTACTTTATAATATATCGCATTGTTATGATGAATTACTTTTAGTTGCAAATAATGAATTGTAACGGTGTTATAGATTGTAAAGTAATGCATTGTAATGATGAGCTAAACAATATATTAGCTTGCTAACTCATGAAACAACAATAATCACATGATAATTGTTGACAAACCAAAGGTTCTAAACTTTGTGAAGTTGCCAATGTCTATAAATAAGCCATTAGATTTAGATGATGAAGTGGAATTTTTGAAAGCCTAAGTTTGTTTTCATGGGCTTACAACTTATTGCATCGTCACCATGCATACAATTACTACAAAAAATTGGCTCTATTTTGAAATTGATATTAACTATGTGACTTCTATCATTAATCACAAGCGTGCAAGCGACACAAATTATGCTTGAAAATTTATTATCTTTGTTGTGCATTTTGTGTATGTTGAAATATACGGAAAATCCATTTCAATAATGTCATTGCTATTTGTATTGCAATAACGCTTATTGAATAATATCTGTGTTCCAAAAGATATTGTCAATATTAAATTGATAATCACCATTCTAATCAAGAGTAACTTTTTCCTTAACTAAATTTCTTGCATTTTATTTGTCAACACCTAAATAATATACATTCTAATAAATTCTAGTATACACCTTAATAATTGCACTAAATGATTGAACTAAATCCATCATTCAACCATCAAATTCATTAGTAGGCCACCAAGAAACTTGGTGGTGTAATGAAGGAATCACTTCATTGGCATTTGGTGAGAACGTAGGGTTTAGAGGTCCTTTTAATATTAAAATCCATTGTCTATCATAGACACTCAAAGAATATGGGATATCTTGAAGGTGAAAGCTTGATAAGCCGCTCATTAGTCAATGTAGGAATTGTGTTCAAAGTAGAAATTTAGACCTATAGTAGAATAGCTTATTTTTTAAACTTTTGGCATAAGAAAAGTTGGAAAATCAAATTAGCTTTCATCTCCAAAAACCCGTTTGAGATTTAAAGCCTCTAATCAAAGGTTATGGGCAAAATTACTATACTCAATAGGGGTATTTAGGGGACCCACATTAATTAATCGACATTTCACACTATATAAATATCTGCTTTTGTTGTACATGACCAATTATTGAAGTGCCCGGGAACAATACATCATGTTTCAACATCTACAGTTTTCTACAATAAGTTCTCTTAATTGTTTGGTCTCCTTAATACCCCTATTCAGTGTAGTTACTAACTAACTCTAACTTGTGGTACTTTGATGATGAATGGATGAATGTCTGTTTGCTTCAGTCGAGAGCCTTTTTCAACAAATGGAACCCCAAGCGCGGGCCATGACAACGACGACGGAGACAGGATTGCGTGATCATTCGAGACCCAGCTCATGAGGAGTGTCACCCTGCGTCAAGCGGAACATGTGTCTCCACGATCAAGCATGTGAGAACGATTCCTTAGACGAAGTTGGCTTTAGTTTCCGATTCGAGAATTCACTTCAGAAGCATTTTCTCCAAAACCTCTGGTAGTCTGGAAGTAATTCGATGGGCGTGCGTTCATTGGGAAGATTTCCGACAAGGCTCAAGCAAGTTTTGGCCTCTTCAAATGGCACCTCCGTTTTGGGTAGCGATCCATCTCGTTTGCAATTTCGCCTTTCAATTTTATGTTTTCAATTTCAATTTACGTTCCCGTCTGCATTGGACGAGTTGAATAGTGTGTGAGATTTGAAATCAAGTTGCATTTCTCGATGATCGGAAGCGAGCGCTCGACAGTATAGCTTTCTGCTCAGTGGGAGCTTGGGGATTGCTTTTCAAGTAATCGCACCTGAAACCTACACTTTGAGCGCGGAGTGTAGTTCCTGATTCTTTTTAGCAATTGTAATGGGATTCCAATGCACCAAAGTAGCCTTAGCAGTTTTATGTACATATTGTACGCAAATGTTTTAAAGGTTCAAATTCTATATTAGTAGATGACCTAAATCCAATGTGAGTTCCGAGGTTAAGTCCCTGGATCCTTAAACCCTGAACCCTGGGTATTTCAACATCAATATGGAAGTTTGTAGGACGTCGCATTCAGGATATCGCGATTAGATACCTCTACCTTAAAGTGTGTGGAGGCTATTGCTGTAGTGGGATATGTGCTCAATGCCAGCTGAAATTCTAGCAGGAGGCGGGCAATGCTGCGGAGTCGAGAATTTGATGACTGTAGCGGAGGTTTCGACCAGTGCGTGGTACGCTCACCARCAATTTCATTTACCTATTWTGTGATACATTGAATTTGCAGTCCAATTTCTATCCCTAAGTAGCCTCTGAATGAAAATTTTGAGACTACGGCTCTTTGAGCTCTCTCTTGAGAAGCGGATYGTKGTGAWTGAYAGKCTAGAGCAGCAGACGAATCCTCCGAGAGCACCGATTAGGCCACGCACTTTTCTGCGTCCGGAGATCGTGAGTCCTCGTTTAGATGTACCGCGGCACATACCTCGGCCCTCGTACGTCGGTGCTGCTGAACCGCCGGAGCTGGCGGAAGAAATTCAAATTCAAGACGAGGCTGGGGTTTCGGGGATGCGAGCTGCAGGTCGCCTTGCAGCGACAATTCGCGACTTTGTTGGATCGCTGGTGCAGGTAAGAAGGTACCTCCTCTGGTTGATGTTAAAAAAATATTGTTATATTGCATATCTCAAAATCCGAGGTTAAAGGAACAAGAACCCCTTATTGGACATCATGTTCTTTTAAGCAGTTTTGAGTATTTCATATGGGGACTTTGTTTGGGGCAATTTTATTTTGTTTTTGATCAACACACACAATGTACTTCACTGATTCTGGCGATGTAAAATTTGATCCCATCTGAATTATATTGTGCACAATATGGTCGATTGAATTCTTCATTTTGAAATCATGAATCCTCTGTTTTTTAGGGTAGAGAGTGCTGTACAGATTGGTATGTACTTGGGACTTTTCATCTGCTATCTCTTATGTACGTTGCGGGTCACCGTGTTGGCAGCCAGGAGTGACAACAGACGAAATAGACAAGGCTGCTCACGAAACTATTATTCATAGTGGTGCATACCCGTCACTGCTTGGCTTTGGTGGCTTTCCAAAGAGTGTGTCCACGTCCATAAACGAGTGCATTTGTAATGGTATTCCTAACGCGCGTCSTCTTAAGGTAAGTTATCTCAGTCAATTTGGTCGAGCTTCGGTGGTTTTCCTTGGCTGACCTTTAAGTGGGACGCCTTTACACTACTATCCCGAAGAACTTAATACAATTTGCCATCACAGATGCTTGTTTTAAGATTGCCTGTAGAAGCATGTGAGATGATTTCATTAACAACCGGAGCTCAGGATTTTTCCCTTCCTATGGACTTTAAAACAAGCCTGAAACAGATTTGTTTGGTTCAGATCGTATGTAGGAACCTTCAATGTTATTGAACTGAGTAGCGTAGATTATCATCATGGGTCAAGACCACCTTATCATCAATTACCGCCAGTGTTGCAGATAGGAGACATAGTCAACATCGACGTGAACATTTACTTCAATGTGAGTAACTGCCGGTCTTTGAATCCCTACGCCACAAATTCTGCCTTGAAAGTTGAGGAGTGTCTGCCGTTTCGACAGTATCTGAGAATCGGTGGTGGTGCAWGAGTACATTAATAGATGAGTAGAAATTGAACGTTTTTTGTGAAGATGAGCTCCAGTAGTGATTTGCGTTCCTCTGGTTGATTRCATTTCGCTTCTTTAACCAACCTTGTACAAGGCTTTTAAGGTTTAGAGATGTGCTGATTTCCCTAACTCAGTTCTCATTCTTTGGACATGATGCTCCGCAGGGTTATCATGCCGAGACTTCAGAGACATATATTTGTGGCACTGTGGATAAGTCTGTGAAGCAGTTTGTAGAGGTAGTTTTGACCGGTGCAGAGCTTCTGTCTCTTGCATTCTCCGTTCCCTTCTCTCGTTTATAAATGTTATTATTTTCGCAGCCCTACAGAATTTGTCTTATCCTATTCACTAGGCAAAGTGGCAACATACTCACTTCATGGTGGGCTTTCCGTTCCTGGAGTACACATCTTTATTATAAGGTCCACTGTCTTTATTGATATTGTGGGGTCCTGTTATTGTTGTGTTGAGCTTATCYAGATGGACRCTRCTGGTTTACATTGCTAAATCATGTGTTTCTGGGGCATCAGGTTACGAGGGATTGCTTAAACACAGCAATTGCTATATGTGGACCAGGCATTGAATTTCGGCACATAGGCGCCATCATCACGTARGTTTCATAATCCTGATATGAATTGACATGAGGGTAACGTTCCTAGAATAGATGTTGAAGAACCTRTTCGCTCTCTTTTCCTTACACAGTGTGTACGAACATAAGGACTTTTCTTTGTATATGCAATTCGAAATTGCAATAAGGATGGGAATGTCCCTTGAATTATTGATTAGCGTACTCTTCTTAGGGTTTGGATTTGCTTGGTTTTTGCTGGAGACTGATTGTCTGTAGTTAATACTGTGGGGGAAGCGTAAGTAATTTTTCCAGTCCYGTGTTGTGCTTGCTTGAGAAATAATTACTACGTCCTTTGGGGTGAGAACCGTAGTGACATTGCAGACGGGTGCAACTATCATGTAGTTGAGCATGTTGCTGGGCATGGGGTAGGCTCCTTGTTCCATTCGACTCCGTCGATTTATCACTGCTGTGAGTACTTTTTTCTACCKCGAAGCTCAAGAGATTTAGTGATGTATTGATCTTTTCTATAAAACCATCTCGTCAATTTTGATATTTCCAGATTGGATGAGTTTTTTTTAGCGTCACTGCAAACAAGGGTATCTGTTTTGAGTTCTCCTTTTCTCAAATACATGAGGCTTTCTGCTGAATTTGTGGCACAGATAATTATAAAGCTGGTAGGATGGCTGTTGGACAAACATTCACTATCGGTAAGTATGACACAAGTCTGTTTCAAGCTCTTATTTGTAGGTTGTACCAAGTGGGAAACTTGTGATGGCTAGTGATTTTTTCTTGCAATCCAAATGCGTATGGAAGGTGACRACTTATGCCTCTGGTTGTTTGCAGAGCCAGCACTTTCGATGGGCAGCGTGAAGGCGCTGCAATGGGATGATATGTGGACGACGGTGACAGCTGATGGTAGCCTTTCAGCCCAGTTCAAACACACGGTTCTYGTAACTGAATCTGGGKCTGAAATACTTACTCCCTACAAAGAAGTGGAAGAGGAAGATACTGAGTAGCAAGTTAGCCYGGTGTAATCAATCCACAGCATCAATGGAGCCCCATCGCGACCAAGCATTGGATTTAGAGAGCATGGTTCTATTTCATAATCCTGTCTTTCTTTAACGTGTCCTTTCAGACCCTCATTTGAGCATGATCCAAGCATAGAAGTTATGTCCGCTAACGTGAAAGGACAGTCTTGCTGTAGAAATAACATTCCTTCAGTTGGACTCCCTTGGCTCAGCATATTATTTCTCGCGATAAGGCCCTACTTTCACTTCACCTAGTTCAACAATGCTCTGTTAAGAAACAATAATTCATTCTTCTGGCAGACCTGATTTGACCAGTCCCAAGTCCCAACTCCCAAGTATTGCTCGAGGCTATTGAGTGTTCAATGTTACACGGAAATACTGATTTGAGTCGAATATTAGCCTGGTTTGTAATATGCATGGATTCTCAGTTGAAAAACGATCTGTTGCAAAGTACAAGTAATATTTTTCAGATATCCTTGACAAATATGAACCCATAGAAATCCGTGATACGCNTACAAGTAATATTTTTCAGATATCCTTGACAAATATGAACCCATAGAAATCCGTGATACGCAATGTGGGCCAGACCAAACTAGGATTTGATCGAATACTCTACGAGGGCAGTTAGTGGTCCTGAACTACCGGTTTTTAGCAAGTGATAGCTTACTTCAAAGTCCTTGAATGTGGGAATCATGTGCTGTCAGCTGAAGGGACCTTATGGGCTGCCGAGTTTTAGTTGTATACACGGCTTCCAAAGCCGCAGCGTGCCTTATTCGTTTGTTTCAGTCCTGTAAGAAAACATTGTTGTGAGTTTTGAAACCTTATTTGTGCCACTTTGGGTGCACTGTGTACCAGTTGAATACATTGAAACTTTGAAATGTACACTACTGGAACATAGTAGCACAAATCCAATAGCTTCTGAATTGCGGCACAAGCAGGGCCTCTAAGATTATGAGAGGCGGTGTTTCCGTAGTACCTCCTTACCTCCGACCATTGATATTGTGCTCAAGGAAATCGGCAATCAGTGAATACAATTGCCAGGAGCTGCAAGTAAAACCCAAACCTTGACGGTTATTTGAACAGGTGATTGGAGCAAGAACCACTGTCTTGGTTGTATTTCGTCTGCAATCCATATGCAAGCGATGGATTGCAGACCCTCTTTAGAATTTGGAAACGGAGAAGAGCCTTCGAAGACTTAAAAGGAATTTACAAAACTTCAATCATTTGGGAGCAACATTTTCAACGGCATTGCTCATGTTTGTAATGTACCCGATAGACAATTCATTAAGACAGGTTTTGATCCTGTTTACTCACTGAGATATAGGTTCAAGTCATTCACAATCAAATGAAAACTCAGATGACAAATTGCGATTRTCAAGTTTCTTGACAATGGGATACCTTTTATTTCATGTTTACGCATACACTCATCTGTGTACATGTTCCTAGAATATCTAAACTGAGAATTCTTACCCTATAATGTCTACCACCATCTGCTGCTATTGTGGAACKTGGCCTTACATTTGCCTCCCCAATAGAGTTCATTTCAATTGTCGACGAATCCAGGGGTTGTCGTCAATCAACCTGCGGAGATCAGATCCTTGTCAGCTAATGTATCATCCTAACTACATTAATAGCTAATTAAATCAGAGTATAAATAAATCGCCTCCAAAACGCCATCAGGGAGACTAATTATCAATTGCGTCGTCGAGGAATGTAGACATGGTTGTACCGATTGGACATAGTTTCACCTGCAGTTGCTKAACGTGTCTTAAACAATCCTGGCTTCAAGCCAAATAAAACAGCTGAAATCAGCATTGACTGGAGAATATGCAAACCTGGTTTCAGGTTTCTTGACAAGCACATATGTTGCGACCCTGGGGCTGCAAAAATCAGGATGCAAGTCTGCTTCTAGGACTCTGCCTATCAAAAARTCTTCCAAAGCGAGTTTGAAGAAACACTCCAGCACTGCATCTGCGTGGATCAGAAAACAGACTTTCAAGTTGTTCCTCAAAACAGCGCCTCAACTTCTCAAATCAAGCACACCATGAGGAACAATCTAATGGAGGAATAAGTTTTTTATGTTAAAAAAAACTTTGTGAAAACTTAAAACATAATCTTAGGAGGCTATTGAGAGATTCTAGTTGTGTGCAGCAGTTTCTTAAACCACTTAGGTCACACATTAATTACAGGAGGCATTGTATACCATTTCGGAGCTCGCCAGAAAGCAGCACTGTTGTATTGGGACCAGTCAGTGAACGCAACGTCTGAAGCAGTTCCGGTACCACATTCTCATTGTAAATTACATCTGAAGCCAAAACTGTCCACACARCCCATCACCCCTTGTCCATGTTATTGATCGATGGCACAACACAAGCAACAAGCTTAATTATCATCCGTCTTCCAGAGCAAGTCTTGGGACTTAGTAACATGGTGAGTGTGAAGGCTAYGCGGCTGAGAACAGAGCACACAAAAAACTTCTTTAGTGCACTGACCACGTAGTCTGCAAGCTCCAAGGCAATTTACCCGTTAAGGACCCCGGATTCAAGGTTTTATGATGACCGATCGACAGACCATACTGTGAAAAKTAAGACTCAGATGGGACCAAATCACAAGAATCAATGAATAACATTGCATGTGCTGGTTACAGAAGAGAACAAACAAGGACAAACAAAAGTCTCCACGTTCCCTACTCAAAACTGTTAAGAACATATTTGTCTTGGTCCGGTGAAAACCAGCTGCTAGGCCACAAGAGCTATAGCAAGCTCATTTTCCACAAAAATGGGTCTGGGATTTCAAAGCAAAAGAGAAGAAGTTTGAAAAAACAAATTCGTACCGAAATCAGGAAGCGGATCCACAATATCTTTGTCAAGTTTGTCTCCCCAAGTGAGCTCTCGTACACAAGCGCTACCAGCATTCGACAGGGAGTGACTATTTTCATCGACATTCTTTTGGAGCAACCGGAGTCGGTCYTCCATGTCGGTCATTATGACGGTGGCACCCAAAAGTGCAGCAACGCATCTGCGAACATTGCAAAAAACTACTTAGCGGCGGAGTACACAATGTGGATCCAACCACGACGTAAGATTCTTGAAATCAGCTCCTTCCGACCTAGGGCCCATCTGCTATTCAAGGGAGAATCACAGTATACTCAAACCTATTTAATCTTACTACTGAGGTACCAACTTTTTCACTATGACATAGTTTGAATGTGAGACAAGTGTGCTACAGTAAAGTACCGTTCGGCAAGTATGCAAGATATTCTAAAACACCATTTTAGATAAGGCCATAGTAAAAGAAATTTCAGGGTATCCAAGATTCGGTGCATTCCTCTGACATTTATTTCCTTGAAAGCACTTCTGCTAACACGTGAAACATTAGCAAACTTAGAAAGCATTAGAAAGCATTAGAAAGCAAACTTCCACACTCACGAGTCGTCCTAATTCCACAGTCGCAGATTTGGAATACATGCCACAGGTTCTAAAAAGGCAAATCTGCCACATGGATCAAAAGTTCTTGGAGCAATATGACTATCGACATTAGTGGTTCTCACATTAGTTCTCACATTATTCTGGTGATCTGTTTGTGTTCAACACTAAAGTGGAAACGGTGCAAGCCCAGCCCTTCCCAAGAGGGCTAAGGTAACTACACCTAWTATGGACACCTTAAGGTCTGTTGCCCTAAGTGGAACACATCAAACGGTTATCCGTTTTGATTCTGGAAGCCTTAATCATTTTGATTCTGAAATCTTAGAGCCATCATATTCTTAGCACAATATGGTCAGCGCTACAATTAGGGACTCCAACCACACGCAGTGAACAACCAGAATCTCATACTGTRGGAGGCTACTATCTAGGTTTACCCGGTGAGACCACAGCCAGCTCCGAGCTCGACACATTTTTTGCCCCTCCAGCAGCTTGGCAAGCACCACGCCACTGTCCCACATGACTCCCCCAGTTACGCCGAGTGTGTTCTGCAGCATCCCAAGCAGACCACCATGCCCTGAATSAGTGCAGGAAGGGAATTATAATGTGGAGTCTAAGTGGATTTCAATCTTGCCAGACCAAAAGGTATTATAAACTTTGTGGAATTGAAAACTCTACACTAGGAGTAGAGTTCTTCGTTGTTCAACGAATTTTGTTTAACTGATTGAACTCACAAGTGCGAAACTCACTGTTGATGTTATCCAAAGAGGAGAGTRAGATTTCTTACCACCGAGGAAGGCGCCTGCATGATGTGCAACAGCTGCCCACATGCGTCCAGCTTCAACTGCAACGAGACCTGCGACACAAACGCGTTCTGCTTTGCACGCACAGGGTCCTGAAACGCCCACAGCAGCAGCGTCTCCTCCGCCGCGTCTTCCACCATTTTCACTTTGGCAGGAAAGGCCCCCAGATATGCCATCACGTCCTCTGGCTCCTCAGTCCCACCAGGCTCCTGACCAAAGTCGGCATCGCCCATCCCTTTGATCTAGTGGAATCACGTTCTCGACAAGTCCAACCCACTTGCACACACCTTGCTGCACAATCATCCAAATTGTCGAAGCGTCTCGCAAGTGTGAGTAGAACGGCAAACGAAAGTTATCTCTCGACCTCTGGAGTATGATCAGCTCCACAATCAAACCTCAAAGATTTAGTCTCACCCATGTGCCCCATATTTAGGGTAACAGGAAACCCTAATTTCATGTAATCATGCTCACACCTCGCTGCACAATCATCCAAATTGTCTAAGCATCTCGCGGGTGTGAATAGAACAGCAAACGAAAGCTTTCTCTCCCCCCTCTGGAGTATGATAACCTACCTCAAAGGTTTTGCCTCACCCACATGCCCCAAATTTAAGGTAACAGAAAACCCAAATTTCATGCAATCGCGCTCACACCTCGCTGCACAATCATCTAAGTTGAAGCATCTCGCAGGTGTGAGAAGAACCGCAATCCAAATCTTTCTCTCGCCTACCAGAATACACTAAATTCCACAACCAAACCTCAAAGATTTAGCCAAAGTAACAAGCCCCATATTCAGGGCAAACCCTAATTCCATAAGGAAAACAGGAATACGGTCCCCTAGATACCGTAATCTCGTAGCGGCCAGTTACTGGACTACTGGAGAACGCTGGCAGAATAATTTCTTAGGAACCTCTTGAACTGCATTCAGCTTTAGAGGCTGACCATGGTCGCTTTTCAACTGTCAGCAGGGTGTTCCAGTCGTGCTGCCCTATCTCCTCGTCTTCAGGAGGTGTAGGTAAGCGTATGTGTAGGTGAAAAGTGTTGSACTCAAGTTGCAAGCTCAGCAAAACAAACGCAGCTTTCGAAACAATTCCCCAATTGATGCCATACGAGCGATTTCAAAATCCAGGCAACACGAAGGCAAATAATAGACACACATTCACAAATGCCCAAGTCCCGTGACCTCGAACTGAAACAACCACGGCAGTATCACACTTCTCCCGAGTGCCGGAGATCGACACTCAAAAAAACCGAAAAGTCAAGGAATGTAAGTAAGCTTTTATCAAGATCATCATGCACATACATAATACAAATTTAGGAAAGAGGTATCCTACATCTTCGACTACCTGTCACAACATTGTGACCTCAAACCCTAATTTCGTCCGCCCCCCAGTGCTCCCAGAGCCGTGCGGAGATGCTGGCCCCCGACGCTATCAAACCACGAATTGTCGCCACACCACGCCAGAACCCCAGCCCCAAACTTGGAGATAAAGTGGCCGCTGTTGTAGCCCGCCACCAGCAAGAACACAACGAAGATCGCGTTGAAGAGGCAGCGCTCCCACATATCCAACATGTAAAGCCCCGTCGTCACGTTGTAAAGGAAGCTCCATTGCCCCAGCTTCTGCGCCACGCGCGAGTACCACCCGCGTTGGTAGTAGTGCTGCTGCTGCTCGTCGTTGTTGTAGGTCATCACAGATCTGGCGTCATAGCCGTTCGCCATAGCCACCTGCATCTTCTTTTCTCTCGTGGTACTGCGTCGACGACTCCTCTTGCGGGTGCTGGTGTCATGATCTCTTGACATCGCTCACATCCTCAGTTCTCACTTGTCTTCCCSTGGTATAATAAGTCTTCACTTGGAATAAGTTTAGGAATTCACTTAACCCGCCATCACCACGTGATGAGCCTGAAACCCCGCAACCCCACTTCATGAAAAGACCGATGAGCTCACTGTCGGACTGAGCTCGCCCTAACAAAAACCTGCAAACAAGCTCTTGTGCAATTGGTGTTATTGTAAGGGACAGGATTTTTGCCCTGACATGATTCAGGTGCAGTGCAGTTTCAGCTGTACTCGGAACTTAAATTTTTTTGGTACTGCTTTCAGAAAAAATAAAATAAGAAAAAAAGTAGCCGAGGTTTACGCGGAGTCGTGCGATGGACACCCGGAAGCTGAACTCTCGTGATCGAGACTGGCTCCACAATTAGGTGACATGAGGCTGGCAGGGAATGGCTTCGTRGATCTATGGTCTGCAATTCTGTAGGACAACTGTCGTTGTGACGTGAAATGCACTTTGACTTTCCAAGTGGGTCGCTTGCATGTGCGCTCCATGTGGGATATGTCGCGGCCGAATAATTTATTAGCATTTTGGTCRTCCTCCCGTCGTGTTGCTTGTTTGCCTGGATTTTGTAGCTTGTGGCTTCACTAGTTCTTGCGARTTCTTAGTGTAGACGATGGAGTATCTCCGTCTTTGCGATCGCATGTCGGTGTGGAAGTTATAGCCATAGGAATTGTGCTTCTTTATTGTTTGTGATTGTTTCCATCTAGTGGCCTTGTTTCGATCTGTAACAAATCCTTCGCTTACTTCGGGACTGGCAACCTTTGAAGCTGGCTTCAGTTGAAGCATTCGCACGAGAGTTCGCTTGCCGCCGTTATTGCTAGGTGAAACAGGGCTGTGGTCAAATTTTGATATTCTTTCGCAGATTTCGGTGCCTTCCTCATTGATCGTGCTTGCATAGGTCATTACCTCTGCAATCAGGAGACGGTCTTCTTGATTTTTGTGTGACCTAATGAATCCACTATAAAGCCACCTTTATCGAACGCAAGCTTGCACAAGAACGGCGAGGTTTGCACTCAACAATTTGGGTCAATGGTGGACCATCTTTTGATCGAGTCAATGCAAATCAAGCGCAGTCAATGTTGGAGCCTAGAATGAGTAGATTGAAGATTGATTGCGGCCACTCAGTAAAAGGTCGATCAGTTCCATACATCTGACCCCGGATCACTCTATTTACATGTCTGTTTTTGCAGCTTGGCGTTGATAGCCCCGCCATGGCGACTTYGATGATCGCCTCCCTCGGCAAGCCCATCGTCTCCTCTCACACACTTCCTTCCCGACCTAATCTCGGCCGGTGTGATCACCCTGTCGCATCTTTCCGAGGATCACCGCGCATGCCTTTACTCTTTTCATTGCAGAGGAAAACTCTCCAACACAGTAGCATTGCCAAGGCTTCAGCAACACTAGCAGATGGAGCTGGAAGTGGTGGAACTGGAGGATGGCAAGGAGGAGGAGGAGGAGGAGGAGGTGGTGGTGATGATGAAGACTATGGTGATGAACTCAATGACGATGATAAGAAAGCAGGAATTCTGGGGGCGTTTCAACGCGGATGGCGCAGTAGAGTGAGTGCCGACCCGCAGTTCGGCTTCAAGGTGTTCTCCGAGGTGGTGGTCGGCGTCGCGGCGTGCGTTCTGGGCGACATGGCGTCGCGACCGAACTTCGGACTCAACGAGCTCGACTTCGTCTTCTCCACCATCGTGGTCGGATCCATCCTCAACTTCACCCTCATGTACGAAACCATCACGCAGGGTTTTCTTTTCGCATTCTTTCTTTCGCGGGAGGGTGGGCTGTGTGGGGGTGTCCAAGAATTTGGTTGAGGTTACCAATTCTGGCAAATTTTGCATTGCATGTTTATTATTTCRATTTCATCTRTTCTTGTGGCTAGACYAAGAAATTCTCAAWCTCTGGCRATATTTAGCCAAAGAAAGGAACCACTGCCATCACTGCACCTGTTTTCAGGAGTGTATGCTGGTACGGTTGTTACTGTCTTTGTGAAGGGYTCTTTAAGGAGCTTGGCTGCGCTTTTGGTGTTCGCGCCAGTCTCTCATTTCATATGGACTTATGACTAGACCAAGAAATTAGGAACCGCTGCCATCATTGCAACTGTTTTTAGAAATTATGCTGGTGATGTTACTGTCTTTGTGAAGGGCTCTTGCAAGCACTTAGTTGTGCTTTCGGTTTAGGATGGATTCGCAGTCTCTCTTCTGCATCTGATACCATCTTAGTTCAGGTACATGCTGGCCCCCACGGCGGTCGCGGGGCACGTTTCGAAGCAGCTGCCGTTCGTGTTCGCCCCTTGTCCGCCTGGGCACATGTTTGAGCCCGGGAATTACTCCCTCTTGGACCGCACGGGAACGTTTCTCTACAAGGGCGTGCAATTCGCGGCTGTCGGATTCGTTGCGGGCTTAGCTGGGACAGCGCTTTCGAATCTCTTGTTGTCCATCCGCAAGCGACTGGATCCCAAGTTCGAGGTCCAGAACAAGGCGCCCCCGACGGTGCTGAACGCGCTCACATGGGCGGGGCACATGGGCTTGAGCGCCAACGCGCGCTACCAGACTCTGAATGGACTAGAATTTGCATTTGCAGGTGTGCTCCATCCCTCTGTTTCATGCATTTCTGCATATACTTTAGTGTTTCCAAAGGATCCCCACTTTTTCAGTTTACAAGTGCACTATAGTCTGTGATTGTATGGCAAGTCTACGAGATATTCTGTCGTTTTAGAGAAGGTCATAATGAAGAGGTTTGAATGCATGTGGAAGAGAAGAACGTAACATTCTTGAGTAGTGGCACGGCACCTTTTGAAAATAGTGCGCTACCAACATGCTCTTCCAGACATTGAATGGATTGGAATTTGCGCCTGCAGGTGTGTTCCATCCCACGACTTTCAAATCGGCTGTGTTTGCGATGCGAGGATTGAACAATGTTCTTGGAGGAGTTACGTTTGTCATGTTGGCTAGGAAGACAGGATCTCAGACTGCTTCCAAACCTCACATTGCTCCTGCTCCTTTGGATGAGACACAGGCAGACACTCTTCAGAAGGCCTAAGGTAAGAACACCCATGTGTTTTGCTTGAGNGATATTCTGTCGTTTTAGAGAAGGTCATAATGAAGAGGTTTGAATGCATGTGGAAGAGAAGAACGTAACATTCTTGAGTAGTGGCACGGCACCTTTTGAAAATAGTGCGCTACCAACATGCTCTTCCAGACATTGAATGGATTGGAATTTGCGCCTGCAGGTGTGTTCCATCCCACGACTTTCAAATCGGCTGTGTTTGCGATGCGAGGATTGAACAATGTTCTTGGAGGAGTTACGTTTGTCATGTTGGCTAGGAAGACAGGATCTCAGACTGCTTCCAAACCTCACATTGCTCCTGCTCCTTTGGATGAGACACAGGCAGACACTCTTCAGAAGGCCTAAGGTAAGAACACCCATGTGTTTTGCTTGAGCATACTGTATACGGAGGGGAAGAACATGACATTAGAGGCATGACATCTTTTGAAAAATTGTCAACTAATTTTAAAGCAAAGGCATAGCACCTCAAGAGTTATTTAGAGCAAGGTCTAAGCAAATCAAGTATAATTGCACTCAAATCAATTTATTATGACCTTCCTCAAAACAACATTCTAGACTAGCGTGTACACTATCATTGACAGTAGCTCACCTGTCACGTATTCAATCTATGTCTTTGTGGAAAAGTTGGGAAAGCAGCATATGGTAAGATTTAAGACCCCGTATCATGGCATTCTCACATGTGAAGAAGATAATGGTTCGTTTGCTTGAGGAGCTCCTTGTTCGGATTGAATTCAACCTTGATAAATAAGGTGTTAGGAATTCCTTTTCATACCAATTCAAAGAGTGCTCAATGCAGTATGCTATTTCTCTTCTAAAGGAAATTAATAATCAGAAATCCCAAAATAAATGAACTATTTTTTGATACTGAAGCTGTAATTGCTGTCAGTTTTCAAGCATTGAATCTCTGTGATGCTTGTCTCTATCATCTACTCGAGGCTATTTCATGTTCTATCAAACCCTAAACCAACATCTCATATGTTGTTCTAATTGGTGGAGGCGCCTCGCAAGTGACAGTTTCACATCTGACAAATTTTCATTTTGTGCAGAGGAACAGATTCATTTCAWTGACGGAAATGGGTGTTCCTACCCAAGTTTGAACGAAAGAATTCCTTTGGGTGACCGAGTCTCTCGCAGTTTCCACAAGGCAGAGGCAACACCTCAAGAAGTGATAGCCGACACAGCAACAGCCGATTTGCTCTCCTCTAAAGTTTTAGGATATCATTTGTGTATCGAAAAGACTCRGATTTTTCTGTGAAGAGTCTAGTCTATATTACAGTATTTTACAGTCATTGATGGTCGGTCAATGGGGTTGATTGAGAACCGAGGCGACCAAGCAGACGATCCAGCATTACCTGATATTGTAAGGAGAACATTCAACTGATGTGTATATCGGAAGGTTAGGCTAGTGTAGAGTGGTTTTTCGAAATGTAGCATTTTTCTGTGTATCCCAATTTGGGAGTTGCTAGCCATTTTTTTAGGTATTGTGAACAAGGTGGACCACTGTGTGATAGATAATTCCTCACTGAACTTTTCAAGTAGTTTGCTGACCATTGTATTCAAATTTTCCTTCTGCGGTGCTGGTTTCCCGAGGGACCCAATCATGCATGGCATCTTTTTTTGGTTTTGGATTGAGGGAGAAGACTCYGTCTTCATGTACACCAATCATATTAACAAGCAACTACACTACTATTGGCTCTATCCTTGTAAGATTGACACACTTTTTTGAGTAAGGCACCTACTCAAGCTTCCTCTCGTAATGTATGCCGATGTAAAGCCTCCTCTCTTATGGTCCAAAGCCAATAAATGGTTGGGGTTCTCTCTTAGATTTAGATTAAATCACATACTTACACAAGCAACATTGACAATGAAGTGAGAAACTTTGAATAGGTTTTTACATAACATTGTTAACCAACAAGGGGRGCTTGTTCTTCCCCAAAAGGTGGGAGCCCTCTAGAGTTGAAACTTGTGTAATTAGTGGTGAGTCAACCTCCCCCCGCTTCAAAGTCCGCAACCACTTAGAGTTTACACACATTGTAGCCGCATTCTTCAGATTCAATTTTTCCAGCCTCCTACCTTACTCAAAGTGTGCAGAGTGTCACTCAAATTATTGCAGACACTACTGAACAGAAGCCTCTATTCGTTGACTGATGACACGCACTGCAAAGATGATTTTCAAAATTCGGATGCTTTGCTCTGACACTAAGAGTGCACCGTCGAAATCCAGCGGTTGACTTTAGCAAAAGATTGTAAAAGGTAGCCAACTGAACCTCAGACGGTAAACGGCTAAAGAACAGGACTCGGTTTCGAAAATAAGCTTTCTATACTGCTTTGAAGTTGAGAGACCCCACAGTATGATTGGAGAGAGCAAACAGTGCCACAATGCCTACAGTAGAAAACGTAAAGCAAATGGGAGGCTCGGAGACTGGGAGTTCAACACGTTGACTGTTCTAGTTTGACTTTGCGAGTTTGACTTTGCCAAACAGCACGATCAGCACACTCTTGACTGAGTCTTGACTTTCTCTTTTGGTTTTAGGAGAGAGAAAACCAAAGGGCAGTCTTTTCTCTTTTTCAGCTCCCTTTGCATTCGTAAATTGTCAAAGTCAGCGAAGAGCTCACGTCAATGCGTAAATTGGGGGTGTAGTTGCGTACTTTGTATGTTTTCAGGCCCCGGGAGCAGTTGAGAACCTTTCGCAGGCACTTTGCACTTTAGCCTTCCAACTGTCTCCTCAGTTCGCTGCACTGGTCAACGTCTTGTTGCTGAGGCCACACCTGCCTTCCAGCTTTGAATCTCTTTTTCAGAATTGAAAGTATTACTCGAATATGCACATTTCACATATTAAGAGGTATTGCAGTTGCTGGTACTAGTCGTAACATCATCGTCTGTCTCCTCGATTTCCAGGTTTGCCGTCTCTGTYCTCGATGCTTGGGCTATTCACAGGTTTTGCATCTCTGAATGAGAGACAGGGGGAGAATTAGTACGTTAATATTTTGACATGAGCGCAAAGTTCTGTMTTAAWYYT